>SJYO01016970.1:16228742-16812215 GCA_006410555.1 Capra ibex
CCTCAAGTGAGTCTGAGTGCAGGTAGCTCAGTCACTACGGTAGGTCGGTAGAGTAGGAGACAGCAGGGGAAGAGGAGGACGGGGGTTAGGGAGGGTCGTAGTCTCAGAAAAGGTTACTCAGTTGAGAAGCGAACTCACCGGTTTCATGACCTCGAAGTCGAAATCGTAGTAAGGAAGGTTTCTTTAGGATCCCGACTGGAGGAAGTCTTACCTGACCAACCTAGAGGAACGTCAGGTTCCCTGAGAGCTCTCAGAAGAGGTTGTGGTGTCAAGTTTTCGTAGTTAAAAAGCCGCGAGTCGGAAGAAGTGTCAGGTTGAGAGTGTAGGTATGTACTGGTGACCTTTTTGGTATCGGAACTGATCTGCCTGGAATCAGCCGTTTCATTACAGAGACGAAAACTTATACGATAGATTCAACCAGTATTGAAAAGAAGGTTCCTCATTCGTAGAAAATTAAAGTACCGACGTCAGTGGTAGACGTCACTAAAACCTCGGGTCTTTTTATTTAAGACTGTGACAAAGGTGACAAAGGGGTAGATAAAGGGCACCTCACTACCTTGGCCTACGGTACTAGAAGCAAAAGACTTACAACTCGAAATTCGGTTGAAAAAGTGAAAGGAGAAAGTGAAAGTAGTTCTCCGAAAAATCAAGGAGAAGTGAAAGACGGTATTCCCACCACAGTAGACGTATAGACTCCACTAACTATAAAGAGGGCCGTTAGAACTAAGGTCGAACACAAAGAAGGTCAGGTAACAAAGAGTACTACATGAGACGTACCTTCAATTTATTCGTCCCACTGTTATATATCGGAACTTCATGAGGAAAAGGATAAACCTTGGTCAGACAACAAGGTACAGGTCAAGATTGACAACGAAGGACCGGACGTATGTCTAAAGAGTTCTCCGTACAGTCCACCAGACCATAAGGGTAGAGAAAGTCTTAAAAGGTGTCACATAACACTAGGTGTGTCAGTTTCTGAAACCGTATCAGTTATTTTGTCTTTATTTACAAAAAGACCTTGAGAGAACGAAAAAGGTACTAGATCGTATTACGGTTAATAAATATATTTAATGGATATGATATATAAGTATATTTTCATGTATATATTATATGACATAATATAATGATCATCATTATATTAGATAAATATTAAATATTAGATAAGGTATCTATATCTGTGACTCCAGTTATTTTAAGTTCTCAGAAAAGGTCCAAATGGATTTTACAAATAATTTTTAAAGAATCATCTGACACACACACACACACACAATCAGTGAGTCAACACATACTGAAAAACGTTGGGGTATCTGACATCGAGCGACCCGAGGACACAGGTATCCTAAAAGATCCGTTCTTATGACCTCACCCCACAGTAAGGTAAGAAGTACCCTAGAAGCGCTGGGTCCTTGACTTGGACCCCGAGGACGTAACGTCCGTCTAAGAAAACCAAATAATTTATAAATTCGATGCGTACTTATACACATGAATAATTGGACTTAGTCCGACACCCAATTATTTTGTAAAACGTGAATTGACATACTTTACTTTTCGGTCATTTGTCTTTATTTTGATGTATTTAAGTGACTTTTATTGAATACTGATTAAAATAAACACAGGAACTTACTTACCTTTGTCAAATTTTTCACAATTTTTTTTTTTTTTTGGGTTTTTTGATATTGAAGGTTTTCTTTTGGAAAAGTGACTGAGTGGTAGTTTCCTTCTTGTTTACCCTTCCCTTATTTTATCTCTCCTGTGTAGGAGACTCCACAAGTCACTCAGGTTCAAGTCGGATCTGGGTGTTCCTGGACTACATCGGAGTCAGAAGGTGCCTACATCCATTAATTCAACTCATCGTTTACCTTTGTTTACCGTCAAATTCTAAGCATTACTGAGACCAAACTTCAGTACCGGTTGAAGGTAAAATTTATGATTAACTCTCTACGTCTAATTTTGATCATTCGGGGGTAGTAGAAATAGGTAAGTAGACAACTACCTGTATCCGATTAAGACATAGTATTTTCAACATTTATTACGACGATACTTGTAGTCTCACTTATATAGGAACGATTGATAACAAAAATAAAAGAAATCTATTTACTTGTCCTCACTTTAAAGACCCAGTATGTTATTAAGATAAAAATCGGAAAAACTCTGAAGGTATGAGAAGGAACCACCGAATCAACCCTTTCTTAGGTTGACGTGACGTCCTCTAGACGGATTCACGGTCTTTAGATTCAAGTCAGAGTCCAACCCTACTAGGGGACCTCTTCCTTTACCGTTGAGTGAGACCATAAGAACGGACCCTTTAGGGTACCTGTCTCCTCGGACCCCCTGGTTCCAGGTACCCCAACGTTCTCAGTTGTACTAAATCGTTAATTTGGTGGTAGTGTTAGAAAAGGTGTGACCGACATGGTTAAATGTAAGAGTGGTTACCACGTTTTCACAAGGGAAAAGAGGTGTAGGACCGGTTGTAAACAATGAACGACAGAAAAACTATTCTCGGGAAGACTGTTTACACCTAAACCAAACGTAAAGGGTCTATTAATCACTACAACTTATAGAAAAGTACACTGACAACTTTCACTTTCACTTTCAGTGAGTCAGTACAGGTTGATAAACACTAGGTTACCTGATATGTCAGTTACCTTAAAAGGTCCGGTCTTATGACCTCACCCATCGGTAAGGGTAGAGGTCTCTTAGAAAGGTTAAGTCCCCAGCTTGGTGTAAAGTTCACCTAAGAATTGGTGGACTCGATGGTCCCTTCAGGGTACACGGACAACCGGTAGACGTAAAGGAGAAACCTTTTTACAGTTAAATCAATGAGTCGGGTGAAAATTAGTCTAGTAAATAAAGAAACTACTACTCAACATACTCCATTATGACATAGAACTTATAATTAGGGAATAACAAGTATGGTAAACGTTTATAAAAGAGGGTAAAACAAGTAAAAGAAAAGTAAAACAGTTACCAAAGGAAACGATTTTGTTTTCGCCAATGTAAATCAATCCACGGTAAACAAATAAAAACGAGAATAAAGGAAACAAAATCCTTTCTCTAGGTTTTTTATAACAACAATAAATACAGTTTCTCCTAAGACGGATACAAAAGAGGATCCTCAAAATATCATAGACCAGAATATAAATCCAAAAATTAGGTAAAACTGAAATAAAATGTACACCACAACCTCTTACAAGATTAAAGAAAGAAACGTACATCGACAGGACAAAGGAGTCGTGGTGAATAACTTCTTCGACAGAAAAGATGTACCATGTAAGAACGGAGAAACAACATCCAATTAACTTGCATTCATACACTCAAATAAAGACCCAAAAGATAAGAGAAGATAACTAGATACACAGACAAAAAATACAGTCATGGTATGACGAAAAAAAAAAAAAAAGACGACAGTGAAACGTCATATTAAACTTCAATCCCTCATACTAAGGAGGTCGACAAAAAGAGTTCTAACAAAACCATTAAGTTTCAGTAAACACAAGGGTATCTTTAAATTTTTCTAAAAACCAAATCACAAAATTTTCTACCTTTCGATAAGTGGGTAATTTTTTTCTTCTGTTAATACGGTAAACGTCGTTGTACCTACCTGAACCTCCTATAATACGATTCACTTCATTAAGTCTGGTTCTTTCTTTTCGCACCAAATAATTAATATACACCTTAGATTTTTTTATGTTATTCGTTCACTTATATTGTGTTTTCGTCATCTGAATGTCTATATCTCTTATTTCATCACCAATACCCCTACCCCGTTATATGCCTCACCCGTCACCCTCCACGTTTGATAATCCATAGTTTATCCGATATTCCTAATAACATGCTGTGGAACTTATATCAAGTATATTGATATTTACCTTATATTGGAAATTTTTAACATATTTTTGTTGTTTTTTTTTGTTTGTTTTTTGGTTGGGTTTGGTTTGTTTTTGTTCATTTGGAGAGAACCCCTCTATATAGAGTTTATTAAATACTTCTATGGATCAAAAACCTTTCAACTTAGACTTGAGGGGTGACTTCGTGCCCGACACACCGACATCACGGAAGGAAGGTTTCTCCTGTTACACTTTTCACACCCCTTTCTCTTATCGAAATGCCACTTCTATGGTTCCGATTACAGCCAACACTACGGTACAACTAGTATACACGGGAACTATGCGACACTACTCTTGTCGTGAAATGGAGACACCAGGAGGAGGGCTTGTGGGTGTCAGACGTAGTTTGGCACTCTTGTTGTAGTCGTTAAGGATGAACACCCTGTAAAATACTTTGTGGACTGGTCATGAGAAGTTTTGCCAGTTTCTTTCCTTTGACAATAGTTTTTGCCCGGTACTCTACGACAGCGTCAGTTGTCCTCGGATTCCTCTGTAATTGACGTTGTACTATAAGACCCGACCGTAGACCCTCTCTTCCCGTACTCCATTTTTGATTCCTTAGACTTTTTAATCATTATGACAGAGTTATGACAAAACGATTCATATTATTCACCATCCCCTGTCGCACACGGACCACAGTTCCGTAGAGACCTGATAGAGGTGTTGAAACGATACCTGGATTTTGATAAGATTTTAAAAATAAAGTTTTTCATTCAAAACGGTATACGAATCGGTATTATTTAACGACCTTTCGAGAGTCCTAACTTAACAAAAACGACTCTTTTTCTTTCTGTACGAACCACTGACAAAGTATTGACTAAATTACTACTAATGGTAGGTATTTTACTCTCTTTGGTACGACAGAGTATTATTTGGACGAAGGAGGTCGTATATGAGTCGGGTCTCCGTCCCTCGGTCTCTATCAACCCATTTGGTCTACCACGGACTACCGGTCTGACACCGAAACTCAGAGACCTCGTGGGTCGAGGGAGGATTCAGTGACGGGAAGGTCTTCGTACCTGTCTGTCTCGGTCATCTTGAATTAAGTCACACAAGACTTACTCAAATGCTCACTGTCTATAGTCACTCATGTAATGTAGTGTAATTAAAATTACAAAAGATGTACAGATTACACTTTCTGAGATTTACTGGAAGGTTACAAGGATTAATCACGAGAGTCATGTTGAAGAAATAGCAAAGAACCTTCACCGAATGTAAAGGTTAAAATCGTTTATAATGTTGATAATTAAAAACTAAAATATTAACTTCCTATTTTCCTTCTCTCTAAATACACTTTAATAGTACTCCTTTTATCGGGTGACCCCATTACGTCAAAATTCTAAAGTACACTGAAAGGACTTTTGTACACTTGGTGATTAGAAGACTGTCTACACATATATGTATATATATACCCCGAAGGGACCACCGAGTCGTCATTTCTTAAGGGGACGTCTACATCCTCTATGTCCTCTACACCCAAGGTAGGGACCCCACCCTCTAGGGGACCTCCTCCCATACCGTTGTGTGAGATCATAAGGACGGACCTCTTAGGGTACCTGTCTCCTCGGAGTGTCCGATGTCAGGTACCCCAACGTTTCTCAGTGTGTGTTGACTCCTTTGTATGTTTTGTGTTGATATATATATACGACTAAGTGTGTGTATATATTCATATGTATATATAAATATAGAATGACAACCTTGTCGTTATCTATCGAGAGAGTTGTTGTTAACTTTCCTATTCTTTGAATAGACACAATTGTATTTTTACATTTTAATTGGTACCCGTATTTAGTTGTTTGTAGGCAGATCAGTTCCGATGTCAAGAAGGTCACCAGTACATACCTACACTCTCAACCTGACACTTCTTTCGACTCGTGGTTTCTTAACTACGAAAACTTAACACCACAACCTTTTCTGAAAACTTTCAGGGAACCTGACGTTCCTCTAGGTCGGTCAGGTAGGATTTCCTCTAGTCAGGACCCACTAGTAACCTTCCTGACTACGATTTCGACTTTGAGGTTATAAAACCGGTGGAGTACGTTTCTCAACTGAGTAACCTTTTCTGAGACTACGACCCTCCCTAACCCCAGTCCTCCTCTTCCCCTGCTGTCTCCTACTCTACCGACCTACCGTAGTGGCTGAGCTACCTGTACCCAAACCCACTTGAGGCCCTCAACCACTACCTGTCCCTCCGGACCGCAAGACGCTAAGTACCCCAACATTCCTCAACCTGTACTGACTCACTGACTTAACTTGACTTGACTTGACTTATTTAGTTATTAGAATTAAGACTTTTGATAAGTTTCTAGACATAAAAATCAACGATGAATTTGTAATAAAATCCTTAAGTGGTTGCTATAGAACTGAAGGTATAACAATACGGAACAAAAAGAAAACACCAGGTGACCTCTTCCGTTACCGTTTGGGGAAGTCATAAGGACGGAACTCCTGGGGTACTTGTGATACTTTTCCATTTTTCTATCCTGTGACTTTCTATTTGAGGGATCCAGTCGTCCACGGGTTATACGATGACCTCCTCACCTCCTTGTCGAGGTATTTCTCACTTCTTCACCTCAGTTTCGCTTTCGTTGTGGGTCAACACCAACACTGACCACTACCTTCAGTTCAGACTACGACATTTCTTGTCATAACGTATCCTTGGACCTTACATTCCAGGTAATCAGTTCCATTTAACCTTCACCAGTTCGTCCTCTACCGTTCTCACTTGTAATTGTAAAATCCTTAGTCACTTAATTTTTCCTGACCTTACTCGTTTAAATTAAGTCTACTGTTAGCGTAGATGATGATACCCGTTCTTAGGGAATCTTCTTTACCTCATCGGGAGTATCAGTCGTTTTCTCAGGTTTACGTCGTGAACGCAAGGTAGAGTTTTTACTGTCTTACTAGAGATAAGTAAAGGTTCCGTTTGGTGAGTTATAGTGTCATTAGGTTCAGATACGGGGTTGGTCATTGCGACTTCTTCGACTTCAACTTGTCAAGATACTACTAGATGTTCTGGAAAATCTTGATTGTGGGTTTTGTCTACAGGAAAGGTAGTATCCCGTGACCTTACGTTTTCATCCGTCAGTTCTCTATGAACCTCATTGTCCGTTCAAACCGAAACCTCATTCTTTACTTCGCCCCGTTTACGATTTTCTTAAAACGGTTCTTTTGTCTGACCAATACCGTTTGTGGGAGAAAGTTGTTGTGTTCTTTGTTGAGATGTACACCTGTAGTGGTCTACCAGTTATGGCTTTAGTCCAACTAATATAAAAAACGTCGACTTCTACTTCTTCGAGAAATATCAGTCGTTTTTGTTCTGGTCATCGACTGACACCGAATCTAGTACTTACGTAACTGTTTAAGTCTGAATGTAACTTCTTTCATCTCTTTTGATGATCTGGTAATTCCATACTGGATTTAACTTACGGAATACTATTATGACACCTTCACTGTTTATCTAAGTTCACTAAACTAGACTATCTATTTCACTAACTTCTTGATACCTACCTCCAAGCATTGGAACAAACCTCCGACACTACCTTTGGTAGGGGTTCTTTTTCTTTAAGTTTTTCCGTTTTACCAACAGACCACTCCGGAATGTTTGTCGACTCCTTTCTTCTCTTCACTTTTTGTTTCCTCTTTTCCTTTCTATATAGGTAGACTTACATCTCAAGGTTTCTTATCGTTCCTCTCTATTCTTTCGGAAGGATTCACTAACTACGTTTCTTTATCTCCTTTTGTTATCTCACTCTTTCTGATCTCTAGAGAAGTTCTTTTAATCTCTATGGTTCCCTTGTAAAGTACGTTTCTACCCGTGTTATTACTGTCTCTGTCATACCTGAATTGTCTTCGTCTTCGATAATTCTTCTCCACCGTTCTTATGTGTCTCCTTGATATGTGTTTTCTAGAAGTGTTTTGTCTATTAGTGCTACCATACTAGTGTGCGGATCTGAGTCTGTAGGACCTTACGTTTTAGTCCTCCTGGAATCCTTCGTAGTCATGTTTATTTCAATCGCCTCCACCACCTTAAGGTCAACTCGATAAAGTTTAGGATTTTCTACTACGACACTTTCACGACGTGACTTATACGGTTGTTTAAATCTTTTGAGTCATCACTGGTGTCCTGACCTTTTCCAGTCAAAAGTAAGGTTAGGATTTCTTTCCGTTACGGTTTCTTACGAGTTTGATGGCGTGTTAACGTGAGTAGAGTGTACGATCGTTTCCTTATGAGTTTTAAGAGGTTAGATCCGAAGTTGTCATGTACTTGGTTCTTGAAGGTCTATAAGTTCAACCTAAATCTTTTCCGTCTCCTTGGTCTCTAGTTTAACGGTAGTAGACAACCTAGTATCTTTTTCGTTCTCTTAATGTCTTTTTTATATAGGAAGACGGAGTAATTGATATGACTTCGGAAACTGACACACCTAGTGTTGTTTGAAACCTTTTAAGAAGTTCTCCATCCTTATGGTCTGGTAGACTGGACGGAGGACTCTTTAGATATACGTCTAGTTCTTCGTTGTCAATCTTAGTCTGTGTCTTGTTACCTGACAAGGTTAACTCTTTCCTCATACAGTTCCTACATATAACAGTGGAAGGAATAAATTGAAGATACGTCTCATATAGTACGTGTTACGACCTGACCTACTTCGGGTTCGACCTTAGTTATAGTTATAGTTATAGTTCGGACCTCTTTATAGTTATTGGAGTCTATACATCTACTGTGGTGGGAATACCGTTTTTCGTTTCTGCTTGATTTCTCAGAGAACTACTTCCACTTTCTCCTCTCACTTTTTGGACCTAATTTTGAGTCGTAATTTTTTTGATTCTAGTACCGTATACCAGGGTGGTGAAGTGCCGTTTATCTACCCTTTTGTTACCTTTGCCACTGTGTGAAATAAAAGAACCCGAGGATTTAGTGACTTCTACCGCTGGGGTCGGTACTTTAATTTTCTATGAACGAGGAACCTTCTTTTCGATACTCGTTGGATCTGTCGTATAATTTTACGTCTCTGTAATGAAATGGCTGTTATAAGTCAAGTCAAGTCAGGGAGTCAGCACAGGCTGAGAAACACTGAGGTACTTAACGTCGTACGGTCCGGAGGGACAGGTAGTGGTTGAGGGCCTCAAGTGAGTTTGAGTGCAGGTAACTCAGGCACTACGGTAGGTCGGTAGAGTAGGAGACAGCAGGGGTAAAGGAGGACGGGAGGTAGGGAGGGTCGTAGTCTCAGAAAAGGTCACTCAGTTGAGAAGTGTACTCTACCGGTTTCATGACCTCAAAGTCGAAATCGTAGTCAGGAAGGTTACTGGTGGGTCCTGACTAGAGGAAGTCTTACCTGATCAACATAGAGGAACGTCAGGTTCCCTGAGAGTTCTCAGAAGAGGTTGTGGTGTTAAGTTTTTGTAGTTAAGAAGTCACGAGTCGAAAGAAGTGTCAGGTTGAGAGTGTAGGTATGTACAGATGACCTTTTTGGTATCGGAACTGATCTGTCTAGAAAAAACCGTTTCATTACAGAGACGAAAACTTATACGATAGATCCAATCAGTATTGAAAGGAAGGTTCCCCATTCGTAGAAAATTAAAGTACCGACGTCAGTGGTTGACGTCGCTAAAACCTCGGGGGTTTTTATCTCAGACTGTGACAAAGGTGTCAAAGGGGTAGAGAAAGGGTACTTGACTACGCTGGTCTACGGTACTAGAAACAAATGACTTACAACTCGAAATTCGGTTGAAAAAGTGAGAGGAGAAAGTGAAAGTAGCTCTCCGAAAAATCAAGGTGAAGTGAAAGACGGTATTCCCACCACAATAGACGTATAGACTCCAATAACTATAAAGAGGACCGTTAGAACTAAGGTCGAACACGAAGAAGGTCGGGTCGCAAAGAGTACTACATGACTGTTACAACGTATATCAATTTCGATACCAAAAAGGTCATCAGTACACTCAACCTGGTATTTCTTTCGACTCGTGACTTCTTAACTACGAAAGCTTGACACCACAACCTCTTCTGAGAACTCTCTTGACTGAGTCACCTTTTCTGGGTCTACTACCCTTTCTGTCTTTCGTTTTGCTCTTTCACTGTCGACTCATACTCTACCAATCTATTATAGTGATTAAGTTACCTGTAATTAAACTCGTTTGAGGAACTCTATTAACTCCTGTCTCCTCGGGCCATACGATGTCAGGTACCTCAACGTTTCAATGTGTACTGAGTCGTTGACTTGTTATTGTCGGTACTGTAAAGACGGTTATATTAATGAAATTTTGAAACACCTCTGAGATACTTAATAGAAAAACACAAGTTCGACAAGTTTTTTGAATTATAGGTGTTTAGCGAAACTCTATCGGAAAGAAATAGGTCACGAGGAGTACTTCGACTACGATAGACTACACTTCTCGACTGAGTGACCTTTTCTGGGACTACGAACCTTTCTAACTTCCATCCTCCTCTTCCCCTGCTGTCTCCTACTCTACCAACCTACTGTAGTGACGAAGTTACCTGTACTCAAACTCGTTTAAGACCCTCAACCACTACCCGTCCTTTCGGACAACACGACGTCAGGTACCTTGACGTCTCAGTCTGTACTACCTCGCTGAATTGACAAAAAGAAAGGTTAGATTCCTTTTAACAAAAATGGGTATAATAAAACTGATTTTCTTGTGTACAAGATTCTTGGACTTAAACCAATAGTTATAGTCATCTTTACGTATAAGAACATTATTAAGTTGAGAATCTTCTGACCGGAGGACAAAACGTAAAAAAGGACGAAAATCATTGACATTTCGTATGTGTTCCTCTTTTAAGAGTTTCCTACATATGGAGTTGTAGAATTACCACTATTGTGCACCCAATATACCAATTCTTAATAAAATGAAAAATTTTATAGAGAAAAAATACAATAGAATTATACGAAAATGAGACTTGTATATAATGAAGTTATTAACTTTTTTACCATGATAAAAGTATATAGTATTTTGTATGGTGTTGATTTTAAAAAAGACGATCTGTAAATGATAAGTCTTATAATTCTTACAACACTTTAACAATTTGTCTTATTTCACGACGATATTATTAATAGTAGTGACACTATATCTTGTTGGAATAATTAAGATTTAACCTATTAAAGGTACAGTCGTTCTTCTAATAGAAACGGAATAAAAATTATTTTCTTCCTAAAAGATTCATTAGACTATCATAAAGATACGAATAGTCTCTTACAATTATATGAGTTCACTTATAACTCGAACCACTTTAGGACTCCTTAGGAGTAAACGTATACCAATAAAATACGTGTAAACAAAACACATGACTTCTCAACGGTTTTGTGAGACGGTTTGGAGTAAAAAGAGTATTTCACGAATACTGATTTCCCTACACTGTCTAACGAAGGTTAAAACGTATATAACATTGACTTCTTGTTTCCCAGTCCGTCGAGAATCCATATCCGGTCACCAACTAAAAATCTAAAGGTCTTTTCAGAGGAAAAGAGGTCGTAATAGGAAGTAGAGATCCCAAAGAGAAGATGTATCGTTGACGGAAAGTAGATCTTGATCTCGATATTAAGGTGTACATTTATAGGGTCCCTGTCCTAGTGTGACTTACTTACTATAATTTCATCTTGAATGACTACCTTCTAAAAGACTCTTAGTATAAGGGAATGACCAAAGAACCGAAATAAACCCAGTTCTCACATAACTCACACACCCCCTATCCCTACCCCAGGGACTTCATTTATTCATCTTTCTTGTCTTCCTTTACATATTAATCCTTCTTTATGCTTCCTTTTAACCGTTGATCGTGTTTCTTGTTTGTCCAAAGACTTGTAAAAATGAACCCAAAGTGACCAGTCAAACAAGTTCTTAAGTTTCGTTGAAGATTTATTTCTACCCACCTCATTTACGGATAAATAAGTAAGGAGGAATTCAGGTGAGGTTTATTATTTATTCTCTTTAATGATCTTTTTATTATAGGAGTTACTTTATTCTTTTACCGGTGGTGGCAAAAACTACCCAGAATAGGAGAAAGTACTGAATGGAGTAGTTTCAGAATGGAGTAGTTTCAGAATGGGAGATACTACAGATGGAAGGTTCATTAAACTTAAGATGTGATTTTGTCCAATTCTTTGAGACTTCGTTCTAATTTGAGTCGTCAGTCTTAACAGGACGGTATCTCGGAAACTAATCTGAACCCTTCGGACCTCGGTGACAGTGGGAAACCTTCTTAATCCTTCACCGGAAGATCTTTAGTGTCTTCATGTTCGCTTTGTATCCCCTTCTTAGATGTGGTCATTCTAGTAAAGGTGAACTGATCATAGGTTAGTGGATCGGATCCCGTTACTGTTCACTCCGCTCCTATTGTCCCTTGTCTATCTCGAACAGAGGAGTTTCTATGATGACCGAAAACCTGTAGTCTTAATTCCCTTGTACATGAGAACCTCGTTTCCTCGTTTTTACTTCTCTCTGCATGGTTCACGCACCGAACTACAAAACCCGTTGGTCTGAGTTATTATTCTCAACATCTGTGCAGTTCGAATTAAGGGGAGAGTCACTGTTTCTTTCTTAGTCGTATTTAGGACACTCCTTTTTACGTTTACTTTTTATGTACTTCCTTTTTTATTATTCCGTTTTTATTATATCTTTTTATGTATTCGTTCAACTTACTTTTTACTCTACACTCATCTTACTCGGAATAGTAATTTTTTCTTCCTTTTACTTCTTTTTACCGTAGAGTATCGGAGCCTTATTGTCTGTCGTACTAAATAATGAGATAATAAACTTCCTTACGAGTTTCTCTGAATTCCTAAGTTTCTTCTCTTTTATTCTGTTTCGGTCCTCTGTTTTTCGTTCGTCCGACACACATCTTTTAGGTCTCTTCGTATTTCGTTTTTCATAATCTCTCTACTTTTTCGTACGATCGTCGTTGTTTTCCTTATCTTGTTCGTACTGATTTTTGAAAAGAGAACAGGAGATTTAGATGGAATTTTATTTATTTCTCGTTTCTGTCTTTTTAGTATAACCTCTTATAATATATACCTATACACTGTGTCTCTGGGTTGTGTGTTTGACTTTTTACTTAGACTTTTTCCTATGACTTTTCATTTTATGCCCTTTTCAAAGGACTTCATTTCAACAATTCAACGTACAACTTTCACATTACAGACCCTCTTTTTTGTTAATTTTACCTTACTAGTCGTTACTCTATGTAGGACTTTAAGTTCTTACTTTCTTTATTAATATGTCCATATGTCTGACTTTTCATTCAGTGGGTATGGTGTGTGTGTGTGTGTGTGTTCTCTCATAGTCTAACTAAAGTCTTAAGAGGTGATGATGTGAGTGACGACCTTTTAGTACTCATTACACATAAATAAATAAATAAAAATTTTTGTCTGAGACTTTCCTCACACCTTCCATCTACCCTGTCATATTGGTTCTTGAAATCTAGGCTAGTTCGAACGTAACCCGAAGGGACCACCGAGTCACCATTTCTTGGACGGACGTTACGTCCTCTATCCCGAAGATAGGGACCCAGTCCTTCTAGGGGACCTCTTCCTTTACCGTTGAGTGAGGTAATAAGAACGGACCCTTTAGGGTATCTGTCTCCTCGGATCACCCGATATCGGGTATCCAACTGTTATCTCAACCTGCACTGAATCGCTGATTTGTTACTGTTTCGAAAGAAAGAATTTAAAACCACAACGAGAGTCTTTATCAATAGAGAATACCACTTCTTTCTACATAGACGTAAAATTGTTAATGAAGTGAAATTGACGTTAATTAAAACAAAGACACTTTAGGTTCATATTAATTTACGTTTTAGGACATTTCATTTCTATCGTCCCGTTCAAACTAGTCTTAAAGACTGGTCAAAGGGATATGAATAAGTGCCCAAGTCACAACAGTTACAGTATCTGAGACCTTTGTCTAAAGTTTGGTACTTAGATGGTTGATAAAAAGTAGAAGAACTTTCGACGAAGTGAAACGACACAATAATGTCAAAGGAGTAATCTTTTCCCTCCTATCATAAATCACGTATCTTCCAAAGTTGTCTACTTTTATAGGTCCACGATAGTATGACGGACCGTATAACGATTCACGATTTATACAGTGAAAATCCACGGTAAAATAGAAACAAAGAAAATCAAATCGATTATACATAAACTTTTTATTGTAGTAATAAATAAATTTCTTATTTACAAAAATTAGGTCATTTTCCGTTTTGATCCGGCGTTGGGAACGGACCGTAAGTTAGAGGACGAGACAAATAGCTTGCTACAGTGGTACTGGGAAGTCCTTTTAGAAGAGGTTCTAAATAACCATATATAGTCAAGTCGTACCGACTCTTCAATTTTTTAGATAGTGAAGATATGTATAAAGGAAACTATGTAATACAAAAGAGGTAGGTAGACACACCAACTCTTAAATTGTCTTTTAACCAGACTCAAACCTCAAATAAATGGGAGCCTAAATCGTGAAATAAAATGTAAAAGAAAGAATACAGTGGGTGACTTGACACTAGGAGTCATATAAAGTTTATACTCTCCATTTGAAAATTCGTTGTTTCAATAACCCTTAAAAATGATGAAAATTGAAGTACCACGTACAAAACTTTCTTTTATGAAAAGTTTTTATTGTCGGACGATAACAGAAAATAATTCACCGTGAATTCTAGTTACGATTTCAACTCTTTAAAGACAAAGAGATTTGTCATACTATAGTTTGATAATTTGGAAATACTGATGACCGTAAAGTTCTCGTCAAAATCTTTAATTAAACCACCGTGGTAGGATAACGATTAATTTAAACTCTGTTGGGTTTTCACGAGTCGTAGATGTCCTTTAAGACTTTGATCATTAACCAAGTCGACCCCTGAGATATAAGAATACTCGATTACCACATTCATTCACTATAACACCCTTATAGTCGAACGATCGGGTTGTTACTTCGTTCCTTTAAAACTTATCGAGACTTGAAATTTACTTGTACGGTTTGACATCTTGAATCACAAGGTAAGGGAAGTTTAGACTTGTAAGACTTCATCTTCCCAGAATCGATATAACTATTTCGCGTTAACATGATTTCCTGTTTTAGACTTCTTCGTGGCAATTACTTTCTTCTCTGTCTCTGTCTTTCTTCCTTCTAACCTTTTGTTTTTGTTTTGACATGGATTTAACAAAGAACGAATGGAAAAGGTCAAAAAGATGGGACTATCTTTAAACCCACCCTTTTAATATTCGGTTCGATGTACTTCTGGAGAGATCAAATCTTCCTTTTATCTTTTTATTACCTCTTACCACTGGAACTCTCTTTATCACCTTCCGAGCATCTTCTTTTCTTTTGGACTCAGTTGACTTGGAAAGTGTTCAACCCAAATGTAAGACTCGACCAAATAATAATAAGTAATAAATAATTTGTAAACGTTACTTATTTAAATAAAAATAAAATACTTCGAGAAGTTTAAACTCATAGGGGTTCGTTACCTGTATTTCGACTATCGAAACCCATAGTAAAGATTTTTCCGACGTTCACAAGTCTTTTATTGGTCACAAGTAAATTGAACCGTATCAAATAGTTCCTCAACTTGGTTGAAGATGGTTCCAGACCTCCAACGTTGAAGAGATTCTGACGGACCTTTGCAGATATAAATCAAAAGGTAGTCCATCGAAGAAACTTATAGAAAGTACGGGTATACCATATAATTGTTGTTTTATTTGGTAGGTGGTAGAGGTACCTTTGTTCGTGTCTACAAAACTTTATACGGACGTGTTTCATGGGTGCTTACTTGTTGGGACGTAAAGAGATTAATTAAGTTTATAAAAACGACAGTCGAGAAAGAGAAACTTCAACGTCTAACAAAAAGTAAGACTCTAAGTGAAAGAAATATTATTATCTTTGTCTATAGAGAAACCAGGGTGACAGAGTTCTAAGTCTTTATTCTAAGGAGAACTTTGAGGGTCAGATACCTCATCAAGTAGACATTAGTGGTAAACCAAGAAAAATAAGGGAGTTATTTCCAGTGAAGTATCAGTATACGTACGGTAGTGAGAGGAAAACGATATAGTCCATAAAAGAAGACCTTTGTAAAGAGAACTTACCCGGTTTTTTATATAAAAGTAAATTACCCAAGTTTTAGAATCTGTCGAGACAAGTTAGTTAATACGTTTGTGGTGGATTTTAAAAAGAATGTAAGTAGGTTGTACGTACAAAGTGGGCTTATAATGACACACGGTCTTCTGGTGTCTGGTAAAAAAGGGAGAAGAAGTAAAATAACAAGTAAACCTATACCACAGACTTTAGACTATACCCTTTATCTAAAATGGACGGACGTAAGATCTAACCTTTACTCAACGTAAAAAAAAGAGGGTTTCGAATGGGACAGGATTTCCTTATAGTTAGTTCGGTATTCTGTTTGTCTGACTCCGAATTACAACTTTCTTTAGTGATATACGTAAATAAACACTGTACCTTAATAAAATCTCCCTCATATCAAAATAATGAACGGATAATATTTATTATTATACGAAATAGCTAATAAAATGAATGACTGGTTTAAGTGTACTGAGACTTATTTGGACCCAGAGTATTTTCATTATACCTACCCCTCTCAAACCTACTCCGACTTTCTGTTAAATTACACTAACACTTTTACACTAATGTTTACATTTTTTCTGCTAAATTCGAATTGCACTACCCACTCCTACCTCGAAATTATTACAATAAGACACCTGGTTTATCATCGAGAGACCTCTTGAGTCACCTTCCTTTCGTTCTAGAGTGTGTGTCTACGATTCTCGTGTGGTAGAGAAGAAGACCCAGGGGTCTACTCAACTCCGTTTTTTTTAGTCTCTTTTATTTTAGGAACGATATTGGAAGGAACGGACCGAACAAATGTACAATACCTTTCGTTTTCTTTAGGTTTTTCGTCTTCTATGTTAAAGACTAAAGTACCTAAAACAGTACACCATCCCTTAAACTCAGTCAATATCACTCCTCCTACCTGGATCTCAGACAGTATGTCTCACTTCACTCAGTCTTTCTCTTTTTGTTTATAACATATAATTACGTAGATACACCTTAGATCCAGAAGGGTCCACCACGTCGAGATGTCTCTATGTCCCCTATGTCGGTTACGTTCTCTATGTCCTCCACTCCCGAACTAGGGACCCAACCCTTCTATGGGATCTCTTCCCTTTCCGTTGAGTGAGGTCATAAAAATAGACCTTTTAAGGTGTCTGTCTCCTCAGACCTCCCGATGTCAGCGACCCTAGTGTTTCTCAACCTGTGTTGACTCACTGGCTCGTACGAGCGCGTGTGTGTGTGTGTCTTAGTACTTTTTACTATAACTACTTGGATAAACGTCCCGTCCTTATCTCTGTGTTTTCATTTCTTACCTGTACCCTAAAGGGACCACCATGTGGTCGATTCCGAGGTGTGAGACTTACGTCTCCCGGACCCAAGTTAGAGACCAGTCCCTTGATTAGAGTGTACGAACGTTGATTCTCGGCCCCGGTGGTTTAAATGTTTTTTTTTTTCTTCTTCTTCTTCTTCTTCTTACCTGTACACCTGTGTCGTCCCCTTCCTCTTCCACCTTGGTTAACTCTCTTATCGTATCTACATATGTATGATGGTACACATTTCATCGACAGATAACTCTTCATCGATATATCGTGTCCCTTAAACAGAGTCACGAGACACTATTGGAGCTCCCCACCCTACCCCCTCTCACTCTCCCTCCTATACCTCCCTCCCCTATATACATATAAATATCCAGACCAGGTTAGTGAAGTACCTTTTATCTACCCCTTTGTCACCTTTGTCACAATCTGAAATAAAACCCCCCGAGGTTTTAGTGACGTCTACCACTGACGTCGGTACTTTAATTTTCTGCGAATGAGGAACCTTCTTTTGAATACTGGTTGGATCTACCGTATAACTTTTCGTCTCTGTAATAAAACGGTTGTTTCCAGGCAGATCAGTTCCGATACCAAAAAGGTTACCAGTACATACCTACACTCTCAACCTGACACTTCTTTCGACTCACGGCTTCTTAACTACGAAAACTTCACACCATAACCTCTTCTGAGAACTCTCAGGGAACCTGACGTTCCTTTAGGTTGGTCAGGTAGGATTTCCTCTAGTCAAGACCCACAAGTAACCTTCTTGACTACGATTTCGACTTTGAGGTTATGAAGTCGGTGGAGTACTCTTCTCAACTGAGTGACCTTTTCTGAGACTACGACCCTCCCTAACACCCATCCTCCTCTTCCCCTGCTGTCTCCTACTCTACCGACCTACCGTAACGACTGAGCTACCTGTACTCAAACTCACTTGAGGTCCTCAACCACTACGTGTCCCTCCGGACCACACGACGTTAAGTACCCCAGCATTTCTCAGCCTGTGTTGACTCGCTGACTTGACTTGACTTGACTATCTCGACTTAGTGCAACGACTTGTTGTCTTTGGTTGTGTTGCAAAATTTCGTTAATAGGAGGTTAATTTTTATTTATATTTTTTTATTAGGGCACATAGTGTGAGCATTATGAAGATTTCGAGACATACTTGTTTATGACTGAACTAATAATCACTACGATTTCACTATAATCCCTTCGAATAGTATTTAATATTGAGTAATTAATATAATAGTAAGAATTTTAAAAATCTTAAATTACAATACTATTGATTTAAGGATAGTCACTTTAAAATATCAAGAATCAATTCCGTTTGAACATTGAATTTCATAACGAAGTGATTTTCTTTAGAATAGAAGTTTCAAATATTTGTTGTCAAAACCAAACCCACCTCACTTCACGACTACACATAAATACGAAACGATTACGTAGTACACATATTCAGTCTTTAGTCTCAACGTCAATCAATTCTTTTGACTCTGTACTACGTAAAAAATTTCCCTTGAAATGGGGTCTTAAAGTTAGGACATTACCAGATCCCTAGGTGTTCAAAGACAGAAACCCCTGTAGACCTCGATGTTCAGTTACGGAGACCTAGGCTAAAGAATTGTTTATAGATTTTTAACATTTCCAACAACATACTGTTAGAGAGTCTTAGGGATTTATAGAATCGTGGGTTTAAAAGTATATAATTTTGATGTGACTTTGTTACCTTTTCCTTTCTCTGGGACCCTTAAGATATCCTAGTCTGTCTCTATTTTTTAACGACAATCTTCAAATTAGAAAACCTTGAGAGGATAAATATCTCTTTTCCTATGTGTAGTACAAAGTACTGTTTTCTTGGTAAAATGTTCTGTCTATGGTAAGTATTCATTATCACTTCTGATACAGAATAAGATGTATCAGTGTACCATATAGTTCTTCAGTCGTTAGTGGTAAGTGAGATTCAAACCGTTGACTTAATTCTTCTCTTTTTATCTGGTAATGGTCGATTAATGTATACTCAACTACCTTTAGTCCCGTTGGTACCTGTGGTCTTTCCTTCGACTTTCGTCGACGGACCCACTACCTTAACCTTTTGATCCAAAGAACCCCTTCTATTTTGAGTAAACCGGGCCGGTCACACCAGACAACACCATCTCTTTCATACCTTTCAGTATTACCCGTCTTCAGTGAATACTGAGTCAGTCCCTCAGTCCTAGATCTCAAAAGTCCCAGGGGGTTTCTCTCAACACCGTACGTCACCGTGACTAGTCCACCTACAGTAGGTCGTCTGGTTTGTCTTCAAAAACTTGTGAGTCTTTTTCTCAGACTCCTGTTATGACTAAGTATTACGGTGGATGTTTCTTACTGCTGTACAGAGTGTGCTAGACCGACAACAGAAGAGGGTCTGACACAGAAGAGGGTGGACCGAGTGGGTCGAGACGGTGAAAACGACAAAGGATCCCAATGACGACGTCTGGCGAGGAGAGGGTCTGTAGACGACCGATGTAGACAGTGAAAGACACAGAGTCCGGTTACCCATGAAAGAGTCAGTACAGATTGAATGGAAGTACCAAATTTTAATGTTGAACACACGGGGAAAAGGGGAAAGACGGTAAGGGATGGACCAAAAGAAATTAGGGGGTCGAAGGTGGTAGAAAATGTTTAATACATTAATCCAAAAAGTAATGGGGGACGAGGGGATCTTACATTCGGGGTGCTTGTGTCTCTAGAGATAAAACAAGTCACTACATAGAGTTCATGAATCCCGAAGTATCTCTTTCCTCCTATTCGTTTTCCACCCACTTACTTACTCACTCACTTGACCGACGACTAAGGTACCATTCACTCACCACCTCTCTCCTTGACATAAGTCCAATGAAAGGAGGTAAGTATGTAATCAACGTCCGACTCGACATAGTGACCTACGATCCGTCCTTTCCCTTAGTCACGGATTCGGTGAAGACGACAGGGACTTATGTTACAACCGATGTTTTACCGGAACTTGGGACCTGACAATCCAATTCTCACTCCAGTAAATTTGTTACTCGGGAAACAGGAACAGTTTCTCTCCTCAAAACCAAGGGACTGTTAGCGAACATCAGGACACAAAAAGGTCGTATCTGACGTGAGCTCGGAATAGTTGGGTCTCCTTGAAGAGACGTTAAGGTACTCGATTGCTGTAACAAGTTCTACGTTATTATTTTGACAGTAGCTGACTTTTTAGGTTCGACGACAAGACACTTACGGAAGGAAGGTCCCAGCCGACACTCGATACAGTCGCAGACGCGAGATGTCTCCTCTCCCATACCCACGCCCCCAGCCGGTACTTGAATTAATTTAGTAATTGGAAGTAGCGGTCAGGAAAATGTGATTCTCTTTTTTTTAGGGGTGAGCTATACATTAAACCATAATTATACTTTATACCTAGAAAATTCTGAAAGAGTATAAGGTAAAAATCTTGTGTCTGCATTAATAGTACGGATCGACTCGTACGAGACCCTCCACTTGATTCAGTACCGCGATCTTCCGTACGTATTAACCCTAATTCGGGAGACTCTTTACACTACTAAAAATATTAAGACGGGTTTACACTCAGAGAGAAATAACTCGGTCGTTCGGGTCGAAAGTACCGTATCTATTTGAATGACCTAGTATTATGAAGTCCGAGGGAACGGTTATTGTAAATTCGGTGAATTCAGTGAACCTCTGGGAAGTTGGTTCCAGTAGTAACCTCGACCTGAACGTGGATTGTCCCCCCAGATCTCGAACCTACTCTCTCACCTTTTATTTTACTCACCAGTGGTTAAACGTACTTATGTACACAAACCCTGTGCATTGTCCGTTTCCGAGGATTGATCCTAGGAAGTTGGATAACTATTTCTATCCTGAAGTCGTGGTCGAAAAGAGGAATAGAACAGCTTTAGAAATAAGGGTCTTAGAGACGACTTCTACCAAGGGAATAATTGTCACAGGACGTTGGTGGAAAGACCAGGTTTACTATTTTTCTTACACACAATTTACTTTGTCTCCACCGAATAGATAGAAGTTTGGGATGAATGTAGTAGTTCATAATAGTATGGAGTTTAGTGACGTCTACCACTGACGTCGGTACTTTAATTTTCTGTGAATGAGGAACCTTCCTTTCAATACTGGTTGGATCTATCATATGAGTTTTCGTCTCTGTAATGAAACAGCTGATTCCAGGTAGATCAGTTCCAGTACCAAAAAGGACACTAGTACATACCTACACTCTCAACCTGACACTTCTTCCGACTCGTGGTTTCTTAACTACGAAAACTTGACACCACAACCTCTNTGAATGAGGAACCTTCCTTTCAATACTGGTTGGATCTATCATATAAGTTTTCGTCTCTGTAATGAAACAGCTGATTCCAGGTAGATCAGTTCCAATACCAAAAAGGACACTAGTACATACCTACACTCTCAACCTGACACTTCTTCCGACTCGTGGTTTCTTAACTACGAAAACTTGACACCACAACCTCTTCTGAGAACTCTCAGGGAACCTGACATTCCTCTAGGTTGTTCAGGTAAGACTTCCTCTAGTTGGGACCCTAAAGAAACCTTCCTTACTACGACTTCGACTTTGAGGTCATGAAACCGGTGGAGTACGTTTCTCAACTGAGTAACCTTTTCTGAGACTACGACCCTCCCTAACCCCGTCCTCCTCTTCCCCTGCTGTCTCCTACTCTACCGACCTACCGTAGTGACTGAGTTACCTACACTTAGACTCACTTGAGGCCCTCGACCACTACCTGTCCCTCCGGACCGCACGACGCTAAGCACCCCAGCGTTTCTCAGCCTGTACTGACTCACTGACTTGACTTGACTATCAAGGTAAAACTACTCCCAAAACTCACTCTTTCAGAAAGGAAGGAAACAGGAGAAACAGGAATACCCGATCTCAATCTTCCTTCTCTCCTTTGGTTGCACAATCTTGTAACTCAGGATTGTTCTGGACCGTTCCGTAAATAACCGTAGAGATTTACACAAGTTCTCGTTTCCCAAGTCACACCTGAATCCCTTTGGTCGGGGCTCAGTGTGTAGAACTTTCCAGTCTTGTCCTTAGACGGAAACAGGAGTGGAAGTTCGGGTGGAGAGAGAGAAGGGTTTGTCCTGGACTCCTTGGTAAGTCAATAAGAAGTCCAACGGTGAAAGTAGGAACCGAATCATAAATATATACGTATACGTTCCATATTTAGTCTCTTCACAACGTCTCTGATCACAAGTCTCTGTCACTCGATTATATGTTACTCGTCTAAAGAGACGATATATTTGTTAACACGTCTTTTAAATCCTAAATGAACTTTTAAACACTTTCATCTTGTCTCCTTTTATACTTCTCTACTCTTATCAACTGTTATTTTGATTTCCCTCCCTGATCAGATGGACGAACAGATCCAGTGTATAAGAATCACGAAGGGACTTTGAAACGAGTGTAACTACCTAAAGAGTCAAATTAATATCGGAGATTTCAAAGTCCTTCGTCTCTAAGAAAGGTAAACCATTCGTAGGTGTAACCTATTACGTTCATGGAGGTTCAGAAGATTCCCCGACAATCAGTCGTTAAGTGACACTTAATGAAAATCCTCTAACGTAGGTTACGAGACACACTCAAGTGGACGTGACCTTATTCACCTCAGTTCAAATCCACCCCTAACTAAGTTTTGTACGTGGTGTAACTTAAATTGGTCTTAACTCACCTTATTCACAAGGGTTGGTGTCCTTCCAAGACAGACGTGTCCTCATCACCTCCACGTACTACAGTCATCCTCTAAACTTCAGTCTTCTTTCTCAGTCACGTATAAACCAGATCACTACCAACTACCGGACCATCTTCTTTTTTACACTTATTAGTTTCCTCGTTTCTTATACGTACTGAAACCGTAAAGTGCCTCGTAAGGACAGGTGTGTAACCCTTCTACCGGAATTCCATGTACCGGGGGTTGTTGGGACTGGAGACTGTGACCGGGTTCGACAGGGGAACGGACTAGTAGGTCAGAAGACAAGGAAACGATATGTTAAAAATGCAAAGAGAGGTAGTACAAACCCGAAGGGACCACTGAGTCTACCATTTCTTAGAAGAACGTTACACTTCTGGGTTCAAACTAACGGCTCAACCCTTCTAAGGGAACCTCTTCCCTTACCTGTAAGTTAAGGTATAAGAACCCCGAAGGGACCATCGAGTCCACCATTTCTTAGACGGACGTTACACCTTCTAGGATCAAACTAGGGACCCAGCCCTTCTGGGGGACCTCTACCCTTTGAGATAGTGAAGTCAGGACAAGGAAGTCCTAGTCTGGGGACTTCCAGTGGGGGAACAAGGTTTCGAGGGGATTTCAAAGAGGAGAAGGAATACCTAGAACCAGACAAGAAGAGACTAGAACTTATACATATATTGGGACTAAAGTTGTGTGAGTGACACGACCCTCTGTGAACGTTCCGTTTGAAACCCTGGAAAGAAGGGGTGGGACCTATGGTAGTCTTGAATCGTAAAGAATGGTGGGTTGTTTCAGGGTTGGAAGGGTCCACTCCCATCTTGTGATGAGACGTCAAAAGGAAAGAAAAACGTCACGAAAAGTATACTGAGGAATTAGATTAAGGTTTTCACGTAAAGTACCCTTGGTTACAGGTACAGATTACAGCAAAGACACCCCTTGACAGAAGGATCATCTTTATTAACTGAATCCTTAATAAACAGATTGTTTTGAACTAACTTTCAACTTCAAGAAAGACAATCAAAGGATCCTGATAACATTGATTCGTGGTGTTTGACCCACCAAATTTGTTGTCTAGACAAAAAAGTGTCAAGGTCTCCAATCTTCCACAGTCACCCTGACTGATACTCCCTTCTCAGCTAAGGTCTGGAGAGAGGAACTGAACGGACCTTAAGAAGAATACACACAGACACAGAGGTTTAAAGGAAAAAGCATTCCAGGAACTATCTAGTCGCCATTTCTTAGACGGAAGGTTACGTCCTCTGCGTTCTCTGCACCCAAGTTACGGACCCAGCCCTTCCAGAGGACCTCCTCCTTTACCTTTGGGTGAGGTCATAAGAACGGATCCTTTAGGGTACCCGTCTTCTCGGACCGCTACATGTCAAGTACCACAGGTATCTCTCAGTCTTTACTGACTTCGATGACTTACGTGTACTTACGTGATTCCTAGAGTCAAACTGATGAGACATTTCTGAGATTAGGTTTATTCCAGTGTAAGAAAAAAAAGGGGGAGTCATAAGTCACAAATGAATAAATTCTTATAGTCTGAAAAAAAATTTTAAATGCTTGATGTTAAATTATCCTATTCCTTTACCGTTGGGTGAGGTCATGAGAACGGATCTTTTAAGGTACTTACCTCCTCGGACCACCCGACGTCAGGTACCCCAACATTTCTGACCCTGTACTGACTCGCTGAAGTGAAAGAAAGAAATTCATTATAGTCGACTATAAATAGTTCACGAATCACTTTCGGTAAGTCAACACAGACTGACAAACGCTGGGGTACCTGAGAAACGCTGTGGTACCTTAAGAGGTCCGGTCTTATGACCTCACCGATTGGAAAGGGAAGAGGTATCCTAAAAGGGTTGGGTCTCTGACTTGGGTCCAGAGGGTTTAACGTCCACCTAAGAAATAGTCGACTCGGTGTTCCCTTCGGGTTAGTTCCCGAATGAGACTATATTTATTTCGTCAGTGACTTGATTTAAACACTAGGGTGTAATAGGGTATGTGTATAAATATATTAAATTAAAAGTATTGTTGGGATCCTCCGTCTATGATTTTCATAGGGGGATAAAAGAAAAAAACTCCTCCCCCTCAAGTTCCTTATTGTTTATAGCATAACTTACTTTCAGCGAGCCAGTACAGATTGAGAAACACTGGGGCACGTGACATCGGACAGTCCGAGGAGACAGGGACCTTAAGAGGTCCGTTCTTATGACCTCACCGGTTGGTAAGGGAAAAGGTCCCCTAGAAGGGTTACGTACATAGTTTGGTCCCAGAGGACGTAATGTCCGTATAAGAAATGGTCGACTAGATGGTCCCTTTTGTATCACTTATATACATTATTGACTAAGTGAGACGACATGTCATCTTTGACTGTGTTGTAACATTTAGTTGAGATGAGGTTTTTTTAATTTTTTTTTTTTCTTTCTTTGATCGTAGGTTCGTGTCCGTTCTACCAAGAAACCTTGTGATGAGGTTAGGAGAACCAGACGTCCGAAAGGTCTATTTTACGATAAATGAGGACGAGACAGGAGTGGGTTCTTAATTTAAGACTTCAGGGTAAGATTAACACCCAATTTTAAGGTCGTATGCTTAAACTCCTTCTGTGTTAAGTTAGGTATTGTACTAGACAATTACTATATCCACGGAAGTGATTGTTAATATATAAATAACTACTTTCTCTTGTCGTTAGACACCTACCGTCGACATCTTAATGGAATTGCAGTCTCAAAGAGACAATTAATACACATTTCTAAATATGCAGACGTAAACACATCTTCGTTTCTGACACATTCGTGTCTTTTCTTACACGTCTTTAACTTTGGTATTATTATTCTACCGAAGAAATAGTATAAAACTCTAAGAGAATAAATCCTCATGAGAATCTGATAAAAGGTTTCAGATTTGCCCTCACCTTTTTAAGGAAAATTGAATCATATAGAATTGCACTGACTTGCAATCTCACCGGACTCCCTCTCAAATTATTTTGTACCCATAGGTCTCTAAGACTACATTGACCAGACAACACCCCCAAGTCCCTGGTCATATAAAATTTCCGAGGGGTCCACTAAAATAACACATAAGACGTAACTCCTGGTGACGACATCGAATTTAGGGACATTCCGCTTCGTAGTCAATCACTCATCTCCTAGGTTTCGTAACAAAAAGTAAGTGAACGGCGTACACTTGTATTTTTCCCTTTGTGAAAAGGAAACGGTTCCCTCATATGTAGAGACGGAGACGTCGAACCCATCCTCCTTCCGCTGCCTCGAAAGTCTTACGTTCTCCACCGGGTATCACGATTGTTTAATATTGACTCCCACACCCCCGTCTACATTAAAACTAACCTGACGCGAAAGATTAGTAGCCCACCTTTAACACAAGTTGTCTGACACAGACTGATATAGTCTCCTACCTCATCACATACCTTACTTATACACTCTTCGGGCCTTTTGTACTCTCAATTTAAGTTGTAGACCCTTTTTACACTTATTATCCCTCTGATCTTTTGTTTCGTTTCGTATATCAAGGAATCCCGACAAGTACCTGGTCTGTCACAGGACCCGGGACCCCTATATTTTTACTAACTCCGTCCCCGGTGTAACAACCCCTCGGTAAAGCCTACCTATCTTTTGGTGTACCGGTATTGTATTCCATCCTCTTTTCTATGGTAGACCTCTGTAGGTCTCCCTCCACTTACTTCTTCATCTTACGATTCCTTTGCCTTCTCCAAAGTCTTGGTTTGTATGGAACCAAAAGTAAGGCGGTCAAAGTCGGTGAATCTCATATACACCGAAACTAATTCCGTCAATTGGAGATGGACTTGGAATCAAAAGGGTACCCATATTCCTTTGCTTCGAACTACACGACACTATTCCTAATCATTACTTCCCACACTGTACGGAACAGGTCAATTGTCCGTGAGACCTTTACCATCGTAAAATCACTTGTGTCCTTCTCCCTTGATATTTCAATCGTTCTGGTGTATTAAATAGTGGGTTTGACCCTGTAAAAAATCGTTTCTCGATGAAACTTTTAGTACGACACTGTTGTCCGAGTTGAACTTTCCAGAACCCGTTGGTCTTATATCAGTGGGTTATTTGACACGTCTTTTTCTAACGAAGATCCACAGTAAATGATCCCTAATCCCTGTGTCCTAGGCTTAGTCTGACAACAACAAATCAGTGATTCAGTACAGACTGAGAAAACGTTGGAGTACCTGACATCGGCTGATCCGAGAGACGGGTACCCTAAAGGCTCCGTTCTTTATGACTTCACCCAACGAGAACGGAAGAGTTCCCTTAGAAGAGTTAGGTCCCTAACTTGGGTCCAGAGGACGTAGTGTTCACCTAAGAAATGGTGACTCGGTGGTCCCTTCGGACTTAGTCTAATGTACCCAAGTATAGAGCACATGTAATGAGTCATCGACTTAGTCAATTGGTTAGACTTAAAGTCAACGAGTTAATGTTTTACTCCTATGGTCATCATGGATAAAGTATTTATTAATATACGTGAGTTACAAATTATTAATATTACAAGAATTTTACTTAGATATCCTATATTATTCCTGAGTCCTTTAAAATCAGATGGAATGGAGATGGTTCTTAACCAATTTCTCAATAATAGTCTTTGTCCTTTTCGTCTTCTTTTAACTTCCATAAACTACGTTTTCTTCATTTCAAAGGTTAAGTGTTCTACGTGTTTGACCTTCTCATCACCATCGAAACCTCTCTTATTATAGAACCTCCTTACCATAGATTCCTGATCAATATTTGTGAACTTCCTTATCTCCGTCGGACCCTGGACCCTGGACTCTGGTAAAACTCGTTCTTTTATGTTTCTTTACTATTCCTTGGTTTTTATTGAGACACGGACCCGTCAACCCTGTATAACATCTATTGTTCTAAGTTTTTCTGGTTTGTGGGTCGACAGTGAAGACTTCTCGGTCCTCGTTTTTGTCCCACAGTCCCCTTTTTTTTCCCATAACCTGTACAGGGGACGGGATTTGTAGTGGTTTGTCCATCCGTTTGGTGAATCCGGTGGAAGACCGGACTGGGGACCTGTGTGGGGATACGAGTGAGGTATATTCCTTGATGATCGAGTAGGGGGCGGCACCCCTCGGCCATTCCCTTGAACCACAAACAAAAGTAGGGGGAGGCGACGTCACTCCCTAGGTTATTTCGGAACGGGTTTAAAGAACAGACCGAAGACTAGTTAAAGATAACTAACCCATTCCGTTCTTGGGGTAAAGTAGTTTTACTTGTCTTTTATTTGGTTCAGAAACGGACAACTGGTCTCCTTTCCCTCACACCAAAGAACCCAAAAGAAACTCTGGTTCTCCTTTCATCAAACAAACCAAAAAATTTAGATAAAAAATTAACTTCCTATTACGGAAATGTCTTAAAACAAAAGAAAGTTTGGAGTTGTACTTAGTCGGTATCTAAATGTATAGAGGGGAGGGAGAACTTGGAGGGAGGGTAGAGGGAGGGGTAGGGTGGGGAGATCCAACTATGTCTTGGGGAGAAACTCAAAGGACTCTGTATGTCTTTTAAGGGTAACCGACAGATAAAATGTATACCATTATATTCAAAGATACAATGAGAGAGGTATGTAGAGTGGGAGAGGGGTGGAGAGGGGTCCAGGTCTCCAATAATATGTCTCACTTCCTCCAGTCTTTGTCTTTCTCTTTGTGACATATGATTACATTTATATACCTTAGATCCTTCTACCACGGCTTCTTAACGAAACGTCCCGTCGTTACCTCTTTATCTGTATCTCTTGTCTGAATACTCGTTCTCCTTTCATAATTACCTACCCTACCCGATCTTCATATTTCCGACCGTCCGTATTAATTATAATTCCAAGAACTCCGTCCTGATATTAGTTCCAGGCTATCCATCATAGGTTGGAATCTTTCTACCTCTCTTTACTGGAGATACGAATGCACGAGATGCAAGACGATAACCTGACTCGTTCGTTTTGTTGTCTTCAGTGTCTCCGTACAAATGTACTTTCGGGTAGAAGAGGGTACCCGAAGTAGGGAACGACGGGAAGATTCCCGACTTCCTACAAGAAGACATTGGTAGGGATTTAACAGAAGAGGAGAGTGACATCTAACGATTTACTTACTATATTTGTTATTTGAAGGAGTTAAGATGTAGAAAATCGACAGTGAATCTGTGAAAGGAGAAGGATATATTCGAAAATCTTTTCATTAGATTTAAACCGAATTGTGAACTGTGGAGGGTAAATAAAGGTTCGAATAACGGTTGACCGAAGACGGGATAGGTTAGAACGTTCAAAACCCATTAATAAAAACTGCCCTGGTGACTGCTGAAAGTGTAACTCTTTGTGTACCTTCAAAGAGTCCCGAATAGAACGATCTAGGAGGTTGTCGCACCGAGAGTGGAGGAGGAACTCGAAAGGGTGGTACATGAGAACGAAGACGAAGACGTAAGGACTGCAGTGAAGGAAGAATAAGTCTCCCAGACAATAAGACTATAGAATCCACAACGATAAGAAGTTCAAAGACAGAACTCGGGTGAGATTTAGAGTGAGAGGTGTCAAGGGACTTAAGACAG
Source organism: Capra ibex (assembly GCA_006410555.1). Lineage (NCBI taxonomy): Eukaryota > Metazoa > Chordata > Mammalia > Artiodactyla > Bovidae > Capra > Capra ibex. The sequence goes on from SJYO01016970.1 coordinate 16,258,340, forward strand.
TAGGTGAGTTTATAATAGATTATACTGGACGACAATTCAATTACTAAGAGAGTTTAGAGATTCAAATAGGTTTCTAAGTTTGATAATATTGATTTGGGAACAAATTCTTTTTGAAACTTTAGAGTTTTGATCGTAGACATTTTACCTTGAGTAACATAGTGAAGAATGGAGGAGTTCAGGGGTTTTGAAACGAAACATTTTGACTCATGTCAAGACTACAGTTCTCTCAGAGTCTTGGTTACGGACAAGGTAGTAAGGGGTCGACGCACTGGAATACATTCGATCAACTGTAAAGACATGGAAAGTAAACAGAAGACTTCTACTTTAATTATTTCCAATCGGACAAATTCTGTACTACTACTACTTTCCTTTTTTACTTTAAGTACAACTTCTTACGAACCATACATTCACGAGTTAATTACTACCGATAATAACGATAAAGTTGAAATAATACGAAAGATAAAACCCCCGGTAATCAAGGATGAGTATTGACTTCACTCAATACCCCTTTACAAAGACTGAGACGGACGGAGTGAGACATAGATTAGTCACTGATTTGGGGTGACTGAAATGACAGATTCGTAAAGGATTTAAACAGGTGGGAAAAGTAAAGACTATGATAAGGGAAGTAAATTTGGGAGTAGTTTATAAAAGACCTAATGACTGTCAGAGGACTTCCCGGAGGACATAAGGTCTACACAGACGGAGTTCATGTAAAATAATTATTTGGGTCGAAAGTCGTACTGACTAAATTTTCACTTTATACTGTGTTAGTGTAAATTCATATTTTAGGAATCGACCAAGGACAGATGGATTTATTCAATCTGGGAATCTTACCATACATTCGATACTCAAACTACAGCTTAAGGATTTTACGTAGGTCCTCACAGTACCTCAGAACTTGTATTTATTACATTTCCGATTTACCTATGACTAAGTCAATCTTGAAGGTTTTTTTTTCTCCAACTAGTAACTTCACCTCTCACATCATCGGGTAAAAAGGAGTCAGAAAAGGAGTTTTACGGTGGATTAAGTACATCTATACACGTACATATGTGTATGCGTGTGTTCGCTTGTGTACGTGTGTACACACGTGTGTATATGTGTTTACGATCTTTATTTCTTGTCACGTTCTACTAGTAAGAAATGATTATCAAACTCTCATCTTCACAGTAACTCCACCCCCTCGGTCCAAATTTGATTCCTTTTTCTTTTTTCTCTTTCCAGTTTTGTTGTTTTTTTTAACCTTTATATACTTTCAATCAAGTATCATCTTTATGTTTCTCTACCGTCTCAGTAATCTACCACTTCAGTAATTTTCTTAGTTCCTACCATAAAAATTGTAGTCCTCTTGAAAATTTATATTCTATATGTATATAGAGTGTATTTTAATATACAATACATATTGTATTTTATATGTTAAAATTTTATTAATTTTTTATATTATAGTCAAGTCAAGTCAAGTCAAGTCAGTGAGTCAGTAGAGACTGAGAAACCTTGGGGTACTTGGTGTCGTACAGTCCGGAGGGACAGGTAGTGGTTGAGGACCTTAAATGGGTTTGGATACACGTAGCTCAGTCACTACGGTAGGTCGGTAGAGTAGGAGACAGCAGGGGAAGAGGAGGACAAGGGTTAGGGAGGGTCGTAGTCCCAGAAAAGGTTACTCAGTTGAGAAGTGTACTCCACCGGTTTCATAGTCTCAAAGTCGGAGTCGTAGTCAAGAAAGTTACTTGTGGGTCCTGACTAGAGGACATTCTACCTGACCAACCTAGAGAAACGTCAGGTTCCCTGTGAGTTCTCAGAAGAGGTTGTGGTGTCAAGTTTTCGTAGTTAAGAAGCCGCGAGACGGAAGAAGTGTCATGTTGAGAGTGTAGGTATGTACTGGTGACCTTTTTGGTATCGGAACTGATCTGTCTGGAATCAGCCGTTTCATTACAGAGACGAAAACTTATACGATAGATCCAACCAGCATTGAAAAGAAGGTTCCTTATTCGTAGAAAACTAAAGTACCGACGTTAGTGGTAGACGTCACTAACACCTCGGGTTTTTTTATTTCAGACTGTGACAAAGGTGACAAAGGGGTAGATAAAGGGTACTTTACTACCCTGGTCTACGGTAACTTTTTGACAACAAAAAATCTATGATTTAGTACAAGTTGAGAAGACACTACGGTACCTCTCATCGGGTGGTCCGAGGAGACAGGTACCCTAAAGGGTCTATTCTTATGACCTCTCTCAACGGTAAGGAAAGAGGACCAATAGAAGGACTGGGTACTAACTTAGACTCAGAGGAAGGAGCCGTCCGTCTAAGAAATGACGACTTAGTGGTCCCTTCGTGTGGTTTCAATACTCAGTTCAAGTTTTAACTTTTGTATGATATGACAACACACTTAATGTCACCCTACTCTGGTGTTCCATCTCCAACCCTGACACACCTTTTGGTTTGTCCTTTACGGTCACTCCAGTGACTCTGGATCCCTTACCCACAGTCACGGGTCCCTCCGGTCGTCTCCGTCGTCTCTCTGACTCCGAGACAAGGACCGAGTCTCCTAGTCCTCCAACTGTCCCGACGACCTAAAGGCCAAGATCCTGTTATCATGAAGACGATAAAAAACACGAAAAATACGATAGAAGATGGAGACCTCAACTGGGTACCCATAAGTAAGGTAGTCTTCCATTATTTTCCTGACGGTTAATGGTGACAGAACGACTTTTACTTTCCAATTTTAGTAGAGTACATTTTAATTAATTCCCACATGTATTATGCGTACGATTCAGCGAAGTCAGCACAGGCTGAGGAACGGTGGGTTGTCTGACATCAGGCGGTTCGAGGAGACACCCTCCTCATCATCTTCCATTAAACCTCGACACTTATGGTTACTCGAATCTCAGACAACTAATGTATCAGTCAAACAAGTCGTTACACTGTTGTCGTAGTTTCTGGGTCGAGGAAAGGAATACAGGTGTGACGAAAGACGTGGTGAAACCACTAGTAGTAGGTTAGAGAAGGAAGTACCAGTATTTTACCTTCGGTACGGAAGTCCATAGGGTGAGTATCTGTTGACAGGTGGATGTTGGAGTGACCCTCGTTCTTTCGTGACCTCAGAGAAGAATATAGAAAAGGATTCTGAAACTCTAAAAAGTGGACGTAGAACAACTTGCTTAAAAACAGTACAAAAACGAGGAGATTACTAATAACCGTTTCCCGTACCTTGGTGGTACTGATCTGATATGATGAACTGTAAGTGTCTGACATCAATACCTCATTCAAGGTAAGGACTCGTGTACTGTCCCGTTTCACTTTGGACTTTATCCTTTCCTTACTTGGTGGTACACCTAACACAGACAGAAACCTCAGAAAGTAAAAGTAAATGCAACGTTGTAGTCCCTTCTTTTAGTGTAGACTTAATTTGAAGAGTATTATCGAGAAGATTGAGTAACGATATTCCAGACTACGGGTGTAATCAACCATAAAGTAAACCCAGTCCTAACTCCTCTCTACAGTAGACGTGACGGAAAGAGTACCCTGAAACGTCGTTTCCCGACCTCGTCCACGTCTAAAAACCTGTCACGGGGGTAATGGTTTTGTATAGAGAAGATTTAACGTTTTCGTCTCTAAAGTTCACTTACATGGAGGTCTACAGGAGTGTGGTTCCGACCTTTACATGAAACACCAACACGAACACGAGTCAGTACAGGTTGAGGACGCTGGGGTACCTGCGATATCGCTCGGTCCGAGAGGCGGGACCTCCTTTTGTACCGTTGGGTGAGATCATAAGAACGGACCTTTTAGGGTACCTGCCTCCTTGGATCCCCCGGTATCAGGTAACCTAGTGTCTCAGCTTTTGTTGACTCACTGACTCTTGTGTGTACGTGTAAAATAGAGATTTGAGTGTTAAGAAAGGTAAGGACCGTGTTTTTTTGGTTAAGTATAACAGGTCACAAATTACGATCTACAGTCAACCTTACAAGGATGATGGTAGTTTGAATATTCTGGTACACGTACTAAAGAGACCTTATGTCTTCTCGACACCATTGTCCAACCAGGGGAGAAAAGAATATTTCACACCTACCTAAGGGTTTCCTCTTTAGTCCCTCCGTAAATCATCTTCACAAGAGAGGGTAGTGAAAGATGGTGAAAGTTTTGTTCCCGACTCTTAACCTTTTTAAACACAAATTATACACACCCTTACCTTTTTTTTTTTTTCGTCTAAACGTGTCCTAAGTCTCGAGTCTAAAACAGTAGTGTCTTCCTCGAAGGAAGTCGGGAGGACGTCCGTGGGTTGAAACGGGGGGATTTTTTATGGGATGGTATAGATTAGAAGTCAAAATAGGAGTGTTTTAAGTCGACTATGATCGATTGGAAGACTTGAAACTAATTGTGAGTTTTTTTTACATCAAATTTATACGTTTGTTTCCGTAGATTCGTTTATTAGATCGGACATTGGCACGTATCCTGTTTTTTATCAGTAGCCTATCTTTTAAGGTCACATAGGTGTGTGACTGGACATAAGTCAAGAAGTAGAAAAAAGGAAAGGAAACCTACTTTATCTTTTCAATGGTAAAATAAAGGACTGAGTGTAGAAAACCATAGAGGTTGAGTTGAAAAAGGATACAAGACTTTTTTTTTAAAAAAAAAGGACCAGTAATAGAAAGGAAACGTATATTCAAGAAAGGCCAGTTATAAATTTATACCAATAATATTGGGGGAAGGGAGAAGAGAATCTGAAAGAGGCGATAATGTATTTAGAGGGAAGAGAAAAGCCAGTGTCAGTTTGGTTTCCCGGTAGACAAGACAGAAAACAAAGTTTACGTCAGACATGTTAAGTCAAGAGTTAGGTGAAAAACGATCAAAGACGTGAGGGGTTAAGAAGATTTTATAGGAATGGTTACTATTTAGATGATAAATAGTGGGGTCTACCCTACTAAAACCATCACTTTCCACCTGGTAAGTTTTACTACAAAAATCTCGTTTTTAGCCCTGAAAGGACCCGTTTGACCATGAAGATCCTTGTGGTGTACAGACAAGAATAGACTGACCTAATGAACCCTTATAACGTCTGGGAGATAAAAAATTTCGTGAGAAAGGGTATGGACTAAAAGGGTATAGGAAGACCACCAAGAAAAAGTAACGAGACCCTAAGATAAGAAGGCTCGATAATCTGAAGCACAAGGAGTCTCAAACAAGATTTAGAAGAATGATAGACGGGGACATTACGACAGGTAAGGGTTCCAAACTTACTAGTAGTATACCACTACGAGTAAGTGTTCAAGTGTTGATTTTGGGAATTCATTGAAAACTATAAGTCCAGAACCATAGGATAAAGAGAACCAAAAGGGTGTTCCTAACATTATAATTGTAAGGGTTTAGATTTTGGTTGAAAATGGGATTTTAGTAAGGAGGTGGACACACAAGAGAAACCATGGAAGTCAAAAAGGTAGCAGGTCAAGAACTCTGACCCGTGCTCGGAAGGAAGGGGGGAGTTAGGGAGGATGTGTAGGGTAGGTAGTCGTTTCGGACGTGAGGTGGTGATTTCAGGTCTGGAAGAGTCAAGTGAGAGAAAGGTGAAGAGGTCAAGTCCGGTAGAAACAAAACGTGGACCTGAAGACGTTCTTGGAGAATAAAGTTCAAACGTGAAGAAATTCTAAAGGGATCCGTCGGTTGTGACAATAAAAGTGTGTGTTATAATTTTATATATTACAAAATATAAGAATATTTTATCTCATTCTTAAAGAATAAGATAAGACGAATTTTATAAAGTCACTCACTCACTTTTTAATAAGTCAGCACAGGTTGAGAAATGTTGGGATACCTGATACTTAAGGTACCTTAAGAGGTCCGGTCTTATGACCTCACCGATCGGAAAGGGAAGAGGTCCCATAGAAATGTTTGGTCCCTAACTTGGGTCCAGAGGGCGTAACGTCCACCTAAGAAATGGTTGACTCGATAGTCCTTTTGGGGATTTTATAAGGTTCCCGAGGAATAAAGAAACTCCTACCTACTTATAGACCAAAAACGAATCAACGGTTCGGAGTTAAAAGGAAAAAATCAAACGGCAATATTTCACAGAAATCGAGGAATTTAGTGATACGAGAGAGTCGATATCTAAAGAGTATGTATGAAAGGGGAAGAAACGAGGGATGACAGAAAGTAGATAAAATCAAAATTTGATTTACAATGAATAAGATATCGGAAGAGATAAAGGTTATCCGACTCAAACTTACAAAGAGAATACCTTTGAGTCTTGTGAGACATGAAGGGTCTTGTACTATTATCAGTGTAATATTTCGTTAACGGACAAGTTAGTGAAAGGAAAGGTTAATCTGACATTCGTGGTACTCTCAAACTTTATATATTGTTGTTATTGTTATATCATTACTATAATTATTAGACAATAATAATAATATCTACATAGATAGAGACCCGAGATTATCTTTAGCACCCTAGATCATACGCACATTATTTATGTATAACGACTGACTTATTCAGTAACTCACTGATTATTATAAAGTCGACTAGGAATTTCCTAATCATTTGAAATTCTGAGGTTCAATCCTTTCTGTAAGGTTCTTCTTCCTAATGTACATCGTTACTTGTCTCAATCTTTTAAACCCCTATGCTTATTCTTCGACACTTCTGATTAAAAACTAGACTTATCAGTCATCCGATTTAACGTCTTCCTATCTAGACTTCCTCCTTTTTTTGTCAGTTTTACGATTGGACTATTATTTCTACTCTTTCTTGTTATAAAACTACTCGTATATCTATAATGTACCCTGGAATTTTCTATAGTCCGATAATGTTGTCCATTCTGTTCGGTGAGTCTGACTTAAAGACTTATACGGTCACCTTTGTTTAGTTGTCTGTTCTCAAGTCTAGTGAAATATACCAAGACAGGACCGACTGTCGAACTGTGTGACAATCTCTTTCCTGTTCGTGGATAATCAATCGTTCACAGGCCACTAGTGGTTACGGAAAAAGAAAGATAGTCGTTTTCCGGTTACTTCATAAAAACAAAAGGATGTACCCCTATTCCACGATCTTTAAGTACCTATCTGTCCAGATCCACTACCCAATACATAAAACTTTCGACCGAACCTGTGTTTACAATAATAATATGTAAAGAAGTACATATGGTTGGAGAAGGAGGGACCTTATAATTTCGTTTAGAACTTGTAATTTCGGTGTTTAGTTTACAGATAAAGATAGTCAATTTTTGTAAAACTTGTTCATCTTTAACTACATATAAAAGAGGTTCAGTGACTTTTGTTAAGATGTTATAGAAGGAAAAAATCTGTTACCCGAAAAATAAAAATAAAAAAAACTTTTTTCCTTTAGTAGTTTTTCGTCTTTTCTCTTACTGGTGGGTTTTATGGAAGTGTTTTTTCCACAGACTGTGTGTTGTTTATGAATTATGTGGAGACGACTTCGTCTTCTACTTTCACTACTATTTAAAGTCCACAGTCTCTTCGTTACTCCTTTTCCAAACCTAAAAAACCACAAAAATTTTAGTGTAACGTGTGTCCTTTCAACACGTGGTTTTGGTAAATGATAGTGTCGAGGAGTAGGATTTGGGTTTGAAAGGTTTTTCCGTTTTAAAGTAAAGATTCCTTCTTTCTTCCATTCTGTCTAGGTAGTATTGAGAGTCTTATAAAGGATACTGCACAAAAAGTATCCCAGTGTGGGTCACATCGGACAGTGGTAGTATAAAATATGTTTTACTTTATGTTACCTTATCTTTACGTTCAGACTTAGTGTATGAAATAATAATAAAAACTTAGTGTATGAAATTTCGATTCATAACGAAATATTTAAAAACAAAGTCAGTATACACAGACAAACATAGAGACACACACACACACACACACACACACCAAATTGACCCAGTATTATGTTTTGTTTTCCATTTTATATAAAGAAAGTCAGGTAGCACCAGTTTTCGTAAACTTTTTAGAACGGGAAGGGGTCGGTCACGGGAAAAAGACGAGGTATAGGTTGACTTTTCACAATAACGGTCTTTGAAGGTGGAGGTGTCTTTGTAAGGACGGACAGCAGAGGAAGGAACTCGTGACCCCTACCTGTGACCGAGCAAAATCTCGAACAGACAGAGAGACAACCACTTGATTGTCCTCGTCTACACGAAAGATGTACAGCGAGGACACAAGTTTAGGTTAGTAAAAGGTCGGTGGTTTCTGCAGGTCACTTTTACAAACGTTTCCCGGTAAGGAACAAGAGTCACATGTTATATTGGAAGGTAATCTCTTAGTTAACAATTTCTTAGAATGATAAACCTTTTACAATTCGGATTCATCTGGAAGGATGATATAAAGGTAAGTGACAGACGTATGACAGTGGGAACGAAAGGAACAAGGAGGGAACCGATCAAAACCTCTCAGATTCAGTAAGGCAAAGGTTTCTGTTGAACCGGAACTTTCAACATAACCACTTCGAGAGGTTCGAAAGTTGTAGTATTCCTTCTATTTATATGTTTCTGATTGTTCTTTTGTACAAATTTGTGAATTCTTAAACTCACATTTTATCTTTACCGTGGCACTGGTTCTTTCTCAGGGTCAAAAGGACTATGGCCCCTTAAGCCGTTCGAGGGATTAATCGTTTCTTCAAACTACTAACAACAAACTAGGACGTCGGGACTCGATTCACCGGTGTCAGAGAAACAAGGATACTCAAATAACAAATACTTACTTCTTAGACCAGTCCAGGAAGATAAGACCTTTCACACCGTCCCAACTGAATCATCACCGATAGAGTCTTTACGGAAGACGGTTCGGGAAAGTTCCCGCTTCCAGGTAGAAACACTTCACCGAGGACTCGAACAGACAATACTCCTCCTACCATGGTAGACCCATAAAAGGAGACAGAATCAAGTGAACTCGTCGATATTGTTTTATAGTGTTTGACCCCTCGAATATTTGTTTGTCTTTGTAAAAAAAAAAAGTTAAGACCTCGGACTTTCAAATTCTAGTTTCACGGTCTTTACAGGGGAGAAAGTTCGGTGTCTGAAGAACACATGAGTGTCCCGTCTTCCGTGTTCCCAGAGAGAGTCGGAAGAAAATACTCCCTTCCGTTACCGTGGGGTGAAGTCATGAGAACGGACCTTTTAGGGTACCTACCTCCTCGGACCATCCGACGTCAGGTACCCCAGCGATTCTCAGCCCGTGTTGACTCACTGAAGTGAAAGTGAAAAGTGAAAGTACGTAACCTCTTCCTTTACCGTTGGGTGAGGTCACAAGAACGGACCTCTTAGGGTCCCTACCGTCTCGGACCACCCGACGGTAGATACCCCAGCGTGTCTCAGCCTGTGTTGACTTCACTGAATCGTCGTCGTCGTTGGGGAAAATCCTCCCAAGGTGGGAGTAGTAGTTTAGTTGAGGGTTGAGGGTTGAGGGTTGAGGGATGGTGGAGGTGGAGGGTTATTGTAATGTAACCTTCATTCCAAGGTTACATACTTACATACTTAAACTCCACTCCCCCCGTCTCAGTCTAGTGTAGTGGGAGGAAGTACCCAAGAGACGTCTCCCCAATCGACAGTTTCGTCTTCCTTCGACCAACCAAGCGATCTGTCACTATCCGTGGTCTCTCAATGTCTGAATGGGTAGTCAGGTAGGTCAAGTTCTCGAGCTAAACAACCACCCTTACTTTTGACATCTGGGACCTTTACCATTTTCATTCACTATGTTTTGGATCTTACTACTTTCAGATACACTCTACTAAACGAGTTCTGTATCCCTTACTAACACTGACAAGAACGTGGACCCAGAAGTCGAGTGTCATGGTCGTACGATGACAGAGACAAGATTATTATTGTAGTCTTATCACAAATATCAAGTGTGGTTTTTGTACGAACGCATATAATAAAGAGGGAGAGTTGTTGTGACACTTCATTAATCTACTAACAAAATAGGTCCAAAATGTCTGATTTCTTATCTCTTAGACTCTCCAATTTACTGAATTGGTTCACAGTCTTTCACGGAATTAAAGTTTCGACTTTGTGTTTACTTTTCGATGTATTTTACTTTGTGGAACGTTCTATGGACACTTTGTCCCTACAGTCAGTAACCCTAACGTTAGTTTACCTACTACCCAACTAATTTTTGAGTTCTTATCGTCTTTACCCGATCCCTTTCTCCCGTCGATACAACAGTCACCAGCTCCCAGCCCCTTCGTCCTACTTCTTGTTCAAGTCTTACACATTCTCATACTCCTTTTACTGTTCATTCGGTGTACGACCTGTCTTCCTTACGGTTCAATTGTAGTGAGTCCACTGTTTCACGAAATTAATAAGTCACAGTCAAACCTAAAGGGGGATGAGGGTGTCGTCGGACTATTGTCGTTGGAAGGTCTAGTTTGGTCGAGAGGACTTCTTTACAGTGGTAGAGTACTGTCCACCAACACTGGTGTTAAGGTGGTGAAGACCCTTGAGTCACGATTACTCGATTTCGGAGTCTGGAGAGGACCCGAGTCGGAGTACGTCTTCGACAATATGACTTTCTCCGAGTCCTATGGTTACTCTCTTTAGACGGGCGACCGACCAGACGTAGCACACAAACTTTAGACCTCGACTTAGAAGTCGTTGGTATCGTCTATGATGGGTCTTCGACACAGTCCTTTATTGACGTCTTCAACTAATAAAGATTTATACAATCTTCGTTTCGACGAGGACTCTCACCTACACACCTTCCTCGTCTTTACCGGACTAATATACTTACACATACACACACAGATACACACCCACACGTGTACAGACGTACCGAAACCATGTTAGTTTGTAAAAATTGAGACACATACGTAATCTGATGTCTGACACCCAAGTGTCTCTCAACCTGTGCTAACTCGCTGACTGTGAAATTAGAAGAGCATGTAATGAACCCCGAAGGACCCACCGTCCTCACCATTTCTTAGACCCAAACTAAAGGCTTGACCCTTCTATGGGATTCCTTCCTTTACCGTTGGGTGAGGTTATAAGAGAGGACTTATTAGGGTACCCTCGGACCACTCGATGTCAGGTACCTCAGTGTCTCAGCCTGTACTTAGTCGCTGGTTTTGTTGTTGTTTTTGTTTCGTTAACACTAATAAAGAACCCACTTGAACTGGATCGGTCCATGTGGGACATTTTCACAGGTACGGAAGGGTCTTCCGAACTCAGGTGATAACGACCGGACCTTCTTTCGGTTGTCGGTACAACACTTGGTAGACACCTCCCTTAGTCAATGGATCCAGGACCCCCACGGGACACCAACAACTTTCCATGGGACCAACTGTCCGTCAAATTTTTTTTTTCGGAGGTAAAATGTTGGTGATCCTTGACTTTCTAGAACCCTTTCCTGTCTTTCGAGGTCTACTCTGGTGTGGACCACCTGTAGAACTAAAGTCAGGATACTCTAGGACTCGTCTTTTGCGTCAACACGATACGGACCTAAAACCTGGATGTTCTTGACAATCTGAACTTTACCCACAACAAAATTCTGTGTTTCAACCACCATTAAACAATGTCTCACTTTCTTTTGATTATGTCGTAATATAAGTCAAGTCAAATCAAGTCAGCGAGTCAACACAGGCTGAGAAACGGTAGGGTACTTAGCGTCGTGCGGTCCGAAGGGACAGGTAGTGGTCGAGGGCCTCAAGTGAGTCTGAGTACAGGTAGCTCAGGCACTACGGTAGGTCGGTAGAGTAGGAGCCAACAGGGGAAGAGGAGGACGGGGGTTAGGGAGGGTCGTAGTCTCAGAAAAGGTTACTCAGTTGAGAAGCGTACTCCACCGGTTTCATGACCTCGAAGTCGAAATCGTAGTAAGGAAGGTTTCTTTATGGTCCCGACTAGAGGAAGTCTTACCTGACCAACCTAGAGGAACGTCAGGTTCCCTGAGAGTTCTCAGAAGAGGTTATGGTGTCAAGTTTTCGTAATTAAGAAGCCGAGAGTCGGAAGAAGTGTCAGGTTGAAAGTGTAGGTATGTACTGGTGACCTTTTTGGTATCGGAACTGATCTGCCTGGAATCAGTCGGTTCATTACAGAGACTAAAACTTATACGATAGATCCAACCAGTATTGAAAAGAAGGTTCTTCATCCACAGAAAATTAAAGTACCGATCTCAGTGGTAGACGTAATATAATCGTCAATGGTTAAACTAAAACAAAAGGAGTTTCCGTTCGGCGAATGGGGTTGTTGAAGTTTTTGTGATGAACGATCTAAGGTGGATTCGAAGGTCTTGAAGTGAAACTTCCTTTTACGTCTCTTCGGTCTTGTTGGTCTTCGAGAGTACCCTGGAGAAAGGAATTAGAGTAACCTCTTATGGACCGTCTGTCCGGGAACCGAGAAGTAACCGTACCACAGGAGGCGACTGACTGACCCAGGACCGAGTAGTGAATACCCCTGAACAGACCAGTAGTTTGTGTACCTTGTGTTTGTACGGTGTTTCTGTGAACGAGGACTGAACTCATCCTCCACTCAACCGAGGTAAATAGAGTTTCGAAGAATCGTATTACTACGAAATACCGAGAAATGCTGTCGGGTAATGGGGGGGGTTTTCCCTCCTCTCGTCTTTTACTTATAAAATAACCGACGGTATGTCACCCGTACGGGACCTCATTTTTATTTGCAGGATACCGTAAGTAGAAATATTTTACGGAAGAGGGATTAGTATTTTCACTAGGTTACTAAATAGAGAACTCGACAGAGAGTCCCCATTATTCAGTTATTAACACCAGTATAAGACTCGACAAGGAACACGATCCATTTAAAGACAAGTCCGTCAGTGTCAAAGGGAGTGTGTTTCCTTTTAATACTTTACGACCAACCCCTAGACGAAATAAAATTATAACGACCCTCTAAAAAAAGTCAGTCTACTCTTGACTTAAAAAGAATATCTCACTGGATTCTAAAAGATGTTTTATTACTGAAAATTTTGGAACCATAGAGTCGTTTTTATATTTCGTCAGTTAATTTACAGGGTTTATAATTTTTAAGTAAAACGACATTTACTCAACGTTCACTGTAACTCTTCCATGTTTACTTTACTACCCCTATAAAGATAGACCGTTACCGACACCTTCTTGAGAGGTCCTTCCAATATTTTGTTTCTTTTTATATGTTGTCAGTTCAGGTTCCTCTTTTTCATTATAGGTTTTCCGTAAGTGTAACGTCCTTAGTAACTTACAAGTTGACGCGGTCTAAAACTGACAGTAGGATGCAGTCTAGGTGAATAACTTGAGAGGACATCATTCTGTCGAGTGAACAGAATCTAAAGGATCTACCTTTTATAATAAACACAATTAAAGAGTTGTCGTAAATTTTAATAGCTGGTGAGGAAGGAACAATTTTGTAGAAGAAGAGAGTAGAAGAAAGGAAAGTGTCACAGTAAAAGAGGGGTCGTAGAAACCGGTCAGTTAGAGTATAATAACGAGATCGGGAAAGAGGAGATTAGTTTTAAGTTAAAACGTTAACGAATCCTAAACAGAAATTTGTACACATGAAGAACGAAATGTAATAGAAAACCAAAGAGAGTGTAAAATGGATAAAGGTAGTCTATTACCGTTGGGGGAGGTCATAAGAACGGACCTCTTAGGACACCTGGCTCCTCGGACCGCCCGATATCAGACACCCCAGTGCTTCTCAACCTGTATTACTTGGTACGTACATAGTCCGTTAATGTAAATATGATCCTTACATCAACATTATATCGACGACACAGAGGTCTATCTGGAACCAAGGAGTCCATCTTTCTTTCCCTTCCTGTTCACCATTTTTGCAATACGAACGCAGTACTTTTGCTTCTGGAAGGGACTTCAAGGATGTTCACGAAGAACCCTCGTTAGACTCAATAGACTTGTTAGGATATACAATTATTCAGACTCTTTCACACGTAAAAATCAACCCGAATAATAGAGACGTGTCTTAATCCCAGAACGATCGTCACCTCCTCTCTCACTTATAACCCATCTATTACTGAGGGTTTAGGTACAGAAGTCAGAACTGGACTAAAACCTTTAACTTTGGTTAAGTAGTTCACAGATACGTTGTACCAGTGAATCTATGGCAACCGATGGAGTTTTACTTGATCAGGTCTCACTATAAAGGGTGAGTTCAAAAAGACGGAAAGAAACAAGATTACAGTCCTTTACTAACACAGTCAACAGATCAATAAATTTCGGTTTTGAAGTCGTAGCAGAAGTTAAGAGGAGAGAATGGTGAAGGGAGGTAGATTTTTACTGGTTAAGGACGGAGTAGAACTTGTGTAAATGAAGAAAGATTAGAGTTAGGAAAGTGGAGTAGGTCCGGTGGTAAAAGATCACGGATTTTATGACACTAGCAGAGGATTGATCAGAAAAACGTAGTTAAAAACCACCACCACCAAATCAGTGATTCAGTACAGACTGACGACGTTAGGACACCCGACGTCGGACGGTCCGAGAGACAGGTACCCTAAGAGGTCCGTTATTATGACCTCACCCAACGGTAAAGGAAGAGGTCCTCTAGAAGACTAGGTCCTTGGTTTGGGCCCAGAGGACGTAACGTCCGTCTAAGCGGGTAGAGGTTACGTAATAAAACATAAAAATGAAGGTCAATAAAAATTTTCACATTTATACTAGAATCGGAAAGGAACCAATTTCATTTAATTATCAAAGGTTTTTAAAATCATATTGGGTTTTAAGTACAGAGTGACCGGGAATGAAAAGAGAGGTGTGACATAATGTAGTACCGAAGAAAAGAGATAACTCGGTATTCCCTGAAAGTTTAGCTTGAAAAAATTATACCATACTACCAAACACCACAAGACGACCATTTAATCAATAACGTTCTTAATTCATATATGTAATAATATTGGTTATCGACGTTTATTACGATAACTATTGATAGACAATACTATAAGTAAAATGGAATAAAGACTGAAAGGAAAATACCCGTCAGAAATAAATAAATTTATAAAATTTTAAATAAAAACTGACGAGGTACGTGGTACACTCTAGGATCAAGGTATTGACCCCTAACTTGAGTACGGAAGACGTCACCTTCGTGTCTCAGAATTGATGACCTGGTAGCAAAGATAAATAAAAAATTATTTTAAAAATATGATATAATTTCCGACGTGAAGTAAACTTCAATAATATTTCATGACTAATGTTTTATGTTTTACAGTGTAAGAAAAACTAATAACATATTATAAGATAACGTACAATACATAGATAATTCGGTATCACGTTATCATAGGATAATAAATGTGTAGATCTTATTTAAAGATAAATTAAAGATCAATTTAATTTATACGTTAGGGTGAGATCTTATTTAAAGATCTACACCCTAACGTATAAATTAAATTGAAAATAACCAGCACAATTTATCGAGAGAAATGAAAATGATTTCCTATTAACTAAATGTCACAACACAACGACGACGACGATTCAACGAAGTTAGTACAGGCTGAGACACGTTGGTGTATCTGCCGTCGGGTGGTCCGAGGGGGCAAGGACCCTAAGAGGTCCCTTCTTATGACCGCACCCAACGGTAAAGGAAGAGGTTACGCACTTTCACTTTAGCGAGTCAGTACAGGCTAAGGATCGCTGGGGTACCTGACGTCGGATGGTCCGAGGAGACAGGTACCCTAAAAGGTCCGTTCTCATACACAATCAAAGGCCATATGTCGTTTCACTAACAATGTACATGTGTGTAATAAAAAGTATAAGAAAAGGGTATATCCAAAAATGTTTTATGACTCATCTCAAGGGACACGATATGTCATCCAGGAACTACCAATAGATAAAATGTATGTCATTACACACATAAACTACTGTTAAAACAATCTTCATACTCTCCTGAAGGTAACTGAGTTTGTAGTTTTTGACAATTCTTTATAGGGACTTACGAAGAAATCTACAACACAATAAATGTTAGGTCTCGGGAGAAGAGGAAACGGTACTCTGGTGTGTCATGAGCGGGTCAAAAAGAAGGGAGAAGAACTAACAAATTCCCCATTGAAATCGGGTGACACCGAATAGTTGTAAAACTACCTCGTCTATGTCGTCTTTCGTTTCTCCTTGATTTCTCTGAAAACTACTTTCACTTTTTCCTCTCACTTTTTCGACCGAATTTTGAGTTGTAATTTTTCGATTCTACTAACGTAGACCAGGGTAGTGAAGTACCGTTTTTCTACCCCTTTGTTACCTTTGTCACTGTCTGAAATAAAAGAACCCGAGGTTTTAGTGACATCTACCACTGACGTCGGTGCTTTAGTTTTCTACGTACGAGGAACCTTCTTTTCGATACTGTTTGGATCTGTCGTATAACTTTTCGTCTCTGTAATGAAAACGACTGTTTCAAGGTAGATGACTTTCGATAGTAAAAAAGCCACCAGTACATACCTACACTCTCAACCTGGTATTTCTTTCGACTCATTACTTCTTAACTACGAAAACTTGACACCACAACCTCTTCTGAGAACTCCCAGTGAACCTGACTATCCTCTAGTTTGGTCAGTTAGCATTTCCTTCAGTCAGGACTTATAAGTAACTTCCTGACTACGATTTCGACTTCGAGGTTATAAAACCGGTGCACTACATTTCTTGACTGAGTAACCTTTTCTGAGACTACGACCTTTTCTAACTTCCGTCCTCCTCTTCCCCTACTGTCTCCTACTCTACCAACCTACCACAGTGGCTGAGTTACCTGTACTCAAACTCGTCCTAGGTCCTCAACCACTACCTGTCCCTTCGGACCGTACGACGTCAGGTACCCCAGCGTTTCTCAGTCTGTACTGACTCACTGACTTGACTTGACTTCTTTATGGTACATAAAGTCGATAAGAGGGAACCAATAAACGTAATGATTTTCACAAAATGAAGAGGATGAATAGAAAAAAAGGGAGTTAAACTTTAGAAACACACGGTGATTCTCTATTATAAAAGTCCATGAAAAATCGGTATATATGTATATTTTTAGTACCAAGTTTGACTCAAGAACTATAAGATGAGGTTTTGTTGAAGAACTCTGAAGGGATCACCACGTCACCAATTCTGAGGTGTGAAGTTTACGTCTTCCGTACCCGAACTAGGGACCAGTCCCTTGATTCCAGGATGTTCGGTGTACCATACCGGGTTTTACGTTTTGTCTAAGAGAACATTTGAATAAGTATTGAAGAAAGGAGATCCATTAGTCTGACTTTCTGAATAAAAGAGGTATTTGTTTTTTTTTTAAGAAAAACGAAGGTGTTGGGTGTAAACAACGTAGTCGTTTATAAAAAGAAAGAAAAAAAGTCTTACATATGTTACATACTGGTAAAGGGTAGTGTAGGTGACTGTGATGGATTATGTTCGGTGGTGAGGGCAACTAATAATGATACTTCACTTTCAGTGAGTCAGGAAGACTGAGAACCGTTGGTTACCTGACATCGGACGGACCGACGAGAGAGGTACCTTAATTGGTCCGTTCTTTCGACCTCACCCAACAGTGAAGGAAGAGGCCCCCTAAAAGGGTTGAGTCCTTAGCTTGGGACCAGAGGACGTGACGTCCGTCTAAGAAATGACAGACTCAGTGGTCCCTTCGGGAAATTAATAATAGTAGTAAATGACAATACTACTACTACTACTATCGAAGGAGGACCCTAAGGACCGAAACGGAAAGGTTTCGTCGGTCTTATAGGAAAATTTTTTTTCACTTTCTTTGCCTGGACAGTGAAGAGATGAGTTTTGAGATAAAGTAGGAGTAGAGTGAGTTTTATTTTTCAAAGTCAAGATTGGTACTGGACAAGGTAACGACGGAAGAACCAAAGTAGGTAAGGAGCGAGTGTGTGAAAATCTCTAAGGTCGGTGTGACCCGTGGACACTATCAAATCAAAGAAGTTCTTCGACTGAAGTTGTACCTTATTCTACCCGTTCTCTAAATAACCATCTCTCACAGTTTCTGTTCGTCTCGACCTATAATTAATTGCATTACTTTTGTCTAAAATAAGTCATTGACGACTGTCATCCCCTTTATCTACTAGAGGTAATACTGACCATGTCAAAACAAAACAAAAACTTGTAAAATTCCCTCTCACTTTCTCTCTCCTGTCACCCGAGAATTGTCTCGTCACTTGTCTTGTCTTTTCACTTTTTAGTGTTTCCCAACCAGTTACATTTATACTAATCCGGTCGACACAAACAACCGTCCCTCAGCAGGTTCAATTCTTAAATAGGGGGGTGTCTTAGACCCTCTCTCTGGGACAAAAAGGACTACTATTGTAACGTTTCCTTACCCAGAACCCAGGGATTCTTTCTACACAGACTCAACGCGTTCTGTGTATCAGTGTTGATATTCAAGAAAGATATGGTCGACTCGATGCTCCCTTCTAGGGGACCTCTTCCCTTTCGGATGAGTGAGGTCATAAGACCTGACCTCTTAAGGTACCTGACGTATCAGGTACCCCCAACGTGTCTCAACCTGTACTGATTCACTGAAAGTGATACGATATTCGGGAAAGATCGTTTAGATTCTTTCCCTCTAGTCATGGATAGCAGTCGACAACCGATCTTCTTTATCGTTTGCAAGGACCGACAGAACAAAAGAGTCCGTCCGTAAAACCACCACTCATCCCCTATTCCAACCAGAAGGGACCACAGACTCACCATTTCTTAGGTGGACGGTTACGTCCTCTGTACCCAAGTTAGGAACCTAGTCCTTCTAAGGGACGTCCTCTTTCACCGTTGGGTGAGTTCATAAGAACGGACCTCTTAGGGTACCTGTCTCCTCGGACCTCTCGATGTCAGGTACCCCAAACGTTTCTCAGTCTGTGTTGACTCGTGTGTGTGTATGTTTTTTGATCAAAAAGTATCGGATCGAATACTTTGTGTTTTGTTTGGGATGTCTTTAGACTCGTTAATAAAGTATATGAGATGTAATATACAGGTAACGATGAATGTTGAAACCCTAGACGACTATAAATTGTAGTTTCATGTTTGATAACGAAGTAAACCCTAAATCTCTGAGGAGTGTACCGACTGACCGGTTCTATTGACTGCCCTTACTTTTTTTTTTTTTAGGGTTTTGTCAACCTTCGTAAGAAAAAGAAGAAAGGTTAAAGGTCTTACTTTTTGTGTCCCTCTTTTTATTGGGAACGGAATACTTACTTCTAATTTGTTACTGGAGACCTTCTGTTATAAAGAGAAAGTCTAAAATAAAAGTTGAGGGTTTCATCTTGACTTGGTTCTGTTATTCAAACTGTACATATGACGGACAGACAAATACTTTGGGTCAAAGTAGTGTTGTGTTTATCTATTTATTATCTTCGGGTATTACGAACAGAGACTTTAACATCAATTTGACTTTGAGTCATGCGTCCTTTGTTTTCTACTTACCAGAAAGTATTTGTACAAAAATATTGTATTAGACGAGTATATTTGTTGACCTTCAAGTAGGAAAACCCTAAGAACAATCGGTCCCTAAAGTTTCGAAGTCACTTACCGACCTCAAAGTCTTACTAAAGGGTTAAAACTTGACAAACCTCCTTTGTAGACAAATGACATACATTTACTTGTTCTGTAAGACAAGAAAATCCCTGAAGTGTTTCTCGGGAATTTTATCCGGTCAAACCGTTTATTCCTTTATCTCGAAGAAGCTTCCTGTTGTCTATCAGATTGTTCTCTATAACGTTTCTATCACCAATAAAAAAAAAGGGAGAAGTCAGTCAAGTCAAGTCAGTGAATCAGCACAGGCTGAGAAACACTGGGGTACTTAACGTCGTGCGGTCCGGAGGGACAGGTAGTGGTTGAGGGCCTCAAGTGAGTCTGAGTGCAGGTAGCTCAGTCACTACGGTAGGTCGGTAGAGTAGGAGACAGCAGGGGAAGAGGAGGACGGGGATTAGGGAGGGTCGTAGTCTCAGAAAAGGTTACTCAGTCGAGAAGTGTACTACAGATATAAACCTAGGTTACTCCTTACCGATGAAGGAAACTAATTTTTGGAAGGATCTCGAAAAATAATAGAAGACAGAAGAAGAACGGAAGAGAGACCGGTAGTCTGTCTGACCTCCGTCTTTTGTCTGAACGGAGTACCTTCTTCTCACTCCATCTGTTGCCCCTCACTACTCCGTCATTTAAAATCAACTCAATTATAAGGGTGTACAGACCGTTCATGGGAACCTTCCGGTTCTCAGGTCTGTCAAACCTCTTCCACAGAATCGTACACAGAAGGAAAGTATAAGGTAAGTCCAAGACGTGGTTTAACTACACGAGTCGAACATGTATGATTAAAACGGACTCGACTCGAACCGGACTCCCGTTTTCCGTCAGGACACCACGACCGACCTCTTCCGGACTTATTATTACCTTCCGTCAGCCTATGTTGAGTACACGTTTCTGGTTGTCTCCTCAGAGTGGAATGTTTCTCGAATGTTTACACCAAAATATTGAGTTTCCCTTGACCAACGAAAGAATATAAGATTGAGAATCCCTTTTTTACTTTTTACTTGGAGTCTTACTACGGACCCTTAAACCCTAAAATAAGTAAGGGGAAGTCATAGAGTTGATGAAAACTTACAAATTTTATATAAGGACACATAACTTGTCTCATATCGGTGACAAAAATATGTTATTTATGTTACACGATATTTATACTTTTTACATACTGTAAAAGGGTTGTTGATACTACTCTAGTTTATTTATGAAGACGTAACAAAGGTAAAGTTTTCTGTATGATCGATCGGTACGGAACCGTATTGTAAAATGAATCACAGTAAATTTGACCTCCACAACTTTTTCTATTTGACCACCACAATGTAAAATAACCACGAAACAGGTAAAATACTTACAAAGACTATTTACAGAGAACAAGAAAAGAAAGACGAGAAAGAACAAGAAGACTGGGAATTGTTATTAAAATAAATTTCGTAAGAGATACATCTCGGGACGAAAACTCGAAGACCAAAATGGAGTAAAGAGACATTAAATTTATTCGTATGTATATCCCCACTACCTTTAATGGTTTTAATAAAAAAAAGTCAGGATTGTTTGAACCTCCCCTAGATGAAAAAAACTTTGATTTATAGTCGTGTGACACTGTTTGGATCTGTCATATAATTTTTCGTTTCTGTAGTGAAAAGACTGTTTCCAGGTAGATCAGTTTCGATATCAAAAAGGTCATCGGTACATGTCTACACTCTCGACCTGTTATTTTTTCCGGCTCCCGGTCTCTTAAATACGAAAACTTGATACCACGACCTCTCCTGAGAACTCTCAGGGGACCTTACATTCCTCTAGTTTGGTCAGTTAGGAGTTCCTATAGTTGGGACTTATATGTAACCTTCCTGACTCCGACTACGACTTTAAGGTTATGAAACCGGTGGACCATACTTTTTGACTGACTAATCTTTTCTGGGACTACGACCCTTTCTAACTTCCGTCCTCCTCTTCCCCTGTTGTCTCCTACTCTACCAACCTACCGTAGTGGCTGAGTTACCTGTACTTGAACACGTTTGAGATCCTCTACCACTCCCTGTCTCTCCGGACCGCACGACGTCAGGTATATCAACGTTTCTCAGTCTGTGTTAAACCGTTGACTTGTTGTCGTTCGTGCGAATTCATTTGATTCAGAAACAGTAATGTCTAAAATCAAAAGGCAAAACTTAGAGGAGAGACTTCTTTGATACGATTACTAGACTTTTGTTACGTCTATGGTGGTCAGTTCCTTCTTATACATGTACTTTATTTATCACGTGTACAGAAAGGAAGTGGAGTTTGTTTTTCTTACATCTTAAAGCCATATCCTCCTTTTCTCCTTTACTTACCACATGTCGACATACGTCCACACACACACAAATCTAAAAAACGACGTTTGAAGAACAAGTCACTGGTGACCGATGGGTCTTATTAACCCCCCTTTAATAATAGAAAGAAACGGGTAGTCCTTTACGGACGGTTAAATTAATGTATCCTGATTCTTGTGGTCCCAATCTTTACGGAGGTATAAACAAAGTTGACGGTATCAAAAAAACAGTGGTTCACCGTGAACCAAAAGACTCGAACCGGGTCGCAGAAATAGGAACAGAGGGACAGATCTTAAGTACAAAAAGAGGTAGAGTGAATCAAGATTGACTACTGAACTTACGTCGAGGTTTACAAAAGTACTTCTCAATTGAAGTAGAAGGAAAGATCTTAAGTACAAGAATAGGTAGAGTGAATTGAGACTACTGAACTTATGTTGAGGTTTGGAGAAGTACTTCTCAATTGAGGAACGTACAAAGGTAAAAAAATAAATCTCAAAAATTCTAACTAGAACTGTAGTAGGAAATCTTAGATGGAGGTAGAACCCCGGTAGACCAAAGATATTTACTATTCTACAAATCCGGTCTGACAAATTTATTATAAGAAAAGATGGAAAGTTAAAAGACAAAATGTTGTGATGTTCAGAGAGAATCTTGGGTAACTAAAAATCTAAAATACTTGTACGAGGAAGGATTCAATTGACTGTATTCTCATTTCAAGAATCCAAACTGTAGCTTTACGACCTGACCTTCTTTGTATTCGACCTTAGTTCTAACGGTCCTCTTTATAATTATTGGAGTCTATACGTCTACTATGGTGGGAATACCGTCTTTCACTTCTCCTTGATTTTTCGGAGAACTACTTTCACTTTCTCCTCTCACTTTTTCAACCGAATTTCGAGTTGTAAGTCTTTTGATTCTAATACCGTAGGCCAGGGTAGTGAAGTACCCTTTACCCCTTTGTCACCTTTGACACAGTCTGTAATAAAACCCCCCGAGGTTTTAGTGACGTCTACCACTGACGTCGGTACTTTAATTTTCTACGAATGAGGAACCTTCTTTTCAATACTGGTTGACTATATCGTATAAGTTTTCGTCTCTGCAATGAAACGACTGATTCCAGGCAGATCAGTTCCGATACCAAAAGGGTCACCAGTACATACCTACACTCTCAACCTGACACTTCTTCTGACTCCCGGCTTCTTACCTACTAAAACTTGACACCACAACCTCTTCTGAGAACTCAGGGAACCTGACGTTCCTCTAGGTTGGTCAGGTAAGACTTCCTCTAGTCGGGACCCTAAAGAAACCTTCCTTACTACGATTTCGACTTTGAGGTCATGAAACCGGTGGAGTACACTTCTCAACTGAGTAACCTTTTCTGAAACTACGACCCTCCCTAACCCCTGTCCTCCTCTTCCCCTGCTGTCTCCTACTCTACCGACCTACCGTAGTGACTGAGTTACCTGCACTCAGACCCACTTGAGGCCTTCAACCACTACCTGTCCCTCCGGACCGCACGACGTTAAGTACCCCAACGTTTCTCAGCCTGTGTTGACTCACTGACTTGACTTGACTTGATATATAGGGGTAGTCAGAATATCTAGAAAGACTAGATAAAACAATGGATCGTGTTTATCGTTCCGAGCCAAACACTTGGTCTTTTCTGGTTCGACTGAAGTCATCTCATAAAATATGACTCTTTATTACCACTGATACTAATCAAGTTATTGAAGTTGGTTTAACTCCAGTCAGAACTTACTGACCATACTTCACTTTACTTCAGCGAGTCAGCACAGGTTGAGAAGCTCTGGGACACCTGACATTAGATGGTCCGAGTAGGTAGGTAACCTAAAAGGTTCATAACCTTACCCTTCGGTAGAGGAAGAGGTCCCCTAGAAGGACTGGATCCCTAATTTGGGTCCAGAGGGCGTAACATCCTTCTGCGAAATGGTAGACTCGATGATCCCTTCAGGACCGTATCCTCAGGCTTTAAATAGGACTTCCTTTAATCCTACTGTGGTACTTTGGTTTCGAAATCTTTCTCAGAGGATGGACAGACTGTGTTCTCTCGTTGTATTGTGTACCCTCTCTAGTCCTATTTATGACCCACTAAATCCACTCAATCAGGTATAAAGGATTTACACTAAAACTTCTTTTGTAAAGACAACAAAAGCACGGGTTTAGAGATTTTAATTGTCAAACTTAGTCTAAATAAAGAATCCATAAAATTCTTAGGTCACTGACATAACATAAAATAGGAGTTATTTCAGTATTATCTTTAGTAGTTCGAGTACTAAAGTTGACCTACCTGTACAGACACATTCATTTGTCACACTGACCTTCCTTCCCGTCTTCTTTAGAATTTTTTCATTCATCTCTTTTTGTATTTTGGGTAACACTACTTTGTGAAACAACTACCTAAATGGACTACATTATTAAAGACGTAGGTTTTAGTAGTGGAGACTCAACCAAATTGAAGTCCTCTTAAAATATTCGTCTTTGTTTACGTAATAACATCCTTGTCACTGATGAGTGTTATCGAAAAAGTCCTTACTCAGTGATATTAATGTCCAGGGTACCCGTAAGACTGACTTAGACTCGACGTCTTTTACTCAAAAGAGTGACTAGTTCCTACGTAAAACCATTAACGATTCTGGATATATTAAAGACATTAATAATAAAAAACGAACAAACAATGGTAATCGTCTATAAATTTTTTTTTGTGTGGAGTGATACACCGGAACCCACTTGATGAATGTAATAAATTAAGAAGTAAATTGTGTCTATAAAATCTGAATTTGTAAAGAATGTCATAATGTTACAATACTTATGATTTATCTCTCACTGTGAAAATGTAAATATTTTTAACTTGAAAAAGTTACTTATTAGACTAGAAACTACAATTTATAGGTTGGAAATAAGTAGTTCATTTGTTTAAACACTGTCACGAGAAAGAATACTTCGAAATAGTGAATTTTTTCGTTTCTACATGTTTCCGGTCAACGGAAGATTATAGTTATTCACTCCTAAAGGGGAAAAGACCCAGAATAAAAGTTTATACATCTAATTTATATTAAGAAAGATCTCCTGTGTAAAATAAGAATTAACATCTTTATAGGTTAAAAGTTTCCCTAACCGACACCTCAAATGAGAATGTACTTTACCCCCAATAGAAGACTACTGGTGGAATTATATATAATAAATGTTTTATGTACAAAATATTGTACAAAACATTTAAGTTAGGACCTGTCACTAAGAATATGTGTAACACGAAACTCTTGGTAATACGATTTAACTTTCCGTTTCGTCTGACTCACGTAACTAGTCCCAAGAGATCTCTTTGTTTTAGTTATTGTATGCATCTACGAATTCTTCTCCAGAAAATACTCTTACCTGAGCGTAGTAACACCTTCGACTATATGAGGTACGTTGGTCCTCTTAACCCCTACGACGATCATATTCAGTCAGGTTCAGGGTCTACTTCCCCATTGAAGTCAGGTTTGGTATCCGGACCCTTGAACCCCATCCTACCATATACAGGGTATCTGGTTTCTGGACTTTTCTTCCTTCAAACTACGAGTTTCCGTCTTTTACTTACAGAGTCGAGTCTTCTCTTTTCGTTCTTAAATTGGAAAGAGGGGAAGAACAAAAAGAGTCCAGGAGTTGTCTAACTTGTTACACAATAACCTTTGTGTACCTTTAGTGTGATTTGGTAGACGTTGTCAAGTTATACTCTCTTTGAACTATTTCCAAAAGAGTCTAAGTTGTTATTATTATTAAGTAACCCCTTTCACTATAAGAAATGAGTCAACGACTAAATTTACGATAAGAGACGGTTTTTATGGGAGTGTCCACCACTCCAAAGAGTCAGCACAGGCTGAGAAACACTGGGGTACCTGACATTGGATGGTTCGAGGAGACAGGTACCCTAAAAGGTCCGTCATCATGACCTCACCTAACGATAAAGGAAGAGGTCCCCTAGAAGGACTGGGTCCCTAACTTGGGTCCAGAGACGTAACATCTGTCTGCGAAATGGTAGACTCGGTGGTCCCTTCAGTTGGGTTTTATTAAAATGGTCGATAGACCCGTAGGCAAACGGGTTAGTTCAACTTAAGTGTTTTAATTGGTAGTATCCCGTCCAGGGATTGTAGTTCGTCCTCTGTCTTTTCGTTTAAATGGTCAGTCGACTCCTCTGTATTCTATCCGATTGAGAGTGAACGCGTTCCCCATAAGGTTCCCGGGACCTGTCTTAATATTACTTCATACCAAGTGTACTAAAACATATTCAACATTTACATTCATAAATGAAGGGTAACCAGTTTTGACTACGGAGAAAGGTGAAATTTAATAGGAGAAAGCATAGGGGGGGGGGTGACCAATCATTATAACCTTACATGTCTGTAAACCCCCTAGATCAATTCTCATTTAATTCAACCCCATGGATATCAAGTTCAAACCCTACCACGCCAATAACACCAAGAGTCAGTAAAGGACTTATCTCAGTTCTATAACGTAGATAAGGTTCACGTCTTCACTGGGGGTCCTTAAAAAGATGACGAGAGATACGGTCGAATCGTTCGTAGTATAAAAGTATTCTGTACGGACTGGTCTCCAACCTAGCATTATACTTACATTTGGTACATGGACCGTGTTACTCTTCCTTTTTTTTAAAATTTTTTGGGAACTTCAAGTGTCTTGAACCTCAATCAGAAACATTTTTGGAAGGTCTGTAGTTTGTACGTCCCAAAATTCACTTCAGAAACAAAGAGTAACTATGGATCAGTTACTTTGTCTTTAATAAAACACAGTTTTTAAAAACTATTACGTGGGACAAATTATGTATGTATATATACGTGTATGTGTACCTTTAGTGTGCTTTGGTAGACGTCGTCAAGCCACACTCTCTTCGAACTATCTCCAAGAGAGTTTAAGTTGTTGTCATTCTTTGTAAAAGTAGTACGATAGTTATTAATTAGCGTTTTGGGTTTTGTACAAAGGATTTAAGAGATATGATTTTCAATTTTAAACTGGTCAGTATGATCGTTTTTATTTAGAGAGTACCGACGGCATCGTTTCATAGGATTTGATCCACTGAATTATCTTTGAATAACAGAGTGTAGAAACCTCTTCAAGACCTTCAGGTTTTAGTACCACAACAGTCTCGTTTCGAAGTAGGTTGACTTCGCAGGTCTCGCTCTAGGAAGACCTGAGAAGATCGTAGACCGTCGAGGTCCAAAAGGAACCAAACACCATCGTAATGATGTCTGAGACAAATAGGAAAGTCAATCTAAATAGGGACACTAAAAGACATAAGTGTACCTGTGGGAGACCTAATCCCTAGGTGGGATGACATTACAGTGGAGTAGAAGTACATTTATTAATGTATACGTTTTTTTAGATAAAGGTTTAGTCTAGTATAAAACTATATGACCTACGATCTTGTAGGTGTACAGACAACACCCCCACCAACACAAGAAATCGACGAGTCAACACGGGTTGAGAAACGTTGGAGTACTCGACATCAGGTGGTTGGAGAAGACGGGTACCCCAAAAAGTCCGTTCTTATATCCTCACACCCTGTGGTAAGTTAAACATTTTGAACTCTTTCGGATTAAATAAAGAATTAAGAAACTATTTCTCCCATGATGACTTAACAACAGTATATTTCTTCACTAATTTTCATAAGTCAATTTTTATATTGGAGGAGGGGGATTTTCTCATTTCTTCAAACAGTTCAGAAATCAATTCTTTCGTTACGAAACTTTTCAAGAAACACTAAAAACACAATTTTATAAAAGACGAACTTAAAAAAAACAGTAAAGGAAAAAACAAGATTTTTTTTTTTCAGTGAAAATATGGATTAAAAATAAGGATTAACGTATAGAAAAAAATTTATCTTTAAGGTGTACGGACGTACAATTCAGTAAAGTCAACACAGGGTGAGAAACCCTGGGGTATTTGACATTGAGTGGTCCGAGGATACCTTAAGAGGTCCGTTCTTCTAAACTTACCCAACGGTAAGGGAAGAGGTTCCTTAGAAGAACTGGGTCCCTAGCTTGGATCCAGAGGACGTGACGTCTGTCTAAGAAATAGTAGACTTGGTGGTCCCTTCGGGTAACCAAAGATAAACGTAATTTATATACGCACAATAACCCGAAGTACCCCGGTGTTTCTCAACCTGTGGTGACTTACTCGTGTGTATAGGTACAATAATACGAAGGTAACAGAATTACGAACTCCACACTCCAGGACCTATGATGCTCCCGAGACACGTGTCTTGACGGTCCGACTGAAGATGGAGTGATGTCAGTTTTCGATTTTTCACTTCAGTGAGTCAGCACAGGTTGAGAAAGGTTGGGGTACCTGTGGTCCGAGGAGGCAGGTACCCTAAAAGATCCGTTCTCACGACCTCACCCAACGACAAAGGAAGAGGTCCCTTGAAGGGCTGGGTCCCTAGCTTGGGTCCAGAGGGTGTAACATCTGTCTGCGAAAGGTAGACTCGGTGGTGAACTAGAATCGGTTTTCCGGTTCTTTCCTTTTCGATTCCAGGAATGTTTACGAACGTTTCTATGTAGTAGACAGAAGGAGGGTTAGGAGTAGTGGAAGGAGATGGAAAACTGAGGAGGGTGTAGACGGGAGTGGGGAATAGGAGAGACGAAGGTTTATGAACGAGAAGTCTGTCCGACCGGTGGTAAGGAGGTCCTAGGGTGGAAGTGACACGGGAAAAGACCTGACAAGATAAGGGATAATGCACTCTTCGATAACGAAGAATCTAAACACAAGTTGACAGGTGTGTAAGTTCCCCCTGTAAACTCGTTGGGATAGCGACTGGAGGGGTGATCGTGAGAAACGGGTGACATGTTGTGGAAAAATCGGTATTGAGAATAATGGTGCCTGTAAGGTTTGTAATAATCTAGTTTTATATAAATAAATAAATAAACCAAAGTGACCCAGAATCAACGTTGTATACCTTAGAAATCATCACCGTACACCTCATCAAAGGACTGGTCCTTAACTTGGACCCGGGGAACGTAACCCTTCTGTTTCAGAATCGGTCACCCGGTGGTCCCTTCACGGGTAGTAATCTCTATAGTCGTCCCGGGACACCCTGAAGACCCGTGTGTCAGAAACTCAGAGGGTAAAGAACCTGATCTCCTTTGTCGGAAGTAAGTCGGAGGTACTGGGAAGGACTCAAGGTTCCCCGTCTAAGTTTGTTAACAATTAATTCCTTTCCTCCCCTACCCCCTGGTTTCTCTTTACCAGGACAAAGGGGTAGTTACCTATGTGTGTTGTTATAGAAACTCGACAAAACGTCTGTGACTTTCGGGAGCGATTGTTGGTTTTTACCATACGACGGGTGTTCGTATATCTGTGGTCTACTCAACCTGGACTTACAACTACTACGACTGAGGGTGAATGGAGTGATGGTCTTCTTACAGGTGTTCGACTAGTGTGGGAGAAACCTGTTAATTATATTTTGAAGAGTGATAGAAGGGGTTCAACCCTGTATGTCAAAACTTCCGTATTCGAGTGACACAGGAGGAAATGGACCGTTTCGTTATTTCGACAGGAAAAGATGTAGTGAGTTTTGAGACAGACTCTAAACTGAATTGTGGACACAAGTCCTTTCGACCCAAAAAGTATAGTAATCCAAAATAGTCATATGAGAAGAATAAAAGGATGAATACATTGACCTCGGACAGAGAGAAGGGGTGACGATATTTGTGGTGTTCCTGTCAGACAAAACTAGTGACAATGTAACAGAAGGTCCCGTATCTTAACGTACTATTAGTCTACGTAGAATCCCCTGACTATTTGTGGACAACTACTGACTCAGTATCTAAACCCAACAACAATTCTAAGTTGGTCTTTATCCTTGGAATAGAATACGCTTACAAGTCAAAAGTTTAGTCTTTTACTCAATTTGACTTTACACCAGATATACTATAGTAGAATAAGAAGATCAGTATGGTGTGAACTATAACCGACAGGTACCCTATAAGGGGGACGAACGAGAATAAAAAGAAAAATCACCAAGAGTCATTGTAGACAATAGTGTTAATAGTAGTCACACATACACTCGATACGGCCTTCTCTCAGACTTCTTCTTCTCCCAGGACCAGAAGGGACCTTCGGTCCTCAATGAATGGTCCTATTTACTAACAGTAATAAACTGGAGGGTCTGAGGGTGTCTCTCGTCCTAATACCGGGGAGTCCGAGGAGTTCGAGGGGTCCTCGAGAGAACAGGTCCTAAACACCGACTCGGCGAGAGTGTCCACGTTAGAACACTTCGTCGTCCGAAAAACTCCACGTCGGGGGAACAATAACAGGACAACCGTACTTTGTCGAAATTAACGAGCCTTTTACTCCCAACGTGAACTTCTCTGTGGATGTCCCAAAGACTACAAGGAAAACCATGGTTCAGTTCGACGAAGGTAGGTACCAAAGGTCTCTTACCGCTCTGAAGTTGCGCGACAGTCCAAAGTGGTAGTAAGTATTTCGGTCGTTTCTCTATGCTACAGATAAAGACGTTTCTGAAAAGTAGGGCCACATTTCAGGAAGTAGAAGATTCCTGATGCCGTATCTTGACTTTACTTTTACAAAAATACTACTCATGGGTTAGAGTACTAAAAGAGTTAAAACGAAAGACAATTCTACTGAAACATAGTCTCCGTTCCTAACAATTACAGATACTTCACTTTATCTAAAACAAAACAAAAAAAAAAAAAATGAGACTAGTTCAATGAAACCAAAACGAAGAACGCGACCGGATTAATCACACACAGTCCGACCACCATCAGACACATAAGTAAGACTAGGGAAACTGAGGTTAAAGTTTACAATTAATGGAAGGATTACCCAATAAAAATTCACATCGTCTAACTCTATCCTCGGACTTTCTCGCTTTCACGGGATGTTAACTAACAAGAAAATTTTTTACCGTCAGACGAATCCGACCCCCGCACAAGTCGGTTCTACAATCGTCGTGTGTCGTGTCCCTTACATTTCCTTCGACACGTACTTAGCTTCTCATGTGTATTCCACAAAACAAATAAAAAAGATAAATAAAACCAATACGAGATTTTATAAAGTTTCACAAATAGGGAAAATTCTTACTACTCAGGATACGGTCGTTTAATTTTTGTTTGTTTGTTTTTCAAAAGATCCTGAATGATTTTCCAAAATTTTTAAGAACGGTAAAGATTACACCTTCGTGATATAGGGTCCTACCCGACTGGTCAATCCTACACCCACTGTACAGGGGTCCTACCGAAAGAATTAAACCCCCGTCTCTACCAGTGGTCTGACTAACTCTAGGTTTATAATACTTCAATCCAAAATTAAAAAAAAAAGAAAAGATAAAAGGTACACCTTTTCCTTTTCTTTTTCTTTTCCCCTTCGGATCACCAATACCCTGTTTACGAAATTTGAACAGGATCTTAATAACTAATATAGGTAAGAGGCAATCCCAAAGGGACCATTTAGTCGGCCATTTCTTAGACGGACGTTACGCCCTCTGGACCCAAGCTAGGAACCCAACCCTTCTAGGGGACCGACTCCCGTACCATTGGGTGAGATCATAAGAACGGACCTCTTGTGGGTACATGGCTCCTCGGACCGTTCGATATCAGGTACCCCAGTGTTTCTCAGCCTGTACTGACTTACTGATTTGCGTCGTAAGAGGTAATCCTTTTTGATACGTTGTTTCAATCTTTCTTCTTTTGTCATAGAACATTTCAGTATTTGTTGGTAGCCACATTTGTGATTTCTTTTCTTTTATCGACTGTTACGTCTATGTCTTCTAGACTCTACCTACAACCGTGTGGAAACATCGTCATATCAACCCGTGACGACACTCCCGTCGTCCCCACCTTTTCCTCTTGGAAGTTCTACGGAGTTTTCGACCACTAAAGAACCCGTGTAGTCAAAATCCTGCTTAAGTGTTCCTTCTCAGTTCCTAACCCCGTGACTAAAGTTCGTGGAGAACACAGACACGGCAGGAACCTTTCAGTAACACATTTGAGTCCTGAATACGAATCGCATACTTAGAGGTAAGACAATTATCTTCGTAATACAGTGGACGAACCATTTTCGTCTCCGTCAATAAATTGAGTTAAATCGGAAACTGGATCAGAGGTAGGATAAGACCTAGACTCTATTACTCATTATATGAAATAACGGGACTGTAGTCACTTTCTCTCATTACGGGTTGGAAGTCTCAACACCCCTTCGAATTTGTTCTACTAAGTATAGAACGTAAATCGTGTCACGACCCGTCTCGACTTTCGAGTTATTTACCAGTAGTCTTGGTTGTTACTTACTTGATCTGGACATCTGTCTGTGTGTCTGTGTACGTATGTGTTTGAACATACACGTACACACACACACATACGTGTATACACACACACACACACACACACATTATTTACATGAGTCAAAAGTCAACACAGACTGACACTGGGGTACCTGACATCGGACGGTCCGAGGAGGTAGGTACCTTAAAAGGTCAGTTTTCATCGCCTTACTCAACGGTAAAGAATGAGGTCCCTTTAGAAGGACTGGATCCCTAATTTGAACACAGAGAATACGCAAGACGTAACCGTCTGTCTATGGTGACACAGTGGACCCTCCGGGGTATACATTATATATATAATGTATATATATACATATATATATACCCTTCGGGGTATATATATATACATTTACTTCAAGAATCATGGGAGTTTTCGCATACAATACTTAGTCTCCGTCAGACCTGTATGTAACGGTAAAATATAAGCGAGTACAAAAGATTAAGGTCCAAGGGCCTTATGTCTCACGTCAAACCGTTTTAATATGACTATGTGAAAACTAGACACGGACAAGACATCTTTTTTAGGAGCGTCACTGGGTTTTGTGAAACTTACGAAAACGTCTTACTCGTAGTCGAGATGGATGTCTGGTGGTTCTCCTTTATCGTGTTTCCGTGGGACGAAAAGGATGTCTGTATTCGTGTCAGAAAAGTTCAATAATGTGTCACATGTTACGGATTTTGTAAACTGACCTCTACCAAGAGTAAGGTTTGTAAAGTCTATCGGTCGTTACTGTCATTTTTGTATATAAAATCTTTTGTCATGTTAAGTAGGTGATCCAGGTACGCACAGTTGTACTGACGGGCCACCGGATTAAAATTCCAATATTGTCAAGAGACATCGTAACTTACTTCCATCTGCACGTTTTGTTTCACGGGACTCTCTTTCAGTATGAACAAAATAAAATACGGGTCACAAAGGTTCAACACTCAGGCCGATCCTACGGGGATTGTAGAGGATTCTAGAAGTTCTCTGAAGTTCCTCTGAAGAGTAGACACCAGGTTTCCGTGGAACTCTTAATGTGTTCGAGACAGTAGCAGTTCGACTCCAACCAGAGTCTCTGGGACCCAAGGGTGTTCAACGAAAGTCTCTTTGAGTGACGAAAACCTCACCCTGCCCTGGAGTTCCTACGGACGAAGGTTCGTTTTCGTATATAAAAGCAAACCGATGCGACCCAGAATCAACACTGTGCCCCCGAAGAGATCAACACCGTGTTCCCGAATCGACGAGATGTCGTACACCCTAGAACCTTTTCTGCGACCACGACCCTTTCTAGTTCCCGTCCTCCTTTTCCCCCTCTGTCTCCTACTCTCCCAACCTACCTTAGTGGATGAGTTACCTGTACTCAAACTCGTTCGAAAGTCCTCTATAACTTCCTGTCCCTTGGGACCATACGACGTTAGGTACCCCACCGTTTTTCAGTCTGTGTTGACTCACTGAATTGTTATTACACCTTAGAATAAGGTGGTCACTAACTTTTGTCCGTGGAGGGAAAGTAACCTTCCACCTAATAATTGGGTACTTAGTGGTCCCTTCAGGGTTCTTATAAAAAATGAAGTAGAATATAAAAGCTGAAGTAGAATTTCTGACTAGTTGATTCTGAGATTCCTTGGTTCTGTTGATTCATGTTATACGACGGGACCTACTTTGTTTCCCATTTTATTTGTGGTTTTCATTTTGTACTTATACTTTGTTCAGTTTGATTCCTATAGACTTTTTCATACCTGAACTCAATCATTCTTATATCTACTGTGAACTTCCTTCGTCTCAAATCGTTCCGGGTGGGGTCGTTTTTAGACGTACGACGAGAGAGACGGAGTTTGTACTTCCTTAGTTAGTTGCTACGCAGGTTCCCGACCGTTGACTTTGTCAAAGTCATTTTAGTCATGAGTTTAGAATCTAGAAAACTGATTTGTATAACACTAGAGACCCGAAGGGTCCATCACGATCACCATTCCTTGAACGGACGGTTACGTCCTCTGAGTTCTTTCGGTCCAAGTTAGGGACTTATCCCTTCTAGGGGACCTCTTCCCGTACCGTTGGGTGAGGTCCTAAGAACGGATCTTTTAAGGTACCTGTCTCCTCGGACCGCCCGATATTAGGTATCCCAACGTTTCTCAGTCTGTACTGACTCGTATGTACGTGTGTGCCGACATTAGAAATTAGTTTGGAGTTTGAAGGGTGTGTTAATAAAATTTCTAGACATTTTACTTTCATGTCCATGATATAAATATCCCTTTTTCAGTACATATTCGTGTGGACGTGTCAAGTTTGACACAACCAGTTTCCAGATGACTCACAGGTATAACCAAGTTATTAACACTGTTTCTGTGGTGTGATTACACTCTACGATTATCGTCCCCCTTATCGCACACCCGACGTGTCCTTGAGACGTCATAGACGTGTAAAAAAAAGACACTTAGATTTTGAGTCACTTTTATTTTATAAATAAAAATTTTCAATGAGTAAAGACATAAACCTTTTCCTTAATGTTTTGACTGAAAAATAAGATTAACCAATATCAGTTGAAGTACAATGTTTACGAATTTTATAGTTTACATGTTTGAGGAACGACGCGTCAGACTTTAGAGGTAAGGACAACTTAATACAGACCGGTCTTCCGTTTGCCTCTTTCGTTACCGTGGGGTGAGGTCATGAGAGCGGACCTTTTAGGGTACCTGCCTCCTCGGACCACCCGACGTCAGGTACCCCAGCGATTCCCAGCCTGTGCTGACTCTCTGAAGGGAAAGTGAGAAGTGAAAGTACGTGACCTCTTCCTTTACCGTTGGGTGAGGTCACAAGAACGGACCTCTTAGGGTCCCTACCGCCTCAGACCACCCGACGGTAGATACCCCAGCGTGTCTCAGCCTGTGCTGACCCCACTGAATCGTCGTCGTCGTCTTCCGTTTGTCCTAGTCGATGCCCGACTGGTGTGGGGCCTGACCCAGATACGAGTCCTGGGACCGCAGACTCCCTTCACAGAATCGATTTCTAGGAGTGTGGGATTGTCGATGGTCTAGGTACCGACGTACTGTGAGACGGGTCGACCAAGAGATCGTCAAGAGGGGTCTCACACCCAAGGAGTACCCTGACGCCATCAGAGGTTCCGTTACCCTCCAATAAACCTGTCCGACAAGGGATCCTCTGTTCCCGTTAATGAAATTCATTAAACGAAACGTATAAGGTCCTACATATATATGTGTGTGTTATATTTATATATGTATATTTATGTATATATATGTATGTATATTTATATAATTAAAGATGGTTTCGACCACTCACTAGTGTGGTAGCACTAATTGACCCAGTACTTCTATCGGTGAGTCAACACAGGTTTAAACTTCACACCCAGAAATTTTAAGTGTCCTTAAAAAAGACGTATTACGAACGACTCAGGATACAATATCGGTGATATAGGTTTAGAAACTCTCCAAACGAGAGGAGCAGGTGTACCGGGTCCAGGGGTCTTAATTTTGAATCTTAATGGATTACAAAGGTAGATGGTCACTTTCAAACTTTCCATGTGATTGGAACAATTTACTACGACGGTCCGACCTGGTACCTCTCTGGGACAGTCCTTTAGTAAGATATATATCGTCGTTTCTTTACGTCGTGCTACTACACTAGTGAGTCGATCTCGGTCTGTAGGACCTTACACTTCAGTTCACCCGGAATTCTTCGAAGTGATGCTTGTTTCGATGACCTCCACTACTTTAAGGTCAACTCGACAAAGTTTAGGACTTTCTACTACGACACTTTCACGAGGTGAGTTATACGGTCGTTTAAACCTTTTGAGTCGTCACCGGTGTCCTGACCTTCTCCAGTCAAAAATAAGGTTAGGGTTTCTTTCCGTTACGGTTTCTTACAGTCTCACTTCACTTCACTTCACTTCAACGAGTCAGTACAGGCTGAGAAACGTTGGGGTACCTGACATCGGGTGGTCCGAGGAGGTAGGTACCCTAAGAGGTCCGTTCTTACGACCTCCCCCAACGGTAAAGGAAGAGGTCCCCTAGAAGGGCTGGGTCCCTAGTTTGGGTCCAGAGGCCGTAACGCCCGTCTGCGAAATTGGAGACTCGGTAAAGTATTCGATTCTTACGAGTTTGATGGCGCGTTAACGTGAGTAGAGTGTGTGATCATTTTATTTCGAGTTTTAAGAGGTTCGGTCCGAAGTCGTTATGTACCTGGTTCTTGAAGGTCTACAAGTTCAACCAAAATCTTTTCCGTCTCCTTAGTCTTTAGTTTAACGGTTGTAGACGACCTAGTAGCTTTTTCGTTCTCTCAAGGTCTTTTTGTAGATAAAGACAAAATAACTGATACGGTTTCGGAAACTGACACACCTAGTGTTATTAGACACCTTTAAGACTTTCTCTACCCTTATGGTCTGGTGGACTGGACGGATAACTCTTTGGATATACGTCCAGTCCTTCGTTGTCAATCTTGGTCCGTACCTTGTTGTCTGACCNAAGAGGTTCGGTCCGAAGTCGTTATGTACTTGGTACTTGAAGGTCTACAAGTTCAACCAAAATCTTTTCCGTCTCCTTAGTCTTTAGTTTAACGGTTGTAGACGACCTAGTAGCTTTTTCGTTCTCTCAAGGTCTTTTTGTAGATAAAGACAAAATAACTGATACGGTTTCGGAAACTGACACACCTAGTGTTATTAGACACCTTTAAGACTTTCTCTACCCTTATGGTCTGGTGGACTGGACGGAGAACTCTTTGGATATACGTCCAGTCCTTCGTTGTCAATCTTGGTCCGTACCTTGTTGTCTGACCGAGGTTTATCCTTTTCCTCATGCAGTTCCGACATATAACAGTGGGATGAATAAATTGAAGATACGTCTCATGTAGTACTCTTTGCGACCCGACCTCCTTCGTCTTCGTCCTTAGTTCTAACGGTCCTCTTTATAGTCATTGGAGTGCATATGTCTACTGTGGTGGGAATACCGTCTTTCGTTTCTTCTTGATTTCTCGAAGAACTAATTTCACTTTCTCCTCTCACTTTTTCAACCTCTCACTTTTCGAGTTGTAAGTCTTTTGTCTAGTACCGTAGACCAGGGTAGTGAAGTGCCGTTTATCTACCCCTTTGACACCTTTGTCATTGACAGAAATAAAAAGACCCGAGGTTTAAGTGACGTCTACCACTAACGTCGGTACTTTAATAAATGAGGAACCTTCTTTTCAATACTCGTTGGATCTATCGTATAAGTTTTCGTCTCTGTAATTAAACGGTTGTTTCCAGGCAGATCGGTTCCGATACCAAAAAGGTCACCAGTACATACCTACACTCTCAACCTGACACTTCTTTCGACTCGTGGCTTCTTAACTACGAAAACTTGACACCACAACCTCTTCTGAGAACTCTCAGGGAACCTGACGTTCCTCTAGGTTGATCAGGTAAGACTTCCTCTAGTCAGGATCCACAAGTAACCTTCCTGACTACAACTTCGACTTTGAGATTATGAAACCGGTGACCTACGTTTCTCAACTGAGTAACCTTTTCTAGGACTACGACCCTCCCTAACCGTCGTCCTCTTCCCCTATTGTCTCCTACTCTACCAACCTACCGTAATAACTGAGTTACCTGTACCCAAACCCACTTGAGGCCCTCAACCACTACCTGTCCCTCCGGACCGTACGACACCAAGTGACTCCAGTGTTTCTCAGTCTGTACTGACTCGTTGACTTGACTTGACTTGACTCACCGATTTCTTGTAAAGTTTGAGACAACTCTAGTTTCCCAGTCATCACTTGGGTTCAGTCGTCGTAATCACCGAGAGGTCCCGTATGTATCGAAAATTGGAACCTTCTAGATTAGAAGATTTTTGTAAATCCTCTTAGTTTAACTATCATAATCGAACAGACACAATTCTACCTAAAGCACGTTAAGTCGTACAATTTATAAAATAGTTGTTATTGTACGACACCATCTCATTGAGTTTTATTTTGGACGAGTTAAGAACCAACTTTTTAAATCACCATTAAATGATACTACAACTTCGTACGTACAAGTAAATTCATGTTAATAGAAACAAAAAGTTCTCAGTGGTAGAACTCTTTATTAAAAAGATCAGGACCTTTCTCCGTCTTGAAACACCACACTACACGAGTTCTCGGGGAAGACCCTCTATTAATAATTGGATGTACTATTTTTACGAACTTGTTAATAGACTATCTGTAATTAATCGAGTTCTTGGAGAAGATTCTTCTCGGATCGACTGAAATTGGACCACTGTAAGGAGTCCTGAAATTAATGACAAATAGGTCAGAACGACAGAGAAATTATTCTTAGAATTTTTAGGTCACATTTTACTAAGAGATTAGTAAAGAAGGATGATGTTTTACGGAGATGACTCAACGTTAGTAACTTAAAGAATCTTCAGAAAGGGAACTTCGTTTTAAATCTGGATCTGAGACTTAGTTAAACAGACTCTTGAATGAAATTATTTTAAATACAAGTTAAGTAATCTAAAATTCTAAATAATATCATAAACTAAGAAGACAGTTTTTCACCATGGATCTTTCTTGTAGTCGTTACGATTTAAATATTTAAATAAATTTTAGGAGAGTTACGTTCTCTCTTAGTTTAAACATTTATTTTGGTCTCAACGGTGTCCGCGGAGATTTTTGACGGTTTTTAAACAATTATTTACTTTATTATTCTAAATATTAAAATTCAATTTCAAATTCCTACTTAATCAAAACCCCTAAACCGAAAAATTATTAATTTATAATAAAAAAAATTCAACAGAAGACTTATTAGAAAAGACATGTGTTTCCGAAGGAAGTTTCCGTAACTTTTACGAGGGTAACTAAGGTGGTTTTGACGTATCACTCCCTAAGGTGTTACGGTCTTTCCTAGAACCTAAGACTCTTCGGTTTTATAGTCATTATTGATTTCTGACACCACTCTCAAACGAAACGAAAAAATTTTTAAAATAAAACTAATTCCTACAACAGTATCGAGAAAATTTACGAGGTTTTCGAATAAGGGAAAAAGTCGATAAGAGGATTTACCTTAGTACTTCGTTTAGGAAGGACTTTTAAGTATGGATTTAGAGAGGAAAAGTTCACCGTCCTGGAGGTTCCTCTTTAAGTGGATTAGTTGAAATACGGAAGAACAAAACAAAACCAATATAAAGAATACAAGTGAGAAAGGGTGTATATGCCTCATCTTTATGTTCAAACTTTTGTTCGTATGTATTACAGGAGTTTAACTTACAGACCATTTTAATTTGGTATTAAGATGTTTCTACAAAAAAACAGAAAATAGAGGTGTGGTACTACAAAGATCTTAAATGTTGTAACATCAGTGGGTCAATGGACTCACTGACTTACTGTGTCTCCTTTAATACTTTTCTACGGGAAGGAGTAGAGAGAGAAGGAAGAACGGGATGGGATAAAAGTGGAAACGAATCAAGTCATGTAGTAAAGAGAGAGACACCAAGTGGAATCTGTACGTCATGGATTTAAATGACGACGATATGCAAAACCGAACATCCCAATCTAATAAAGGAGTTCAAGACTCCCGTTTCTACTGGAGTCTATATGGAGTCCTATTTCGTCCTCTCCAAAGTTCGGTCCTACTCAACAACTCAGTCTCCTGGTCCAAACCGTAAATCTCTCTACCACTAAGTTCAGTCACGTCTGAAGACCCAACCTTCGTTCATAGAAGTCTGACCTCAGACATCTCAGTTCTTATGATTTCCTGAACCAAACCCTAGGAGAGTTCGGTCTTTTTTTTATTCGTCCCCTTTCCCTATTTGGACCCTAAGAACCTTAGACCTTATTTAATTAATGTGTAGGTGTGTTTACGTAGGGACTACCTGTTACTAACTACGATCCTCACGTATGGTATACGGAAGACGAGACCACAATTTTGTCTTAGGATGGAAGACCCGTGAAAGACCTCTCGTCCATACCTAGTTAAGACCCTTCCTCTGTCGGTAGACATCAAATTAAGGGAGGACCTAGGGTGTCGTAAAGAAAAGAGTTATTGTTCTTGTTTCTTTTATTCTATATCGTATAAAACTACTTATAATATTACACGAAACTTTCGTGTATTGTCCCCCACACCACCACCTCCTCCTTAGTTTACTTACTCGATACCTCAAATTTTTCTGGTTTAGTTATGTTAGTCTTTCCGGTATAAAGTCTAAAAAGTACTTATTAGTATAACTCAAAAATAATCAAATACACCTTAACTTCGATATAAGCGTTGAAAATATAATAATTAAAAGACCTCTCGTTACTTTATCTCTGTGAGTATTAAGAGAAACTTTATACGTAATAATCAGTCCCACCTAGGGGAGTGAACACTTCACTTGTTTTACGTCTACGTCTGTCGGGGAACTAGATTTATGTCCTTTTTCCACAGTAATTCCATGACTACTTATATTGAAAAAGAAAAAACTAAAGAGAGAACTGAACAGTACCACAAAACAAACGATCAATTTCAGTAAGATTCATTTCTGTTTAATTTTTAAATTTAATAATCGTACTCAAAACGTCAAGTAGAAATGTGACACGTCCCGGTCGAAAGGGACGTATAAAAATCTCGTAAATTGACCACACGCCTTAGTAGTTTTACTGTGTTAGGGATAAAGTATCGTGTATGTACGTATACATAGCGTAAGAATGGTCTTACCACTCTTCCGACAAATTTTAATTGAGTTGACGAAAATATCGTGAAGAACTGTTCGTGTGTAAAGATGGTTGAAAGAGATGGAAACCAAATGACTACTCATTCTTCCTAGAACCCGAAGGGTCTACCACGTCCCCATTTCTTAGACGGATGGTTACGTACTCTTCTTCCTCTGTGTCCAAGTTAGGGACCCAGTCTTTCTATGGGACCTCCTCCTTTACCGTTGGGTGAACTCATAAGAACAGACCTTTTAAGGTACCTGTCTCCTCGGACCACCCAATGTCAGGTACCCCAGCGTTTCTTAACGTGTGCTGATTTGCTGACTTGAACGTGTGTGTTCCTTCTAGGGTCTTCTTTTCCTTTTTTCCTTGACACCCTACGCGGTAGATACCTACCAAACGATTATGTACGTTCATTGTGTTCTTTTTTATTCATATAATCCTAAAACACCGGTAAACATAAAGGATCTTACGTGAGAGAAGAAATTCCTAAGTTTTGTTCAAGACCAAACTTGGTTTAAACCGAAGAGGGTCGATAGTAACAAAGAGGGATGAGGTAATGTCTGTATTGTGTAAATCAAACATGAGAGAAACTAAGTGTGACTCAAGGGTGTTTCAAATCCAGGGGACCTCAAGACACAAGAACTATAGAACGTTCGTGATATGGGTCTGACCCCGTAGGTCTTAGGTACTTGTCCGTGTGGCTCACAGTAGGAGATGGTTTGCACACACAGTAGTAGAATAGTAAGAAGTTAATGCTTTCTGTTGAAGTTTTTATTTCAGCTCTTAAAGTTCTGGTATATTCGTTTTGTAAAATAGTTTGTACCGTGAAAAGGCTCGTGTCTCGAGACACGTTGACGAGTCTAACGTGGAAGTACTCCGACGTAGATTTGAGAGAATAACTTAAAATTTTCGTTTAATTTTAAAATGCACTTTCTCTTCGTTATTACCTCGTACTTTAGAACCTGTCCTTCCTACCAACCCTACAAACGTACCTCTTTACATAACAGTCATTCATCTCCACTCCTCCCTTCGGTTCAAAGACGTCACCTGTATTCGTAGAGAGAAAAACGTAAAATGAATATTAAAATCCCCTTTTGATTATTACCAAGAAATACTGTATAACCGTAAAAATTTAGTCTAAAGATCTTTTCATTTGAAACCTGAAGTCTAACCGTGTCTACATCTATGAAGTTTTATAGACTAAAATTTAATACCTTAACTCCTGTTTCATCTGAGACTACATTTTCCTCCAACACAAAGGTTTTTAATTACGAAGTCCGTGAAGAGACCGTCTTCTTGACTGAAGAGGGATCTTTCACTTTCACTTTCACTTTCAGTGAGTCAACACAGGATAAGAAACACTGGGGTACTTCAGGTACCTTAAGAGGTCCGTTCTTATGACCTCACCTATCGGTAAGGGAAGTACTCCCCTAGAAGGGTTGGGTCCCTAGCTTGGGTCCAGAGGGTGTAACGTCCACCTAAGAAATGGTCGATTTGGTGGTCCCTTCGAGATCTTTACTATACAATGTATCACTAACCCAAGAGTCCAATCAGACTTTGTTGACATCTGGACCACAACACGAAACTTACAACTATCACGTCAAATCATTTGTTTTGGAGTACAACCGATAAAGAATACTCTTTAGTAAAGTTTCAGATTCGTGTGTAAAGAGGAGTAGAATGGGACACACTCGTCCCCGAAGGGACTCAGGACACAGCCACTTTCACCTCGGGTCTTCCAATGAGACTAGGAATTCTCACACAACCATCGACACTCTCCACACCACTTTTAGGATGCAACTGGATCCATGACCATTGAGTCCTGAAGGGACCAACGAGTCTACCATTTCTTAGGAGGACTTTACACCCTCTGGATCCAAGTTCGGGACCCAACCCTTCTAGGTGACCTCTTCCCTTACCGATGGGTGAGGTCATAAGACCGGAACTCTTAAGGTACCTGACATATCAGGTACCCAAACGTTTCTCAACTTGTACTAACTCGTTCAAAGTGAAGTCAAGTGACCAGTGAACGATTTCAAGGGGTATATCTTCTCTTCCTTGCACCTTCCTTCTCTTGCGAGTAGATGTCTGTCAATCCTCTTACGTACACCTCTTGAGGAAACGTCTTACGACCTACCTACAGATAAATGATCTATAGGATTTTATTCAAGGAATAGGTATCTGTAGAGACAGACTCATCTTTTTTAATTCCAAAAGTACATCAATATCGTCGTAGTAAAATTTTAGATAACGGACACTCACAACCTCTCCGACTTTACACAACCAAGAAGACGTAACAACGACAAAAAGTCGATGATTCAGTACAGTCTGAGAAACACTGGGGTACTTGACGTCGTATGGTCCGAGGGGACAGGAAGTGATAGAGGGTGTCAAACGAGTTTGAGTACAAGTAACTCATCCACTACGGTAAGTTGGTAGAATGGGAGACAACGGGGGAAGAGGAGGACGGGAGTCATAAGGGGTCGTAGTTCCAGAAAAGGTCACTCAGTTAAGAAGTGTAGTCTAT
The DNA here is from genome assembly GCA_006410555.1 of Capra ibex. NCBI lineage: Eukaryota > Metazoa > Chordata > Mammalia > Artiodactyla > Bovidae > Capra > Capra ibex. The sequence continues at coordinate 16,301,602 of SJYO01016970.1, forward strand.
CTGTTTCATAACCTCGAAGTCGAAGTCAATAGATAGGAAAGCTACTTATAAGTCCCAATTATTTAAATTTTTCAAAAAATTTCGGAAACAACCACAACAGGTCAGTGATTCAGTACACGTTGAGAAACGTTGGGGTACCTGACGTCGTGCGGTCTGAAGGGACAGGAAGTGGTAGAGGGGTTCAAACGAGTTTGAGTACAGGTAACTCAGTTACTATGTTAGGTTGGTAAAGTAGGAGACAGCGGGGGAAGAGGACGACGGGAGTTAGAAAGGGTCGTTTTCGGAATCCCCCTATTTTTCAACTGGGTTCTCATTATAAAGTTGTTTCGTTACGATATTTTTAATCTGTACTCTTACACTATCAATTTCTATTACTGAATAGTTAAGAGTCTAGTGATTACAATTATTACTTCTGACTGTAAATAAACTCCAAGTGAGTTGAGTGTCCGTGACACTATATAATTGTATATATAATTAAGTAAATTAGAAGTATAGTTAGGTGACTATACGTATAATAACATATACTGTAAATTCTCGACACCAATACCTCAGTGGTTCTACACTTCATTGATTTAATTCTTCGAAAATTCATCACTTCCTTTTGTGTATGAGTCTTACAGACTAAGGTCCGTCGAACAGAATTTTAATACAAAAAAAAAATTTTCAATAAAGACTGTATATGAATCTTAACAACTACGAAACAACTTATAAATTGTACTTTATTTAAAATATCATAAATTAACTGTTAAATTTATGATGAGTATTTACAATCCGTTCCTAAACACAAGTAAATTTTTATTTTAAATAACCGTACAATAATTTGAGATATTTTATGAAGTATCGGTGTTCTACACCCGAGGTAGTGTCCCGTCTGTCTGACTTTTGATATTAGTATCTTTAGATTGGTTAGACTAGTGTACCTGGTGTCAGAACAGATTCAGTTACTATGTTACTCGGTACGACACATCCCGGTGGGTCTTGTCTGTCCAGTACCACCTCTCAAGACTGTTTTACACCAGGTCACCTCTTCCCTTACCGTTTGGTGAAGTCATAAGGACGGAATTCTTGGAGTACTTGTCATACTTTTCCGTTTTTATATCCTGTGACTTTCTACTTGAGGGGTCCACCCATCCACGGGTTATACGATGACCTCTATTGACCTCTTTATTGAGGTCTTTCTTACTTCTCTGTCTCGGTTTCTTTTTCGTTGTGGGTCAACATCTACACTGACTACTACCTTCGTTCCAGGTCACGACATTTCTCGTTATAACGTATCTTTGGACCTTACAATCCAGGTACTTAGTTCCTTTTAACCTTCACTAGTTTGTCCTCTACCGTTCTCATTTGTAACTGTAAAATCCTTAGTCACTTGATTTTACCTGACCTTACCACTTAAATTGAGTCTACTGGTAATATAGATGATGACACTCGTTCTTAGGGAATCCTCTTTAACTCATCGGTAGTATCAGTTGTTTTCCCAAGTTTTACGTCATGACCAGGGTAGTAAAGTACCGTTGATCTACCCCTTTGTCTCCTTTGTCACTGTCTCAAATAAAACCCCCCAAGGTTTTAGTGCCGTCTACCACTGACGTCGGTACTTTAATTTTCTACGAACGAGAAACCTTCTTTTCAATACTGGTTGGATCTGTCGTATAATTTTTTGTCTCTGTAATGAAACGGTCGCTTCCAGGTACATCAGTTTCGATACCAAAAAGGTTCTCAGTACATAACTACAGTCTCAACCTAAGATTCCTTTCGACTCACGACTTCTTAACTACGGAAACTTGACACCACAACCTCTTCTGAGAACTCTCAGGGAACCTGACGTTCCTCTAGGTTGGTCAGGTAAGACTTCCTCTAGTCGGGACCCACAAGAAACCTTCCTTACTACGACTTCGACTCTGAGGTCATGAAACCGGTGGAGTACGCTTCTCAACTGAGTAACCTTTTCTGAGACTACGGTCCTCCCTAACCCCCGTCCTTCTTTTCCCCTGCTGCCTCCTACTCTACCGACCTACCGTAGTGGTTGAGCTACCTGTATTCAAACTCACTTGAGACCCTCAACCACTACCTGTCTCTCCGGATCACACGACGTCAGGTACCCCAACGTTTCTCAGCCTGTACTGACTCACTGACTCGACTGACTGACTCGGTGTCCTACCTTACTCTCTATAAACCGATATCATTTTTAAACCGAACTATCCTTTACTCTCTAATACGGAATTTTATGATGAAGAAACCCCAACTTTGTGAAATTGGAGGAAAAGGGTAAAATTTCGAAAAATATCTACTTCTTATTATAACACTATAATCTTAAAAACCAAGGAGACATACAGTAGGTTTCCCATTACAGTAACAACAAATCAGCGATTCAGTACCTAGAATCTGACGGTCAGTGGTCCGAAGAGCCAGATCCCCTAAAGGGTCCGTTCTTATGACCTCCCGCAACGGTAAAGGAGGAGGTACCCTAGAAGGCCTGGGTCTCTATCTTGGGCGTCAAGGACGACACAGAGGACGTAACGTCCGTCTAAGAAATGATGACTAGGAAGTGACTATGTCTATGATTTCATGACACGAAATCATGAAATGATGATTTATGAAATGAAAAGATGAAATATCTATGAAATGATGAAATGAAATGTGGTTATATTTACTTAAATAATTTATGAAACACTTTAATAAAAGGACACAAAGATTTATCGAACATGAGAAGTACGGAAATTTTTGTTTCATATACTTCGTGGTTCAGTTCACGAACTATGCATCATACGGAAATTGTCTGACACATACCTAATTCATGTAATTGGTAACCCATGAATAATCTCACGTGTTACTAACGACGTTTCCTTCCATTACTTTGGAGCTAACTTGCGAAAATAGTGAAGAACACCGTTCGACCTTTCTGTTTTATTTTTATGCTTTAAATAACGTCATTCTTAGACTTTACTTCCTTCTCGCTAGACTCGATGTGTACTTTCACTGACTTCTTAATTCTAAAAATTTTGTATTTCTGTGTTTTTATACCTTACTTTACCCTTTACTCAACATTACATCTCACACCCTTCTATATACCTCTAAATCTCATCAAATTAAGTTTCATTTATATCAGTACGTCAACAAAATGATTCCTTTTTACCTAAAGAGTTTTATTTTCAGTAGGGAATATTACTACCATAATTTGGGATTACCTCTTATTCGGCACTACAAAGGTCTTTGGTGTCTCTTAAAAAGAGCAGATACGGTACTTTGATTTATTTTGTCTAAACGACTGTCTTTTTCTGGACTATAATAGACTGTAAAATTAATTTAAAATAAAAATTTACTTGTGTTTAGGAACGGATTGTAAATACTCATCATAAATTTAACAGTTAATTTTATGATAAAGATTGATATTCAATCTTTAATAGGAGAGATCACAAAGTTTTACCTATATTTCTCCCAAACAAAAAAAGAATTATCTTTTATATAAAATAAAATCTAATTTTAATTATAACCTTACTATCTTTCTGATTCTGTACGAAATCATGACTTTTAATTCAATACATAGTGATCCCGAAAATAAAATTTCAAAAAAAGATCTATATTCCCTATATGTATGTTCTATATAATTATACAAAGTCATGTGTTATTAAACAAAAATAGTTTTATATTCATACAAAATACTTAGAGTTCATAGAATGTATGTACAATAAAGAGGGACAACACAAGAAAATACTAGGTATAAATATAAGTGTTGTCATTGTAAAATAAAGAAGGGGAAATATCTTAAAGTAAAAGCTTATACAATCTTTTTTTAGAATCAATTTTTTGATGATGTCCAGAAAAGAAATTGTAAAACCTAGAACAAAAAAAAACGATGGTATACGGTGGTAGAAAAAGTGGAAAAAGGTGATATTGTCCTACTGAAAATAATTTTTTTTTTTTTTTTAGAAGATGGGTGGAGGGAGTAAACAGATCATTTCGTAAGGAAAAGTATTTGTGGATCTTACCACTTCCATGTAGGGACGAAAACCTTCTGTCGTCGAAGATCCACATCGTTGCAGTAACGATAAATCGTCGATCGAATCCCAGAATATATTGTATCTTCTAATAAAATTTTAGAATTTTAGATTTCTCGGTGACTTTAATTTGTTCGACTTAGAAATCTTCTTTATTGGGTAAGTTTTGGTCCTTACACTAAACTCTTACTTTTAAATGACGTCGTAGGGTGTCTCCATGGACTTTAGTGTTAGTCTTACGAAATAAGTCTTACGAAATTTTCAAGTAATCCTTTACATACACACGCGAATCAACGAGTCAACACAGGGTGAGAAACACTGGGGTACCTACATCGGACGGTCCGAGGAGACAGGTACCTTAAGAGGTCCGTTCTTATGAAACTACCCAACGGTACAGAAAGAGGTTCCCTATAAGGGTTGGACCACTAACTTGGGTCCAGAAGACGTAACGTCCGTATACGAAATGGTAGACTCGATGATTCCTTCGTATTCCTTTACATACATATTTCTTTACATACACGAGTCAGTTTTGCTTTGGACCGTCCTTCACGTAATATTCTATTCAAAGGTCCAAGATTATCATATTTTTCTCTGAACACGACCCCACTCTAAGAGGTCAAGATATTGTCTCGTTCTTAAAGAGTAGAGGTTTCGTAAAGAGTCTTTAGTGTCTTAAAGAGTAGACACTAACACAATAACACTACATTATTCTTTATACCCCGAAGAGTCCACCGAGTCCCCATTTCCTGGACGGACAGTTCGTCCTCTTCTCTCTCTGCACCCAAGTTAGAGACACAACCCTTCTAGGGAACCTCTTCCTTTTACGTTGGGTGAGGTCATAAGAACGAATCCTTTAGGGGAACTGTCTCCTAGAACCGCCCGATACATGGTACCCCAACGTTTCTCAGTCTGTGTTGAATTACTGATTTGTCGTCTGTTTTTTATTTATATAAAACCAAAAACAGGGACCAAGGACCGGTCTAAACGATTTCGGAAACATTTAAGAATTTAGTATCTCCATCATTCTCGTAGAAAATATGACAATAAACCAGAGGATTTGAGAAACCTTACAGAGTACACTTACCTTGGTTTCGGAGGACTATCGAAGTCTTATCTTCCGACAAGTGGTTCTTTAGTACAAATCTACGAACCTTGAAACTCGGGTTAGGAGTACCTCTCCTCTCCTCGACCTCTGACTTGACTATTTAACCAGTACGAATATATTACTTCGGAGGTCTTTCCAGAGAATTGATGTCCTAAACCACTTGAACACCGATTTACTTTTGTAGGTACACGGTCCTCCCACGGTCTGTCGTCGAAGTACCCCTGTCTTCGAGGACACGAGCCTTAGGAAGGTCAGGAGTAGGACACATAGCAGGAGACAATGTATTACTCGTTCATACTACGTTAAGTCTCTCAGGAACTCAAGACACACAATAACATCGTTTACAGGATAGGTAAGCTAACTTGGCTCCGTCCCATGTAGGTCTGTTGTCTTACAATAAGTCATGATTTCTCTTTATTTGTGAGTTTGGTATTTTTGAATACATCCTTGGAATTTAAGTATAATAATTTACCTTCTTTTGGTTAAACTTTTCTGATTTATGACATACTGAGGTAGATATACTATAAGATCTTGTGCGTTTGGTACCTCTGTCCTTTTTCTAGTCACCAATTGTCCCTAACATTCTCTCCCCTACCTATTCACCTTGTGTCCTAAAAATCCCATCACTTGAGATAGTTTAAGACATGTTATGACATTACCACCTATATACAGTAATCCATAAAACAGATTTGGGTATCTTACATGTTATGATTTTCATTTGGGCTAACTTTTGATACCTGAACCTATTCCTGCTACACAGCCACATCCAAGTAGTAAACATTGTTTTCCTGGTGAGACCACCCCCTTACAGTTATTCGATCGTCGTCTGGGATACTACATACATGTAAGTCCCATTCTAAGATTTTTTGGGGAGTCTTTTGTCTTAAACCTTCCGTTTTCTCGATTCATCTCTAAAGTTATCGAAGGACTACGACTCCTTACTCTTTGACGTAGGTAGATTCTTAACTACGAAAACTTAACTCCACAACCTCTTCTGAGAACCCTCAGGGAACCTGAAGTTCCTTTAGTTGGTGACTTATAAGAAACCTTCATACCTACGACTTCGATTTCGAAGTTATGAAACCGGTGAACTATTTTTCTTGACTGACTGACTTTTCTGGAACTACGACACTTTCTAACTTCCGATTTTTTTTCCCCGACCGTCTCGTACTCTACCAATTGATCGTAACGACTGAGTTACCTGTTGTTAAACTCGGTTGAGGTCCTCTATCACCTCCCATTCCTCGGACCGTACGATATGGAACACCAACCCCTCAGTTTGTACTGAATCGTTGACTTGTTGTCGTTGTTGAAATACGTAAAGGATCAGACGAGTCCGACGGTATTGTTTTATGTTTTATGACCCATCGAATTTGTTCTTTAAATAAAAGAGTGTAAAGACCTTCTACCTTCAGGTGTAAGTCCCACGATCGTACTAGTCGAGTACCACTCCGGAGAGAAAGTCCAGATATCTACCGACGGGAGAACGACACAAGACTGTGTCGTCTCCCTTTCCTTCTTTCCAGAGACCACAGAGAAGAATATTCCCGGGGTTAAAGTACTGAAGTAGATTTAAACGACGACGACGACGACGACGACGACGACGATTCAGTAAAGTAAGTACATGGATGAGAGACACTGGGATATCTGTCGTCGGGTGGTCCGAGGCGACAGGGATCCTAAGAGGTCCGTTCTTATGACCTCACCCAACGGTAAAGGAAGAGGTAGTAGATTTAGATTAATGAAAATTTTCAAGAATGGTAGTATGATCCCCAATCCCGAAGTTGTAAAACCCTCCGTCGTCAAATCAGAAATCACTACCCATAAGCAAAGGACAGCGACGACATTATCAACAGGTGTTTGGATTTCAGACTTTTGTTATGTTTAAATAGTAGAATGACAAGGTCTTCAGTTTTCAGATTTTACTAGATCCACTCGATTTTGGTTTGTCAGTCTTTTCGTCGTAAAGAAGGGTCTATAAAATACCTTCTAGGTAAAAGAATAGAAAAGGTCGAAGTTTTTCAATATAAGAAACCGGGTACTGGGGGAAGTCTCAGTGGTAACGAAGAGTTTAGAAAAAGAACGAAGGTATAGAGAGAAGATGGAGGAAAAGGGTGAGTGCTCTTACGGACAGTAAAATGACCCAAGTAGGTCCATTAAGTTCTATAAGGGAGGTACAGTTGGTTCCAGTCGACTAACGGTTTATATTAAACTAGACGTTTGAAGTAATATCGAACGTTATATTGGATTAGATCAGTGTGAAAGACCTTTAATCTTGTACCTAAACATCCCCCACCTCCCCCTCAGTAACAAGATGATCTCTGTAACCCAAACCATTTGTTGAGTTCGAAAGAGGACTCTGGAGTCTTCCTGATACGGGATCCCCCTTTTTTCAGTTATAACTTCATCGGGTATGTATGGTTTTGTGGTTTATTGGAAGTTATTCTGGTTCCACCAGGTGATCTGGAGATAGAAGGAAAGAGTCTTTTGTTTTGTAAAAACTTCCCTTTGTGAAATTAAAAATGAGTGTACACATTAGTTTTTATACTTTGTAGTTTTATGTCTTTCTACTTGACCTCTACTTCTTTTTATATTTATTTATCTTTGTATAGGTATTTATTAAGTCTACGACCTCAAAAATCCGTCTTATAAATTTTATTATTCTCAGTTATACGGTTCTTTTGTCTTCTTTTAAACCTCTTAAGGTCCTCGGTCCTCTCTGAGTTAGGTAGTTTTATCAGCTTACCTTTAAACTCTTGTCAATTTATGTTCTGACTTTGATTGTTAACTCATCTACCGACATTACTTTATACTCGTTTCGTTTCCAGATCACTTGACCTTCTGTACAGAAGTCTTTCGTACGTATAAATACGTACTTCCTTTTTCTTATATTTTCCTTAAATCCTGTGTTGTTTTTACACACTGTTCGTAAATTATTCTAAGATTAGACCCTCTTATTTATCTTCGTTTATAAGTTAATTCTCTTTGTAGTTCCCCGAAGGGTCCACCAGGTCACGAATTCTTAAACGGACGGTCACGGCCCGTGAACCTAAGCTAGGGACCAGGCCCTTCTAAGGTGTGTGGTACCCTTTTCTTTCGGACACGCGACGTTGCTGACTCGGACACTGGATCTCAGGTGTACGTCGTTGAGGACTCGAATACACGAGGTTGATACCTTCGGGAGAGCGACCTTGGACACGAGGTCCGTTGTTCTCTTTGGTGGTGCTACTTTTCGGGCGTTACTTCTCATCGAGAACGAGTGGCGTTGATCCCTTCTAGATTTTGTAGTCCACGTGTTATCCTTTTTTTTCCCAAAATTCTAGTTATTTGAACAATTTAGAGATCGTTCTCACTAATTCTTCTTCTATTTAATACGTAAAACGTATGTAAACGTTTTGATTAATATCCTTCAATAAAATAACCAACTGATCCCATTTTATTAAGGAGGATTTAGAACCACCGAATTTTGACCTTAACAAATAACAAAGAGTATACGGCCACCCAGACGTCCTAAAGTCGACTATCCCGACACGGGTCGGTCCTCTTGTATTGTTCACTTAGGTGTCTCTCCGTCTTCTCATTAATCTCGGTATTAAGTTGGCTGCCGTTGATCCATGTTGAAATATAGTTATTTAAGACACTATATCTTCTTTGCCTGTTCAGTGAACTGTTCGTTTCGTTGACTTACTCTTTTTTACTATTTATACTTATAAGGACATGATAATTTATTCAACTTATGTTTTAATCATAAAAAAGTTTTTGTATTAAATACCATATGCATCGAAGTGACCACTTATAAAAGTTTGTAAGGTTCTCCTTTATTGAGTTTACAACGTATTTAAGAATGCCATGTATCTTATTCTGTATTTTGACGGGTCAAGTAAAAAGTCCAAACATACTGGACCTATTATTTTGACTGTTCTTGTGACGTTCTTTTTAACGTCCGATAATAAAGAGTACTGATATCCGTTTTTAGGATTTCTCTTAATATTATTTATTTTAGGTTATTATAAAAATTCCTTATTATATACTGATAGTAATTATTAATATAGTCTTTTAGAACGTTCTACTCTGATCGTAAGTTTTCGGCTATTTTCATCCAGTGACATAATCGTCCTATTTCCTTTTGTGGTATACTCAGAGTTATCGGGACATAATTTCGAGTATTTTAATCCTTATCTTCCTTTGAAGGAGTCAGTTTACTTTGCATAGATGGTTTTTGTAGTGTGAGTTACACGTTTGTGATTTGAGAAAGCGGAACTCAAACGTTGGTTCAACTTTGATGAGTTTTTCAATACCTTCGACCGTCCTCAGAAGTCCCATCCCCACTCCCTCTCCTCTCTCTTTATAATCGTTACTTATCCAGTTTGACTATAGTCATGTTCAAAAATTCCTTATTATTACTTTTGTCGAGTAGTAAACATTTTACCTTTCCACGGTCAATAAACGAAAAATAGAAGGAACTACCGAGTCAACCATTTCTTCGGTGTACGTTACGTCCTCTGGACCCAAGGTAGGAACCCAGCCCTTCTATGGGACCTCTTCCCTTACCGTTGGGTGAGGTCGTAAGGAGGAACCTCTTAGGGTACCTGTCTCCTCGGAGCCGACGTCAGGTATCCCAGTGTTTCTCAGACTGTGCTGACTCGTTGATTCGTGTCGTATTGTGAGTTGAACACAATGATAAAAAAAAAAATTTACTATTATTTGATGAAGATCATGATGAAACCCCTCCGTTCTTTGCTTTACCTATTCCCCAAAAATAAAAAAATAAAACGTGAATTTACAAACGTAAAAACATTATGACACACACAAAAGGAAAAGGAAAACGATACTTATTTCAACAAACACTTCACTTAATATTGCATAATAACATAAAGAAGAGATATGTATCTATATTCTTTACTTGTGTAAAATATTATTTTCCTTCCTCTAACTTCCCGACTAGTCATTATTTGAAATTCAACGCAGTGACTAACTTGTCACGACCCCGACGTAAGTATCCCACAATTATGCGTCCAAGTTAAGGATCCAACCCTTCTAGGGGACCTCCTCCCGGACCGCTGGGTGAGGTCATAAGAACGGATCTCTTAGGGTACCTGTCTCCTCGGACCGCCCGATCTCAGGTACCCCAGAGTTTCTCAACCTGACTGCGTGGACTCGTGTGTTCGTGCGTATGGAGAGAGATATAGAGTGATTCACCTTCCTTAGTTAGCGAAAAACGAAAAGAAAGAAAAAAAAAAAAAAATCCAAAGTATTTTCCTTAAAATAAGTTTCTCAGGAAATGGGGACTCAGGAAACTTTCAAGAAAGTCTTCGGGACTTAAAGACTTAAATGACAGTCCGTCTCGATTGTAAGAGACGTAGGTTACACTTACAAAAAAAAACTGTTCCCTCATTGACCTTTTGAAACTTTTGAAAATGGTTTTTGTAATTAATGAAGTAGTGACTTTCAGAGGACATAGGAAAGTATAAGGTCATTCATCGAACCATTGAAATGTCCTCGTCCCTTACTTAATTTTAGTATTTTGTATTATTTGTAAAGTTTACTCAAGTGTAGAGACGAGTCGAACACCGGTACACCTTGGGACCGTCGAGAACGGTCCTCTTCACTGTTCTAAGACGGTCGGAGGACCGATGTTTCATACTTCGAAACGACCTTACTTTCTGAAGTACCTCAACTTTTGTTCGCGGAAACGTCTACCTCTTGGTCTCTTGGACCCTTCGTACGTTTCTTACGCCAGGAACTCGATTTAATGGATTGGCCTTTAATGAGTGGGTCCCCGAGGTCGGACAATCCTTGAGACCCAGTTAAACACTTCTTTAATCGTCAATTTTTTTTTTTTAGAGGTCCAACTTATGAAAAATAAAACTTTCAAAAAATCAGTACTTTGATCTCCTTTTCCACCGTACTAGGAAGGTCTTTGTATTATATGAACTGAAACGAAGAAACAAAAAGAAGTATTTTGTACAAATGACGACAAAAATCACCGAAAATCTTTTAAGGGCAACTCCGTCTTTTTCAGATTAAAGTTAGGTTTAACAGGACAGTCGAATCCATCTTTGTAATAATTGAGGTAGAGAATACAGTTAAAATACTTTAATTTTTTTTTTTTTGTTTGTTCATAACCATGAACAAATTTTCCCTTCGTGCTTATTATCATTTTCCCCTTGTCCATCAGGAACGTAAAGTTTCTGCTCAAGAAGTTTTGTATATACTCAGTGAAAAACTTTGAACTTTGTCAAAAAGAGTGTCTTCCTTACACTTTAACACACTTCTCTTCCAAGTGTCTTCCTTATCACGACACGATATTTGTAATGTATAAAATCGTAAACCCTTTTATATAGGACCCTTAGAATCAGTTCTACACGTTCATTGTCTTTGGTCGATCGACCGACTGACATTCTACCCTTGAGTAATTTTTCTTCGTTCCAATAGAGAACCTTGAGTTCTCACAGACCGTCATACCCTTGGTCCCGGTCCTTACTAGACATTTTGACAGTAACGATGCGAACCCAGAAAAGAGACGGAGGACCGGACTCGCCTGTCTGACGCAACGGGAGAGACATGTTCCGTCCGTCCTACACCAGTGGTTCTCGAAGAAGCCGAGTAGACGAGAGAAACTTCTCAGGTACAGTTTGCCTAACCTGATCTCGATTTATCAAGTCGAGATCAAGGTTTGTCGAGAGGTCCGAGGAGACGGGTACCTTAAAGGATCCGTTCTTATGACCTCACCCATCGGTAAAAGAAGAGGTCCCTTAGAAGGGATCCTTAACTTAGACCCAGAGGACGTAACGTCCTTCTAAGGAATACTAGACTCGGTTGTCTCTTTGGGGTAATTATCGTAATTAACCGTATTAAAGTCAGTCAACAGGTAGGTTTTAGGTTGACCGACGGTCCTATTGTTAAGACACCGTTTATACGTCGAGAGTCTCTTTCTTCATCAGAACGTGATAAACCTTTGTATTGTACTCGAAATTGAGTAACGTAGGTTTGCATTATGGTGTCAGTTCTACTGAGGTCCTAGTGTCACCCACAACCACTACCTCTGTACCCCCCTGTATCAGTCATACCGAGTCCTCTCCTCAACCATCGATATTCCTATGGAACAATTAAGAAGGTCAAATGTAGGTTCACTTATGAAGAGATGTGAACCACTTTATACTTCGAGGTTATGAACCCGGTGGACTACGTTTGTGGACTGAGTGACCTTTTCTGGAACTACGACCCTTTCTAAATCGCGTCTTCCTCTTTCTCCGTCGTCTTCTATTCTACCAATCTATCGTAGTAACTGAATTACCTGTGTTTAGACTCGTTTGAGATCCTCTATTACCTCCTGTCTCTTCGAACCACACAACGTCAGGTACCCCAGTAGTTCTCAGTCTGCACTGAATCGGTAACTTTTTGTTGTTGGTTGTTAGAAATAAATTTATCTCAACCTACTGGGTTTCACCCACGGGAGTGTAGGACACTCGTCTTGAGTTGTTCTCGTATCGGGTTGTCCTTCTTCTTTCTGAGAAGAAAGGACCGTTCCTGAGTCGATTACTTTTTGGTACTTGAGAAATGAATGATACCGGGAAGGTTGAAAGGAGAAGGAGATCCTTTCGAGAGAAAAAGAACGGTACGTACACCGAAGGGTACCAACGTTTGTGACTTAACATTAAAAGACGACTAAAGTTTATTTGGGTAGAAACGATCTTTTCATCGACTGTTAGAGAAACAAAGTCCAGTTGTTGCACATCGGGATATCCAGTCGGATTTGTACAGTTTCTAATTTCCCGTACATCCCCACTCTCTTTACCCCTCTATAATCGGTTTCCCATGTTTCCAAAGTCAATATTCTACATTTGTAAACCTCCTAGGTTATATGTCGCCACTAATATTCATATGATAAAATATACGAACTGTAAACGATTTTCTCATCTAGAATTCACAAAAGTAGTGTGTGTGTGTGTGTGTATGTGTGTGTTTCCATTAATACACTCCGTTACCTATATTAATCGAACTGATACCATCGGTAAAGTTTTACATATAGTTTATTGGTGTAGCATATCAGAAACAACGACAACAAACCAACGAACGGTCCAAGGAGAGAGGTACCTTAAGAGGTCTGTTCTTATGACCTTCCCCAACGACAAAGGAAGAGGTCCCGTAGAAGGATCGGGTCCCTAACTTGTCTGTAGAGGACATTCAGAGGACGTAACGTCTACCTAAGTAATGACGGCTCGGTGGTCCCTTCGGGATAACATATGGAATTTATCTATGTTAACATAATCAATTAATATGAAGTTTTTTCGACCCCTTTTCTATTTTATGTCAAGTTAAAAGTACCTTTTAACCTTACTAAAGACTACAGTGAACAGAATAAGTGCATTTTATATCTACACACGAGAACATATCAACCGTAGACGATTCAGAAAGCATTTTTATAAAAGTTTGAAATAACTTTATGAATAAAAGTAAACTAGGGGTGTAGACAGAATGTCATGGTGACTAAAAAGAGGAGTGAAACGACCCATCTTTTGACTCAGTCTTAAACAAGACTCCAACCCTTTGACTACCATCAGAGTACTCTCACACACATCTAGGACCCTTCAGAGTACCTAAGACTTGACTGCTGAGGTACGAAGTCACGCTACTGACTAAAAATCTTGTCCTTCACTCCTACATACAATTACAAGAGGGACGAGATGACCACTCATTTGATTTACTCCCATGGACACCCCCACAGTACTGTACTGAAAATTAGTCTGGTGTTTCCGGTTCGTGGACCGTTCAACCATTATCGACAAATAACTTACTTACTTGGTAACTATCCTATTGTTGTTGTTTTTTCGACAAACTTCCCCAAGTCTGAGAAAAGTTTCCTTTCCTCTTCCTTTACCGTAGGGTGAGGCCACAAGAACGGACCTCTTAGGGTCCCTGTCCCCTCGGACCACCCGACGGGAGAGACCCCAGCGTGTCTCAGCCTGTGCTGACTTCGCTGAATCGTCGTCGTCTGAGAAGTTTGTGGATCCCGCGAGTCTACGAATCAACACAGACTGAGAAAACGTTGGCGTACCTAACATAAGGTGGTCTGAGAGGACAGGCACCCTAAGAGGACGGTTCCAATGCAGACATCACACGGTAAAGGATGAGGTCCCGTAGAAGAACTGGGTCTCTAGCTTGGACTCAGAGAACACAGAGGACGTAACCGTCTCCCTAAGAAATAGTGATCACGGTGGAACCTTTAGGGTCTGTTGATATATAGGGTTGTATTATTTGTAATGCTCGTACGAAGTCAAACGACACGTACAGTGGGACACATTAGAATCATTTTTTCTACTAAATAAGATTAAAGTTTGAGGGGTGGGGAGTCCGAATATTGGAAAATGATATAAACTTTGTCTAAAGATTACTGATATTAGATACTGATAGACTGACTAACGGTGTCTGTATTAAACCCTTTACCAATCGAGACTTTCTATTCCTTAATGAATTTTGAACGAAATTTTAAATCCTCAATCGGATTAAAATAGTCTCTAGGAAAACACTACACGAGAGTCGTTTTTACAATTTCTGGTGGATGTGGGGTCGACTTAAGTAAAAGATGGGTTTAACGTAGACGGTCCACAAACGTTTCCCCCGTATTTTAGTTTAAGAAGTGGATGAAAAAAAAAAGAAATGTTGACGTGATCCACTCTTTCACCCGTCTTTTCAATTCAAATGGACACTTTGAAAGGAATGTCAAGGAACTTCTAGTGAGGTTTCATTTTTCTTTACCCAGCCTCCTATCCTTCATTCCGCTAGGTAAATTGTGTAGTAAAGGATTTCCTTTCTTCAGACCTTTCTCTACGAGATATCACCGACTCACTCACTTCCTGCTTGGTCAATGGAAAACAGGAAGTTGTCAGGTAGATAGGATAGGGAGAAGAGGTGATTGGATCCTTTATGATTTGAAACGAGTTCATCCCGGATTTGTAACCTTAGTCTTTCAGACCCTGAACCGAGACCTTCAATATACCTTGAGAGTTGTTCAATGAGTCACATACAAAGGGTCCTGACTACATTTATTGTCTACTAATGTTTGATACATTTTGTTGTTTTAAATAAAGAGAGAAAGGTCTCCAGTCTTCAAGTTTCCGGTCCAGTGTCGTCCCGATACGAGGGAGGTCGTCGTCATCTCCTTTTAGACGAGGACCAATAAGGTCGAAGACCACCCGACCTGAACGCCCACATAGAGAAGTTCAAGGAGTAGAAGTTCAGAGGGAGACCAGGGAGAAGTGGAGACGTGTACCAATTTAGAGAGAGACGGAACGAGGATGTTCTTGTGTGTACTGACGTATATCCCGGGTAGACCTATTAAGGGTTATACGAGCTTTTAGACTCGACCTATACGGTCAGCCAGTGACTTGACTACGAAAGGTTGACACTACAACCTCTTCTGAGACCTCTCTGGGAATCTGTCGTGTCTCTAGTTTGGTCAGTTAGGATTTCCTTTAGTAGGGGTTTATAAATAACGTTCCTGACTACGACTTCGACTTCGAGGTTATGAAACCAGTGAAGTACACTTCTCAACTGAGTAACCTTTTCTGGGACTACGACTCTTTCTGACTCCCGTCCTCTTCCCCTTCTGTCTACTACGCTAACAACCTATCGTAGTGACTGAGTTACCTGCACTCAAACTCGTTTAAGATCCTCTCACACCTCCTGTCCCTCGTCAGGTACCTCAGTGTTTCTCAACCTGTACTGAATCACGGACTTGTCGTTGTGGTGATCACGAGTGTAAAGGAAATTCAGTTTGAAACAGCTAGAAGAACACACTATAAGTGATGGTCCCTGTAGAATTAGTACAACTTTAGTAGAACTTTTGAAAAGTAGACTCGTGGTTTTCGTTTTTATTGACCTGGGTTATAAAAAGTTGTGTACAGAAAAGAGGGAATTAGAAGACAACAAAAGGTGTCTAGTCAAGAGGACTCTACGACCAAAGAGACGAGTCCTATTCTCACGAATTTTCCGAAGGAGGTGGAAGACTGTTTACGCTTGTGTCGGACTGGTCTGTACTCCACCTTCTTGTTATCGCATAGTAGTCCTCCGACGTAGGTACGACGACCAAAACTGAAACAAGTTCTACTGTATTTTACGTAGGTACACTCTTTGTCCGTCCAGGTCTCTAAGTACCCAAATATTGTCTACTAACTATTTTAATGAGCGTCCGGGTGATTGTGGTCGGAAGCTCGTGGTTTAGACGGTAGAAAAACAGAACATATTCGTAAAAGGTACAACATGAGACACGACGATCATATTCTCTTACGTCATTTGAGATTTAATAAACCATAAAAGGATTACACGAAGAAAGGAGAAGGTGATTGTGACGTTTGTACTGGAGGTGAAAGGTAGTTACAAGGATTTTATTACTAGTTTTGTGGAAAGGAGTCTACAAATGAACGTGACATCCTAGAACGTTAGGCTAAATAAGATGATTGTAATGGTTTGACTTTAGTTATGTACCTTTAGTGGGTTAAATTACAGGAAAGTATTTAAAGTAGAAGTCATGATTAGATAGTACAAAACGTGTCAAAGACTGGGGATGAAACAGGGGAATATCAGAAGGGAGGAGTGAAAACAGATGGTAGGGGTTGTGACAAGGTTAAAATAAGAAATCAGAAATTGGAAAAAAAAAAAAGAAAAAAATCAAAACAGAGAGGAAGACCTTGTAAGGAGTACAACACTGACACTATAAGAGAAGAACAGAGAGAAATAAGGTGGGAACTGTAGTTAAAACACAAAAGTTGTTTGTACCAGTAAAACCAAAATCTGAATTATAGAGAGCCGGCGTCTACAACTTTCCCTCCAACTGTACTCTTTTCTCTATAAAAGAGAGGAAGACTAGAAAAGGAGTGTATAGAGTTACGGGAGACGTGTAGAGACGAACACACAGGACACCTGTAGACTTAAGTTGTACTTGAAGTTGGTTAGAAAAGGAAATGCAGTATAGTAATAACGGTGTCAGATAATTGGAGAGTCAGACCAAATTATGGCAAGTAAGTAGACATTAAAAAAAGGTGTAAGTTAGTTAGTATTTTAAATACTTTAGATAGAGGTATTCGGGTAAATAGTGTACTGGTTTATATGAAAACGTCGGAAGAAGAGACCCGGACGTACAATTCAGTGAAACCAGCAATTTAGTGAGATCAGTACAGATTAAGAAACACTAGGATACTTGGTATCGGATGGTCCGAGGACACAGGTACCCTAAGAGGTCCGTTCTTATGACCTGACCCCCACGGTAAGGGAAGAGGTCCCCTAGAAGGACTGAGTCCCTAGTTTGGGTACAGAGGACGTAACATCCGTCTAAGAAACGGTTGACTCGGTGATCCTTTCGGAAGAAAAGATGACGAATGTCTATTTTAGATTGTAGATAGAGTATTATCGTCTCAAGTATGTAATAAACAAATAAAAATTCCCCAGCGTACCTCCCGTTACGAAGGTAATGAGGGTTAATAGCTTGCACACAACGTTTCTAATGCATCGAACGAGTTACAGTGTAGAGGTTATTCACTATACTGATCCTTCTCGCAGGTCCAGTAGAATGCGGTTTATAGGATGAAAAGTAAAAAAAAAATTTCTAAAGAAAAAAGTACACCTGGTAAAAATTTCAGAAATAACTTAAACAATGTTATAACGAAGACCAAACGAATACACCCAAAAACCAAACCCGGTACTCCGTACCCCCTAGAATGGAGGGACTGTCCCCAACTTGGGTGTGGGGGACGTAACCTTCCTCTACAGAATTGGTGACCTGTCGGTCCTTCAGGGAACTTATAAGGTGAAAATGTTATATTTTACTATAAAAAGTCTCCAAATGATTCGATGTCGGAAGTCATACGGGAATGTGTATAAGACTGTTTATAGAAGGGATCATTATCGTTTACGATAGAACTTAGAGAAAACCTTAGTAAGGGTGTGACTTGGTAAAGGTACGTTTTACAAGAGGATTGGTTTAGGGGTCACTTACCTATCGACGAGGTAATTCGGGAAAGAGTGGTCTTCTCAGTATAGGACAACTTATAGATACCGAGACACAAATGTAACTAAAGGTCCGTGCACTCTGTGTCCTGTGCACAGTCTCAGTAAACTCGTGACTTCAGGTCAGGAGAAATCCACAAGTACAAGTCTAGAACACAGAGAAGGAAAGGGTGTCTTTTCTTTACGAACGTCTCGGAACTTGTGTCGTATAGGTATTATTTAGAACCGTCTCATCCAGTAAAGAACTACTCTAAAAACAAAGAACTGAATTATCAAACTTTAAAATTTAGAAAATATTTTATAAAATCTGTACGTTTTGTGTTTGTTGCTATACCACGTACGCGAAGTTGTGTGATAAGCGGAATCCTTTTTTTTTAATGAGTCGTCTTAAAGAGACATAGGGGAAGGGTAGGTACGCTAGGAGACAAGACTTGACTTACACAGAGACAGAGTATCTCAGTCTGTGCCGACTCGCTGACTTGACTTGACTTGACAAAGTAAGTCAGTCAAAAATGGAAAGGATGAATGAATTCTAAGAAATTTATAGTGTTTATGTGAGGGATGATTTTCGTTTAAGTGTTCCTTCGACTTCTTTACTTACTTTGTAAAGAGATTCCGAGAGGCTGAGACTCTAGGTGTCAACTTAAAGGGAGTCCTGTCCGACCTGATTATGAGTCATCTTCGTATTCGGATTATAAATAAAAATCAGACCTTTTTGTATATACCAGTCGTAGACTTAAGGGATCTCCTCTTTGTCCTTTAAAAAACACCGTGGGCGACAAAGTGACACGACCTCTTCAGAGGGAATCAATCTAAGGAAACAAGACAAGGATCGATTATATAAAAATAGGTCCTTACTTCATAGACAATACTAAAGGAGGTGATACTCTTTAATCTGTACGATGTAATATCTCGAAAAACTTGAAAAAGAAAGAGAAACATGAAAGTCAAAAAAATTATACCTCTGTCAAAAAGTAATTTAAATTCTATGATAAATGTTATATTTAATACCATTATAATTCCTTAAGACACCTTATACCCTATATAAACCGAAGGGACCAACGACTCTTCCATTTCTTAGATGGACGTTACGTTCTCTGATCCCAAACTAAGGACCTAGTCCTTCTAGGGGACC
The DNA here is from genome assembly GCA_006410555.1 of Capra ibex. Taxonomy (NCBI): domain Eukaryota; kingdom Metazoa; phylum Chordata; class Mammalia; order Artiodactyla; family Bovidae; genus Capra; species Capra ibex. The sequence goes on from SJYO01016970.1 coordinate 16,320,845, forward strand.
TCTTCACTTACCGATGGGTAAGGTCATAAGAACGGACCTCTTAAGGTATCTTTTTCGGACCACCTGATGTCAGGTATCCCAGTGTTTTGTCAGCCTGTACTGACTCTCTAATTGGGAAAGTGAGAGTGCAAAAGTGAATCCTATATAACATTCTAGTTTAGTATACATTAAACTACAAGATAAATTTCATAAATTAAAATTCATAAGGAGAAATAGGATTTTATAAGTACAAGTAAAATTTCCTGATAAAAATTTCTTATTATTATTCTACTTATGGGTACTTCAATGGTGAGTCAAATTCTTGATTTAATAATGATTAAATAGTGAAGCACAGGATACATAAAAATATGATAACGTTTTGATAAGGAAGAAACATAAGGAAACCTTAACGAGGTCAAGTTGGGGAAGACAGACTGAATGACACTAATAACGGTGTAGAATTATAGACCAAGGTTAAAACACGATGAGTTTTTACGTCTCTCTAGTTTCTCAGTTCTTCTGTGTCTAATTTTATAGTCAATAATGTTCCTCAAACAAAAATTATACCGATTCATTTAAGAATAGTCTGACTGAGATGGGGTCTATCGTTGATGTTTGAGACCTCTTTTATACTTTTTTCGATGGGTTTCCGTGATCCTCCTCATCCCTTTAAGGTCTCCGTCATGAACCTTCCTCTTCTGTCGTACCCTACTATGTAAAAGATAAAGTATCGAAATGACAATCGTACCCAAAGGGACACCGGATCTGTCATTTCTTAGAAGGACGTTACACCCTCAGAACCTAAACCAGGGACCCAACCCTTCTAGGGGACCTCTCCCCTTATCAATGGGTGAGGTCATAAGAACCGGACCTCTTAAGGTACCTGTCTCCTCGGACCGTGTGATGTCAGGTACCCCAGTGTTTCTTAACCTGTACTGACTCGTTGAAAGTGAAAGTGTCCGATGTTAGTCACTATGCACCTCACTTTTCGAAAGGATTTATTCGTAGTTATAAAGGCAAGACCTTTTTTTTTTTTTTTCTTATCTTAACGAAATATTTGATCATTTTAAACACCCACTTGAGAATTAATACATGTTACTTCTAAGTTTCGTCACGTTGAGTCCTATCTTTTTGTCTTCAGTCTAAACTCAATGATGGATTACTTACGGTGTATTAAACGTAAACTAAAGTTGTTTCATTTAAATAACGATTTTGTTTTGTTTGTAGTTGTGATAACTCCGAGGATTGTCTTGATTGAGTTACGGATATATACTAAAATTTAATAAACTGTATGATACTCAGTCCTTTTACCCTCGTTAAGACTTCCCTCGTCTGTTATCTATCTTTGTTGAGGTTTTATTAGGTCTATGACCTTACCCGTAAGTTTACAATATTATCGATAGTTTATTACGAGTGACTCGATTTTCCTTTTAACCTAATATTACTTATTATTTCTCCTTTTTGTAGTTATCTCTTTAATAATTTTCTTTCTTTACATGTAAGATGTTGAATTTTTATTATATAGTCAGTATCTTTGGTGTATCCTATCCGAATAATCGTCTTATCTTAGTTTTCTCTTTTCTATTTCACTCGGTCTTCAACTCAATTATCTTCATTAGTTTAAACCAACATCTCTTTTTTATAACTTTTTTTTGACTGTCTCGGAGTGTCTGGACACTCTGTCATTATAGTTCTAAAGTGAATACACATATTAGACTCAAGGTCTTCCTCTCTTCTCTCCCTTACTACGTCTTGGGTAAAACTTTATGTTTTCAGTTTTACAAGGTTTTAAACTCCTTTCATTCTTTAGAAGTCTAAGTCTCACATCATTTGTAGTTCTTTCTATTTAGTCTAATACAGATCAGTGTAGTTAAGTTTAACAATTTTCGGTTAATATTTATATATCTTTCTTCAGTCTCTTCTCGTCACACCATGTATACCTTCCTGTCGAAAGATCTACTTGAAATTCCAACGTGTTTTTGATGTCACGACTATGTCACATCTCGTATTGTAATTGACGATTTCTTGTTTAGACAGTCGAGTTTCGAGATATTATCCATTTCTATGTCAAATGATTACTTCAACTTTATTTTTGTAGAAAATCTTTTATTTTCATTCACTTTAAAAGAGGTCGTCTATATGTACTGTTTTATGTAGTTTCCTTTCAAATACCCGACTTTTTTTCCAGGTAGATCAGTTCCGATACCAAAAAGGTCACCAGTACATACCTACACTCTCAACCTGACACTTCTTCCGTCTCGCGACTTCTTAACTACGAAAACTTGACACCACAACCTCTTCTGAGAACTCTCAGGGACCCTGACGTTCCTCTACGTTGGTCAGGCAAGACTACCTCTAGTCGGGATCCTAAAGAAACCTTCCTTACTACGATTTCGACTTTGAGGTCATGAAACCGGTGGAGTACGCTTCTCAACTGAGTGACCTTTCCTGAGACTAAGACCCTCCCTAACCCCCGTCCTCCTCTTCCCCTGCTGTCTCCTACTCTACCGACCTACCGTAGTGTCTGAACTACCTACACTCAGACTCACTTGAGGCCCTCTACCACTACTTGTCTCTCCGGACCGAACGACGTTAAGTACCCCAGCGTTTCTCAGCCTGTACTGACTCACTGACTTGACTTGACTACCCGACTTTCCTTTACTATGGTTTACCTATGAATCTATAAGTCCTTTTTAACTTATGGACAACTTTACCATTTCAATACTCCTCTATGTCTTCTGATCTAAAAGAAAAATTGCAGAAATTTTGTGTACCAAGGAATTTTCGTTTTTAATGTTATAACGGTACACCTTTAATATATATAAAAAATTATGAGTACCGTTTATACGTGTTTTTTATACGCCTACGTACTGACATAAGACACCGTTCTAGGAATACAAACTCTACTTTACCATACTTCACTTCACTTTCAAGGAGTCAACACATTCTAAGAAACGCTGGGGTACCTGATATGTCAGGTACCTTAAGAGGTCCGGTCTTATGACCTGACTCATCGGAAAGGGAAGAAGTCCCCTAGAGGGGTTGGGTCTCTAGTTTGGGTCCAGAGGGTGTAACGTCCGTCTAAGAAATGGTCGACTCGGTGTTCCCTTTGGGTACTTTACCATATATAATTCAAATTGATCTAAGACATTTTGTTTCTTGCTTTGTGGTTTTTGATGACGTCTCCTCATATTGATTCCTTATGTACCGAATTACATATTGAGATTTATAAGTTTATTAAACTCTTCTTTTTAGTCACTTTTGTGTTTCCTAGTTCTTTATCTCCCTCTTTCTCTTTTGTTAATCATTGTACCATCTTGTTCTACATCTTTTAATGTACTGTTTTAAGTTGTGAGTTTATATTATTTATGGAAGTTGTTTGTTCGTTACGTTTCCTTGAAAGAAATAGACTCTTTTGTCGATACTTCTGAAATGTCAATCGTAGTACAGATTATTATTTTATAACTAACAAAAGAGGAGTTAAACCCCCTGTTCCGTTTCAACGTGTGAGGGTAATAGAAATAAATTTTAATGTTACCCTTAGATCGGGTAATTTTATTCCCTTCCTTCCTTCTTTTTTTTACATTCGTAGTATTTCATTATTTTAACAGAGGTGAACGTCTATTGAATTAACATTACACATTTTTGAGGTCCGTAGATATTTCATTGAGGTCTATGATTATTTCCTTAAATAGTGTATACTATATCTCAATTATACACACATACGTGTCGGTACAGGCTGAGTAAAGGATGAGGTCCCATAGAAGGACTGGGTCTCTATCTTGAGCTCAGAGAACACGACGGACATTATTGTCCATCTAAGAAATGATGAACCGCCGAAGAGACCACCGAGTCTGTCATTTCTTAGACGGATGTTACGTCCTTTGGGTCCAAGATAGGGACCCAACCCTTCTAAGGGACCTCTTCCCTTACCGTTGGGTGACGTCATAAGAAGGGACATCTTAGAGTACCTGTCTTCTTGTACCGTCCGATGTCAGATACCCCAGTGTTTCTCAACCTGTACTGACTCGCCGATTGTGAGAAATGGTGATCACGGTGGACCCTTCGGGTCTCAATTATGTTTTTAGTTGAGATTCGGTTCACCGTGACCACCATTTCTTCGGCAAATGGTTACATCCTCTGTATTCTCTCCGTCCAAGTCAGGGACCCAACCCTTTTAAGGGACCTCCTCCCGTACCGTTGGGTGACGTCATAAGAACGGACCTCTTAGGGTACCTGTCTCCTCGGACCGTCCCACCGTGTCTCAGTCTGTGTTGACTTCACTGAATCGTGTTTATACGTACGATCGTCATTTACTTATCTTTTATTTTGTTCGTTAATGACATGTTATCGTAGTTTTATATTCGAAGAATTATAATGTAAATTGGTTCCTGTGTGTTCTGAAGTTGTAACTTTTGTGACTATTTAAAAACCCTCTTTAAGTGGATGATTTACCTCTCTCTTTAGTACAAGTGTCTAACTTTCTAACTTGTGACAACAGTAAAAAAGGGATTTGAGTAGATATCTTAGTTGTGTCAAAGTTGGTAAAAAAGTCATCCATTGTAAAAACCATCTTTATCTGTACGTTTAAAATTTTAAATATACCTTTCCGTCTCCTGTATCTATAGGGTTTCCTAAAAAATTTTTATCTAAATTTACAAATGTCACGAACCGAAATTATGAAGTTCAATGTCATTAGTTCTCTCATACTGTGTTTACATTCATAACTGTTTTACTAGTTAGGTTATCGTATTACTCCGGGTCTTTTCCGAGTGTGAATTTTTCAGGAAACTAAAAGTTATTCCGACGGTTCCCTTAGGTTTCTTCTTTCTTTTCTGAAAATTTATTCACTACTAGGTTCTTAGTAACCTATAAGTACACTTTTTGTCATTTGAAACCGGAGAGCGAAAGATGGTGTGTGTTTTCATTAATCTCTACCTTATGACTGGATTTACATTTTCGATTTTAATATTTTCAAAATTTTCTTTTACATCAACTTTTAGAAGTACTGAAGTACCATTTTTTTGTCGGAAACCTAGTGTTTTTACGTTATTCTCTTTGTAACTATTCAATACGAAGTAATTTTTTTTAGAATCGTTTAAGTGGTAATTCTTTTAATCATCTGGTATACGAACTTCTCTTATAAGTGTCTTGTGTAGACTGTATACACCCTAGATCCGATATTTTAAAAATGTTGAATCATTGTTTTTATGTTCGTTGGGGTATTTAAACCCCGTTTCAAGTTCGTCTGTAAGTGTTTTCTTCTGTATGTTTGCCCGGGTATTCGGACATTTTTCTCACAAGGTGTGTCACTCAGTAATCTATGTAAGTTTAAATTTGGTGTTACTTTATGATACCATCTTGTGCTACGTCTTTACTTTGCGACGACGACTACGACGACGACGATTCAGTGCAGTCAGCATAGACTGAGACACGCTGGAGTATCTGCCGTCGGGTGGTCCGAGGGGGCAGGGACCCTAAGAGGTCTGTTCCTGTGACCTCACCCAACGGTAAAGGAAGAGGTTACGTACTTTCACTTTTCACTTTCACTTCAGCGAGTCAGCACAGGCCGAGAATCACTAGGGTACCTGACATCGGATGGTCCGAGGAGGTAGGTACTCTAAAAGTTCCGTTCTCATGACCTCACCCAACGGTAACGGAAGAGGTTTACTTTATGATGATCAGTTGTTTACTTTATGAAGTATCAGTTGTCTTACCAATCTTTATGTTTCTGTTTATTATAGTCAACACCGACTCCCACACTTCATTGGACCTAAAGGTACATAAAAAACACCCTTTCAATTTACAGCGTTGATCAAACCTATTTCTAGACTGTAAAAGAATACCTGTATTCATATACGGATGAGTATTAAAAAAAATTACATCGATTAGGACACATCAATGAGTTTTCTTTATTTACAAGTGGTTTTCTTAAAACGTTCTAACCAGTTTTGTATAAATGAGATTATCGGGACTTAACCTTTGTCGGATCCATAAGTTGAAATCCTTTTACTTATTTGACACTACATAAATATATTATCCTATGAGGATTTTGTCACTCGACGATTATATACCTTGGTTATCCACTCAGAGTTTTTATAATACGATTCACTTTTTTTTTTTTTTTGGAAATGTGTTCTTAGGTATGACATACACACTCAGGTAAATATATTTCGAGGTCTTGTTCGTTTAAATTAGATACCACCCTTTTTTAATCTTCAACGAGACCTTCCCTCCCTCATTCTTAAATGACCTCTGACCATGTTCCATTGAAAGAACCCGACTCTCATTGTATGATTTGGAAAAGTCTCCAAAATCAATGGAGTGACACATACACAGTCATAAGTTGTATATATATGAATTTTACATACGTAAAGTACCTAACCAAGTCAAGTCAAGTCAAGTCAGCGAGTCTTTACAGGCTGTTAAACGTTGGGATACTTGACGTCGTACGGTCCGGAGGGACAAGTAGTGGTTAAGGGCCTCAATTGGGTTTGAGTGTAGGTAGCTCATTCACTACAGTAGGTCCGTAGAGTAGGAGACAGCAGGGGAAGAAGAGGACGGGAGTTAGGAAGGGTCGTAGTCTCAGGAAAGGTTACTCAGTTGAGAAGCGTACTCCACCGGTTTCATGACCTCAAAGTCGAAATCGTAGTAAGGAAGGTTTCTTTAGGGTCCCGACTAGAGGAAGTCTTACCTGACCAACCTAGAGGAACGTCAGGTTCCCTGAGAGTTCTCAGAAGAGGTTATGGTGTCAAGTTTTCGTAGTTAAGAAGCCGTGAGTCGAAAGAAGTGTCAGGTTGAGAGTGTAGGTATATACTGATGACCTTTTTGTTATCGGAACTGATCTGTCTGGAAACAACCGTTTCATTACAGAGACGAAAAATTATACGATAGATCCAACGAGCATTGAAAGAAAGGTTCCTCATTCGCAGAAAATTAAAGTACCGACGTTAGTGGTAGACGGCACTAAGACCTCGGGTTTTGTTATTTCAGACTGTGACAAAGGTACCTAACAAATCAAATATGATTTTACTTTTCTTTGACATTAACATACACGACTCTTTGGACAAACGTCCAGTTCTTTGTTGTCAATCTTAGTATGTACTTTGTCACCTGGCCAAGGTTTAACCCTTTCCTCATTCAGTTCCGACGCATAACAGTGGAACAAATAAATTGAATATACGTCTCATGTAGTGTACTTTATGACCGGACCTATTTCGTGTTAGACCTTAGTTCTAACGGCCCTTTTTATAGTTGTTGAAGTTTGTACGTCTACTATGGTGAGATTACCGTCTTTCGTTTCTCCTTGATTTCTCCGAGAACTACCTCCACTTTCTCCTCTCACTTTGTCGATCGAATTTTGAGTCGTAAGTTTTTTGCTTCTAGCACAGTAGACCAGGGTGGTGAAGTACACTTTTTCTACTCCCTTTTCTACCTTTGATACCGTCTAAAATAAAAGAACCAGAGGTTTTAGTGACGTATACCACTGACCTCGGTACTTCAATTTTCTGTGAACGGAGATCCTTATTTTCCATACTGTTTGGATCTGTCGTATAATTTTTCGTCTCTGTAATGAAACGCTTGTTTCCAGGTAGATCAGTTTCGATACTAAAAAGGTCATCAGTACATTCCTACATTCTCAACCCGGTATTGCTTCCGACTTACGGCTTCTTAGCTATGAAACCTTGACGCCACAACCTCATCGGAGAACTCTCATGGAACCTGACGTTCCTCTAACGGTCAGTTAGGATTTCCTTTAGTTGGGACTTACAAGTAACCTACCTTACTACGACTTCGACTTTGAGGTTATGAAACCTTTCTTGAATCCTCTTTCAAATCACAATACAATAAAACTCCGTAATGAAAAGATACGGAGTTATTTACTACCTAATTAGTTATTTACCCTAAGGGTATACCGTGATCACCATTCTTAGACGGACTGTTACGTCTTCTACGTTCTCTGTAAAAGGTAGAGACCCAACCCTTCTGGGCGACTTTATCCTTTAGTGTGGAGTGAGGTCATAAAAACGGACCTTTTAAACTATCCGTCTCCTCTGACCGTCAGATTCAGGTACGTAGTGTTACCTGTACTGACTCACTGACTCGTGTCTTTCCTTAGTTATCTATCTTTCTACCACTTTACATGTCAACACACAATTTTGTACAAATCATTTTACGACTACTATAATTACATATTCATAAATGATCTTTTATAAACAAACGATACGAACGTTAAAAAGTATTATTTTACGATTTGTTCCTCTATCTTATTTTTATTTTAATCTGTACTCTTTCTATGTATTTTATATTTTAATTCTTAGTATCAATACTTTTGTCTTACCTTCCAAGGATTTTTGATTTTTATTTCAACGGTATACTAGGTCGTTAGGGTGAGGACCTGCATATAGACCTTTACTACTGTTGAGATTAAGTCTTTGTATGTGGGGTCACAACTATCGTCGTGATAAATGTTATCGGTTTTGTACCTTCGGTGGATTCACATTTAGCTGTCTACTTACCTATTTCTTCTACGTAAATATATATTTATACGCACACACGTATATTATATAAGATATATATACATAATATACATACGACGAAGACGACGATTCAGCGAAGTCAGTACAGGTTTAGACACGCTGGGGTCTCTACCGTCGGGTGGTCCGAGGGGACAGTGACCCTAAGAGGTCCGTTCTTGTGACCTCATATTTATACATATTTATTACCGTATAAAATAAGTCAGTAATTTTCATTATTTTAGTACGATAAACGTCGTTGTACCTACCTGGATCTTTAATAAGATTTGTTTCAATTCAGTCTGTCTCTTTCTGTTTATAATATATTATAGTGAATGTGTATCTTAGTTCTTCTGTCCTGAATAAATATTCTGACTTTCTCTAAGTGTCTGTACCTATTCTTTGTACCGTTAGTCCTCCCTACCTCCACCTTCTCCCCATTTAATTCTCCGACCTTAATCGTCTATGTTTAATGATAGGAAGATATTTCGACTAATTTCTGTTCTTGGATAAGATATCGTGTCCCTTGATATAAGTCGTCGATATTATTGAATGTCACCTTTTCTTAAACTTTTTCTCATATGTATATGCATATGTTTATAAATATACTTAGTGAAACGACACGAGGACTTTGATTGTATTATAAAATTTGGCTGATGTGAGGTATTTTCTTAATATTAAAGGGTTATACATATTTATAACTTAGTAATACAACGTGTCGACTTTGATTATATTACAATCTACTCTTAATATAGAGTTAATTTTGTTCTTATTATTTAGACGTCCACGTCTACAACCTGTCACCCTGAAACCACACAAGAAGGATCAACATTTTGATCTAAATCTACGAACCACTTCGTTAGATACAAGAGTCCTGGAGGTCCCCGTAGACGGACCCGTCAAATGTCATACCGACCATTTGTCGGTCCCTAGAGGATATACTTTTCCCCTACATCTAACTCAAAGTGTAAGTGACATAAAATTGAAGTCTATAAGGAGGAGGACACCACTCTCATGTCACTCTCCCAACTTCTCTCCGGTTCTTTAGCGAGTTTTAAGAGAAGGAGTCATAGTCACCTTTACCGTCCCCATTCCTGGTCCGAAGGTGTTTCTGGGACTTCCGAAGTCCCATGACTCTCCTTGAATGGAAGAATTCCTTTGATCTCGAAATCAAGAACTGAAGTACAGCGTAAAGACTCACCGAACACAGATAGGGTTTACTTAGTACTTAAAACTTGTCTATCATCCTGTAGAATTTATTTCAATTTAACCGTAAATGTGTTTTATTAAATTAAATTTAAACCTCTCAGTCGCGTGCGATGTACCTAACACTTCGGTACTCTCATTTAAGGTTGTCTTATTGTTAGGGTACTTTCATTTAAGGACTAATGTCTTATTGCTGGGGGTTTCCTTCGGGGTCCTCTAAGAACGGTAATCCATCATCTTTCGCACTTCCCTAAGTTCTCTTTCCTCGTACTTTGTCGTCCTATAGTTTGATCCTTTCCATCCTTTCTCTTATTCATAATTCTTTCTAAGAATCTTACATTCGTCTTATTTTGTCACGATCGAACACATTCATTTGGAAGTAACCAACGAAAGTCAGACGAGGTCTATGTTCCCTCAATTCTTTCTACGACTCATCCACCGAGTCTACGACTTCTTAGAAGGACGTTACGTCCTCTGAGTCCAAACTAGGGACCCATCCCTTCTACGTGGCCTCTTCCTTTACCGATGGGTAGTTAGGTCATAAGAACGGACCTCTTAAGAGAAAGACAACTGTCTCGGACCACCAGATGTCAGGGACCCCAGTGTTCCTGACCCTGTATTGATCGTTGATTATGTGAGTGGTGGTTCAGAATCAGGGAAACCCGACGTTACCACTATATAGGGTCTGACCCTTTGGATATATGTTACCTTTAAATTAAGAGTGTCAAGATCCCTGTCCTTCAGGTTCTAGTTCGACGGTCGTACCAACTCATTCCCAGGAGAAGCCCTCAGTATTGAAACGGAAGAAAAATACAGGAGTGTACCATCTTTCCCGATCCTCAGAGAGACCTCGGATAAAAATAGTCCGTGATTACGATAGGGTCTCCCGAGATTGAAATCCTGAACTCGTGGAGGGTTTCAGGGTGGGTGATCGTGGTGGTGAAAACCCCTACTCTTAAAGTCGTATCCTTAAAACGTCCCCGTATGTAAGTCTGGTGACGTTTATCTATCCTGTATGTCCTCCGTCTACAAACCTAATGGATCTTTAAAACAGAGTTTTTCACCTTCCGATCCGATTGGAGGGACTAGGGAGCAAGATAGTAGGTTGTCGGAGGATCCCTTGTCCTTTCCTTCCGTCGAAAATGTTCCTTTTATTAGGAGTAGTAGCTTCTCCGGGACCTCCCCTTTACCGTTGGGTGAGGTGATAAGAACGGACCTCTTAGGATACCTGTCTCCTCGGACCACCCGATGTCAGGTACCCCAGTGTTTTCTCAGTCTGTACTGACTCTCTGATTTGTTTTTGTAGTAGTACTTTTTCACAGGATAAATATTTCAAACGTTGTTCCCGTGGCCTACCACACCTCAGGTGGGTTCCGTTAGTAAAACAGTTACCTTTAGTGTCCGGAGTGTACACTGAGTAATCTGGCGTACACAGGACTTTCTCCCCTCTGTCCAGGGAGTACCAGAGTCATTCAACGGAAGTTTCCCTCTCTTCGGACACGGATTAGAGACAAACAGCATCGACGGTTTTGTGTAAAGTTACGACTTTCCGTCGTCAGTCGACGTGATCCTCACTTAGGAAAAGAACCTTTTACTGTAGAGTCGTCTCAGACGGTTTTCTCGACACCTCTACGGGTCAGAGTGGTTCGTTCCCTTCGATTGCTCGTCTCCTCGACAGAAGACGTAGGGTACACTACGTCCTACCGAATCCGTCAGTTCGTTAATTAGACTTAAATACACCCCTAGAAAATTAACAATAACCTCACATCAACGAACTGTTGTAACGCGACCAAAGACGACATGTCGTTTCACTTAGTCGATACACACGACTAAGAGTCAGTACAGGTTGAGAAACGCTGGGGTACCGGAGATACATTGGGTGGTCCAAGGAGGTAGGGACCCTAAAAGGTCCGTTCTTATGACCTCACCCAAAGGAAAAGGAAGAAACCTTAGTCGATACGTAAATGTATATAGGGGAGAAAAAACCTAAAGTCGATACGCAAATGTATATAGGGGAGAAAAAACCTAAAGGAAGTGTAAATCCAGTGGCGTCTCGGAACTCGTCTCAAGGAACATGGTATGTCATCCAAAAGTAAGTCAAGTCAAGGCAAGTCAGCGAGTCAACACAGACTGAGAAACACTGGGGTACCTGACGTCGTGCGGTCCGGAGGGACAAGTAGTGGTTGAGGCTCAAATGAGTTTGAGTACACGTAACTCAGTCACTACGGTTTGTTGGTAGAGTAGGAGACAGCAGGGGAAGAGGAGGACGGAAGTTAGACAGGGTCGTAGTCCCAGAAAAGGTTACTCAGTCGAGAAACGTAGTCCACCGGTTTCATAACCTCAAAGTCGAAATTATAGTCAGGAAGGTTACTTGTGGGTCCTGACTAGAGGAAATCCTACCTGACCAACCTAGAAGAACGTCAGGTTCCCTGAGAGTTCTCAGAAGAGGTTCTGGCGTCAAGTCTTCGTAGTTAAGAAACCGCGAGTCGAAAGAAATATCAGGTTGAGAGTGTAAGTATATACTGATGACCTTTTTGGTATCGGAACTGATCTGTCTAAGAGTAATCAATAGATAAAATATGTATCATAGTTATCACACATATACAGTTAGGGTTAGAGGGTGGGTGAGAGGAGGGGAAATGGGGAACCATAGACACACGATACGACACGAATCAGCGAGTCAGGACAAACTGAGTGACACTGCGGTACCTGGTATCGGATGGTCCGAGGCGACAGGTACCCCTAAGAGGTCCGTTCTTATAACCTTACCCGACGGTACGGGGGAGGAGGTCCCCTAGAAGTGTTGAACCCCTAGTTTGGTCCAGTGTACGTAACGTCCACCTAAGAAATGGTAGACTCGGTGGTCCCTTTGGGAAACAATAGATATGAATCCCTAAAAATTAATCGTGTTAACACAGATACGTCATATCTGGAGGTTCGACTTGATATGCAAATACACATATACGAAACTCCCGCCCCTTTCCTTTTCCTATACAATTACTTGTTTTTAAATCGGTTTCTCCTCAAGAACCTTTTGACGTAAGTTGTTCGGAAATAACCTTTCACTGGTATGCGTTAGTGACGCACAACCTTCCTTCTGTCGGGGTGGAAGATCAGTAAATAAGTTAGTAATAAGACCACGGGGTCGTACCCAGAGTGGGAAAAGTCAATTTGTGGACAAATAAATTTACATACCGATTATGGACTGTGTCCTCCACCTGGGCCTCTGTCTCAACACCACACCCCCGTTCTCTGAACAACTCCTCTTGTCGAACCTCTCTTTTCCTTATCTTTGACTTGTCCTGTTTGTTTTACGTTCAAGTTTTATCATGGAGACGCAACTAGATTTTATAAGTTATTATAAATTCTTCTGATTACCATACTGATATGTTACATTAGAGATTTCTACCCCGACTACCTTTTATTTTTTGCTCTCTACAAAAGTTACTTTATCGATTTTATAATATTAATATAAAATAGTGTTAAAAATAAGGTTTCATCTATCCGTTTAAGAACAAGAAAAATAAATAAAAATCTTAATAATTCCTTCTCTTTATCCCGAATTTATAGTACGGACAAGATAACTGAAACCCTTTACTGGTAGTTTTTTCAGAATACCCAAGGTTTTCGGTACCCCTGAAAGACTTTCCATTTGAAAAAAAAGATCAAGTGTGGTAAATTATCTAAAATTATAAGACTACTACCTTGGAACACGAGTCTTTGTTGAAGGTGAAACCCAGTACTACTTTAGACGAGGCAAGAGGACGAGGACATAGAAAGGAGTAGGAAAGAAGGACAAAGAGAAGATAGAGGATAGACAGAGGGAGAGACAGTAACTCACGGAAGATATATGTGGTGTACCTTCCCAATTCGGAGTCCTCTTTAACCTTACGTCATTATCGTAGGAGTAAGAGTACTATTTCGCTACTTCCGAATCTCTCAGTTTGTCCATACGTGTATAGAGTAAAGAGGTGTAGTAATGGAAGACAAAATAGACGGAAAGACAAAAAATAGAGATATTTTCATCGTACTGATTCATGTAAATTTTTAGAGTGAGACCGTAAAATAAATATACGAAAGGACTAACCAATAATAATTGACTACTGTCTGTAATCCCTACTCTGATCACTGTTACTTTTATAGTGTCAATTTCCTCCTTCTTAATCTTCTTTTCTTCCACTCAACTTTGCTTCCTATATGAGTCATGTTAATTTTGGACCTTGTGTCTATAGTGATTTCCTTTCTTTAGTCAGACCTTTCCGATGTATCGTATACTAAGGTTGAGGTACTGTAAGACCTTTTCCTTCTGGGTATTTCTACCATTTTTACTGGTCACTAACGATCCCAACCCCTCCTTACTACTTAGTCACCCTACACCCTAAAATCCGTCACTCTTCTAAGACATACTATGAGAGTCCCACTTACAGACTGTAATACGGAAACTGTTTTGGGTGTCCTGACATGTTACGTTTCTCCCTTGGGATGAGGTTTGATACCTGAAGTCGATATTTATTACAATAATTATCATAAGTGGTGGACATTGTTTACATCGAGTTTTTACGGTCTACAATTATTCGCTCTCCTGACGTCCACTTGAGACACGAAAGACCAGTCAAAAATCCATTTGGATATGGACATGACTCAATCTCAATCTGATCAGTTAGATTAGTGTGATCCTGGTGTCGGAACAGATTAAGTTACGTTGATTTAGTACGGGTGCCCCGTTGGGTTCTACCCACCCAGTACCACCTCTCCAGACTGTCTTACACCAGGTGACCTCTTCCCTTACCGTTTGGTGAAGTCATAAGAACGGAACTCTTGGGGTACTTGTCATACTTTTCCGTTTTGCTATCCCATGACCTCCTCCTTGAGGGTTCCAGACATCCACGGGTTATACGATGACCTCTAGTCACCTCTTTATTGAGGTCTTTCTTACTTCCCCACCTCGGTTTCGTTTTTGTTATGGTTCGACACCTACACTGACCACTATCTTCGTTCCAGGCTACGACATTTTTCGTTATAACGTATCCTTGGACCTTGCAGGTCAGGTACTTAGTTCCGTTTAACCTTCACCAGTTTGTTCTCTACCGTTCTCACTTGCAGCTGTAAGATCCTTAGTCGCTTGATTTTACCTGACCTTACCCACTTAAATTGAGTCAACTGGTAATATAGATGATGACACCCGTCCTTAGGGAGTCTTCTTTACCTCATCGGTAGTACCAGTTGTTTTCTCAGACTTTACGTCATGAACCTACGTTAGAGTTTTTGTTGTCTTACTAGAGACAAGTAAAGGTTCCATTTGGTAAGTTATAGTGTCAATAGATTCAGATACGGGGTTGGTCATTGCGACTTCTTCGACTTCAACTTACCAAGATACTTCTCGATGTTCTGGAAAATCTTGATTGTGGTTTTTTTCTACAGGAAAAGTAATATCCCCTGACCTTACGTTTTCATCCTTCAGTTCTTTGTGGACCTCATTGTCCGTTTAAACCGGAACCTTACGCCTTACTTCGTCCCGTTTCCGATTATCTCAAAACGGTTCTTTTACGTGACCAGTATCGTTTGTGGGAGAAGGTTGTTGTGTTCTCTTCTGAGATGTGTACCTGTAGTGGTCTACCAGTTGTGGTTTTAGTATAGCTAATATAAGAAACGTCGGTTTCTACCTCTTCGAAATATGTCAGTTGTTTTTGTTCTGGTCCTCGACTGACACCGAGTCTAGTACTTGAGGTATAATGGTTTAAGTCTGAATTTAACTTTTTTCATCCCTTTTGGCGATCTGGTAAGTCCATACTGGATTTAGTTTAGGGAATACTAATATATCACCTTCACTCTTTGTCTAAATTCCCGGATCTAGGCTATCTATCTCACGGACTACTTGATACCTTACTCCAAGCACTGTAACATGTCCTCCGTCCCTAGTTCTGGTAGGGGTACCTTTTCTTTACGTTTTTTCGTTTTACCGACAGAACCCTCCGGAGTGTTTATCGACACTTTTTTTCTCTTCGTTTTTCGGTTCCTCTTTTCCTTTCTATATTCGTAGACTTACGTCTCAAGGTTTCTTATCGTTCTTCTCTATTCTTTCTGAAGAAGTCACTAGTTACGTTTCTTTCTCTCGTTTTGTTGTCTTACCCTTTCTGATTCCTAGAGAAGTTCTTTTAATCTCTATGGTTCCCTTATAAAGTACGTTTCTACCCGAGTATTTTCTGTCTTTACCATACCTGGATTTTCTTCGTCTTCTATAATCCTTCTCCACCGTTATTATGTATCTTCTTGACATGCTTTTTCTAGAAGTGTTGGGTCTATTAGTGCTACTACACTAGTGAGTAGATCTCGGTCTATAGAACCTTACACTTCAGTTTACCCGGAATCTTTCGTAGTGATGTTTGTTTCGATCAGCTCCACTACCTTAAGGTCAACTCGATAAAGTTTAGGACTTTCTACTACGACACTTTCACGATGTGAGTTATACGGTCGTTTAAACCTTTTGAGTCGTCACCGGTGTGCTGACCTTTTCCAGGCAAAAGTAAGGTTAGGGTTTCTTTCCGTTACGGTTTCTTACGAGTTTGATGGCGTGTTAACGTGAGTAGAGTGTACGATCATTTCATTACGAGTTTTAAGAGGTTCGGTCCGAAGTCGTTATGTACTAGGTACTTGAAAGTCTACAAGTTCGACCAAAATCTTTTCCGTCTCCTTGGTCTCTAGTTTAACTGTTGTAGACAACCTAGTACCTTTTTCGTTCTCTGAGGGTCTTTTTGTAGATAAAGACGAAATAACTGATACGGTTTCGGAAACTGACACACCTAGTGTTATTTGACACCTTTTAAGACTTTCTCTACCCTTTTGGTCTGGTGGACTGGACAGAGAACTCTTTAGACATACGTCCGGTCCTTCGTTGTCAATCTTGACCTGTACCTTGTTGTCTGACCAAGGTTTATCCTTTTCCTCATGTAGTTCCGACATATAACAGTGGACAAATAAATTGAAGACACGTCTGATGTAGTACTCTTTGCGACCCGACCTTCTTTGTGTTCGACCTTAGTTCTAACGACCATCTTTATAGCTATTGGAGTCTATACGTCTACTGTGGTGGGCATACCGTCTTTCACTTCTCCTTGATTTTTCGGAGAACTACTTTCACTTTCGCCTCTCACTTTTTCAACCAAATTTCGAGTTGTAAGTCTTTTGCTTCTAGTACCGTAGATCAGGGTAGTGAAGTACCCTTTATCTACCCCTTTGTCACCTTTGTCACAGTCTGAAATAAAACCCCCCGAGGTTTTAGTGACGTCTACCACTAACGTCGGTACTTTAATTTTCTACGAATGAGGAACCTTCTTTTCAATACTCGTTGGATCTATCGTTTCATTACAGAAACGGCTGATTCCAGGCAGATCAGTTCCGATACCAAAAAGGACACCAGTACATATCTACACTCTCAACCTGACACTTCTTCCGACTCGTGGCTTCTTAACTACGAAAACTTGACACCACAACCTCTTCTGAGAACTCTCAGGGAACCTGACGTTCCTCTAGGTTGGTCAGGTAAGACTTCCTCCATCCAGGACCCTAAAGAAACCTTCCTTACTACGACTTCGACTTTGAGGTCAAGACACCGGTGGAGTACGCTTCTCAACTGAGTAACCTTTTCTGAGACTACGACCCAACCTAACCCCCGTCTTCTTCCCCTGCTGTCTCCTACTCTACCGACCTACCGTAGTGACTGAGTCACTTGTACTCAGACTCACTTGAGACCCTCAACCACTACCTGTTCCTCCGGACCGCACGACGCTAAGTACCCCAGCGTTTCTCAGTCTGTGGTGACTCACTGACTTGACTGGACTATCGACGTGATCTTATGTTTCGGATGACTATAAAAAAATTCTGAAGAAATTTTTTTTTTTTTTTTTCTTCATGGACCATGTCCTCCTTGTAACCGGTTATGGATCTACGGTTTTATACGGGGAAGAAATCCTGTGTAGAATTTCAACGACCTATCGAATGGACGATTTATAGACTCAGGGTCACTAGTTGCGGTTCACCGAATTGTAGGGCTAGTTTCCTGTTTCTCTTTGTCAAGATTATATTTAAAGGTAAAAAGAGACAAGTCACGTCTGCCGTACGAGGACGGAAATTCAGTACCTGTCTACCGAGTCACTGTCCGCCACCCATAAGTATACACGTCCTAACTTAGAGTAATGTGAGATTGTTCCTCTAGTATTACCTCTGTTAGTTTTGGTTCAGACCGATTAGTGTATACTCTCCGTGACAAACGAAAAAAATTTTTTTGATTCCCGTTCCTGCAAAAGTACGTAGACTTTTTAGACTACTACTTATAACGGAAGTAGAAACAACGGAATAGAAAATGAAGTAAACAGGGAACTTTTAGATACGTTAAATTTTCGATTTAAGGTTAATATGATGTCCATAAAAATAATGACACAAAAAGAAGTTATAATCCATCCTCTTTGGTAGAGAAAAAAACGAATAATAATAATAGAACGATCTTCAAGAAATTCCGTCGACGATATTTGATGAAAAATTCTATGTACGTTAGTTATTTCTTTATTTTTAGAGTTGTATTAGACGATCATAGTAGTAGGTATTTAAGTGGTTTAAAATCATATATTTATTTACCGTGTCCGAAGATAAAATCAAATATTACATTTCATGTACCATACCCTCCTCAATGAATGAATTTTTACATAGTTTTTATGATCGTTAGAGTAATTAAAATACTTTGTGTAAATTCTTATACGTAGGTACGTCCTGACGAAACCCTCGTCTCCTTCACTTTTCGAACGGAAAAAAAAAAAAAAAAAAGAAAGTTTTAATCAGTCTTGAAATTTTTTAGTACGGATAAAATTCTACTAGTGAGGTACAGGATATTCGTAGACCCCTGTCCACCTTGAAGTTCTTCGCGAAAGTAGGTATTTTGTCTTGTTCAAATAATTGGAGTTTAGAACTTGTGAGAATCACGACACTTATATACACTTTCGTTAACTTAATTATTTAGTATTCTCTCCACTTCCTACCGTCCACGACGAACCACATTGTCCCGAGGTCGTCCATAATCCCTGACTACCTTCTTTCCTCCGGCCACCTGTGACTTTAGTCTTTTATAAAAACTCGTAGACATACTACTGTTACTTCATCCCACTCCTACTCTACCCTCAATCTTCCGTCCGATTTGACTTCCGTCCGATTTCTTCCGTCCGATTTGACTTTTCAGAGATCTCTGTGTCGAGTGTTTTACGGTCCATTTCACTACTTTCGCACTATAGGTAACGTATCGACTCCACGGTTCTTTCTTGTTTGGGACACACCGTCTCTATTTGGTGTCTATTCTTTACACTCGTCCCCATATCGAGACCCCCATCCCTCACAGTCCCTTCCTACCACTGACTTCACCCCCTGACCCGACAGTAAAGAAACATGTTGGTTCTTATCTCCGGAAGAATTACGTACATACACCTTAGATCTCTTTACCACGTCTATTCGGGATAAAGGTCCCTTCCTTGTCTGTGTCTACATCTCTTGACTGTACTCCCGTGTCACCCCTTCCCCTCCCACCCTGCTTACCCCTCTCCTCGTGACTGTATATATATATACATTTATGACGGTGCACTTTCGTCTCGATCAACCTCGACGATAAATCGTGACCCTCGAGTCGAGCCACGAGACGCTACTCGATCCCCCACCCTACCCTCACCCTACCCCCACCCTCCCTCCTAATTCTCTCTCCCCTATATACACATTGAAACAACAATCTGTCTTTGATTGTGTTATACCATTTCGTTAATATGAGGTTTTGTCGTTGTTTCCGTTTTCTATTATGTACACGTAGGAATTCTTTTGANCCCACCCTACCCTCACCCTACCCCCACCCTCCCTCCTAATTCTCTCTCCCCTATATACACATTGAAATAACAATCTGTCTTTGATTGTGTTATAACATTTCGTTAATATGAGGTTTTGTCGTTGTTTCCGTTTTCTATTATGTACACGTAGGAATTCTTTTGACTAAGTGGATTGTTACATAGGTGGGTATTTTCCCTTATTGATTGGAACAGATGGGAAACCCCGGCCTTCCACTTTTTACGAAGGGACTCTTGAGATTGTACTCGAAGGGTCTCCCGATTCCATTTTTTCGGCGGACAGTTACGTCCTCTGTGTCCTCTTGAACCCAAGGTACGGACCCGGTCCTTCTAGGAGGCCTCCTTCCACACCGTTGGGTGAGGTCATAAAACGGACCCTTTAGGGTTCCTGTCTCCTCGGACCGTCCCACATCAGGTACCCCAACGTTTTCCAGTCTGTACTGACCGGTGGGTACGTACTCCTAAGATTTTAGGTCGGGAACAGATGAGGTCACCGAACATCATCGTATCACGTTTATAGACACTAGGTTCCTGTTCCCTGTGGTCTTTAAATGTATTTCATCGAAAGGAGTTTGACACCTTTATAATGAACCGTAAACCGTCGTCTTTTCGGATAGAACCTAGGGTACGGTGGTCCTAAGGGTCTATCTCGAGACGAATTCAATCCAAGTGTTAGGTGTGAATATTTTGTACGTTCTCCTGTTCAGTGTGTTCGTTCTCTGTCGCGCCCGTTCTCCTCTTAGGGTCCTAAAAGACTATTTTATTAACAGACTATCTTTGACGTTTTATTTATCTAAAATTTATTAATTTCTATATTTCCTTCTATAACTCTAGTGTTCTTTTACCATAGTGTTACTTTTTCGTCTAATTAAACAAAAAATTTTTTTACACACAGAATCTTTAATTCCCGAAGGGACCACCGAGTCTTCCATTTCTTAGGCGGATGTTAAGTCCTCTGGACTAAAGTTAGGGACCCAACCCTTCTAGGGGACCTCTTCCCTTACCGATGGGTGAGGTCATAAGAACGGACCTCTTAGAGGGACCTGTCTTCTCGGACCTCCCGATGTCAGGTACCCCAGCGTTTGTCCACCTATACTGACTCACTGAAAGTGAAAGTGAATCTTTACTTTTCTTTCGTATCGGTAAATTTAATTTAAGAGTTGGTAATCCAGTCTAATATCGAGTCTATGTTGACTTCTTTTTAACCACCCTTCGTTCTAATAATTAGCTCTATCGTCGAGAGTTAGAACCGATGTAAAATCTTAGAGGACTTTGAAATTTTATCAGGGTCCCAGGTAAGATATGAATGTCGTGAATCTAGTTTCGGAGACTTGTTTCCTAGATCCGTAGTCGTCGCAAATATTAAGACTCCAACTAATGTCACACTCCAACGAGTTCGTTCTCGACACGGGTTCTGTTGTATGTTCTTTCCCCCGTCTCGTTTGTCGTTCTAGGTCTCCCTTTTTCCGTGTGCTCGTGTGTTTGATCCAGACGAAATCAAGACACAACAAAACTAACGGAAAAGAGACGGTCTATTTTTCTATTCACTCTACATGGCTACTTCTTAGAGTTCCGCGTAGAAAGTCGTGTCAATGATGTTTTAGGTTCGGATGGTTACACGACGAGAATACCCTTTAATCTACGTCGACTTTAATATCTTGTCGTAACGTTCGTTCCTAGTAAGTCTTTAGAGTTGAGTAACCCTTTTAACACAGTTTACGATACACAGAGGGGTTATTAAATGGATCGACTCGAGGTGTCTTGGAGGAACCCGACGTCAGGACGTGTTAGAAACGGGGGAGACGACACCCTTAGATTCGTCGTTAACTTAAAGATGAGTCGCCCCCAGTCGACAGGGCTCAGAAGGGCGTACTCAGAAACTCCAGAAGGGAAAGGACCCCCTCTATAGGAGTGCAAGGGTAATCCTCTCCTCCCCATTGGAAGGTACTTGTCCTTTGAGTGGTGAAACGGGGTCAGGGGGACATTGTATAGACTACTACCTCCCTTTTCCACCAACATTATCCCAGACTTGACCTCGGAAAGTCCTTTGGACACCTTTCCATCTTCTCGGGTCACCACTACGGAGACTAAGTTCTCACAAGGTAAAAGTCGAAACCCGGTAGTGGACTCGGACCCTAGTGGTCCGGGTAAAGTGTGGTGAGTGTGGTACACACCATTACTACACTTCTAAGAAGTGGTCGGGTTCGAATTTTTCTTTAATTTTTAATTATTCGGAAAAAGAGGACGGTATGGGAAAAGGGTGTTATTATTAAATATCGTGGATAAAAAAAAAAAAATTCTTTTCGTAACACGAACTAACGATACAAAAGGGTCATTAGAACCACTTTAAGAACTTTACGAACTCTTTAGGGGTGGGGTATAAAGTCTTAATAAGGAACCCTACTTAAAGTGGTATTTCAAATTTTACAACAGAAATTTTTGTCAGTCTCTTAATAAAATTATAGAGGGTTGAGTGATCAAACGACATTAAATATAACCAATTCATTAAGTGTTATTTCTGTCGCACTGTTTCGTGTATAATTCCCTGTCGATGCCTCGGAGCAACGGATGCTTAAAGACGTAATATGACGGTGGGTCACCAACCAAAATAATATCATGTGATCGATCTTGACACCACAACTTCTGAGAACTCTCAGGGAACCTGTCGTTCCTCTAGCTTGGTCAGGTAGGATTTCCTTTAGTCAGGACTTATAAGTAACCTTTATGACCACGACTTCGGCTCTAAGGTTATGAAGCCGGTAGACTACGCTTCTTGACTGAGTAAACTTTTCTGGGACTACGACCCTTTCTAACTTCCGTTCTCTTCCCCTGCTGTCTCCTACTCGACCAACCTACCGTAGTGGCTGAGTTACCTGTACTCGAACTCATTTGAGACCCTCGACCACTACCCGTCCCTCCGGACCGCACCACGTCAGGTACCCCAACGTTTCTCAGCCTGTGCTGACTCGCTGATGTGTGTGTTGCTAATAGGTTGTGACAAGTAGATAGAGTCGTTTTCTTAGTATTTCAATTAAAAATTTTAGTGTTATTTTCTCTTCCACTATTATTAAAATAACTTGAACGATACAATATAGACAAATTATTTTAGTCATACTGTCAAATTTCTATATGACTATTTTCCCATATTTTAGTTCCTCCATCTCCCAATGGAAGTTTACAGCAAAAAGTCAGTGATTCAGCACAAGTTGAGAAACGTTGGGGTGCCTGATGTCGGATGTTTATGAAAGAAATTTATGCAATAAGATATATACTTTTTTAGATTCAGATCTTTCCTTTTATATCATATTATTCGTAAACAACTTCCGGAGTAGCGATCAACCATTTAAGTCTAATTTTAGGGTTCTGAATGAATTGACTGAGTGTCGGTCCCTCAAAAACCATTAAACCGAAGTAAGTAATTCTTTTAATAGAGTGGTCAAATAACCTCTCACTCAGTCCTTCAGTACCTTTATTAATCGTTCTATTTTCTTCGAGTTAATAAAATACCTGATTTTAATTTCCAGGGGACTTTATTGTACTGCACGTGTTTCACTCCAAGGAACGGACCTCTCCTTTTCTTTACGAACCTCTGTATTTGGGTCCCGTTACGAATTCGGTTTCACTTCGAGTAACGACAGTATATTGATTATAAAAGTAAGTCCGTTTACTATATACAGTACCAATGACATGAAAGATTGAGACTCTTCCTTTTTGTAAGATATTTGGGATCCTTAATATATCCTTTTTGTCTCGATCCGACTTGATAGAAACCAGAATTGTGGGTTAAGATGTAACTTTCGTTTCGTTTCCTTGACGGTTTCTGTTAAAAATGAAGGGGGGGGGTTTTGAAACACAGGTAAATTAGTGTTAAAGAGTCGTATTTTTGGATATACAATATCAACAAACTCCGAAAGTCTTTAAAACAGAATGACGATTTGGTACACACTTTAACAGTTGAGGTTGAGTGTAAGTTTCTTACTAGNCCAATGACATGAAAGATTGAGACTCTTCCTTTTTGTAAGATATTTGGGATCCTTAATATATCCTTTTTGTCTCGATCCGACTTGATAGAAACCAGAATTGTGGGTTAAGATGTAACTTTCGTTTCGTTTCCTTGACGGTTTCTGTTAAAAATGAAGGGGGGGGTTTTGAAACATAGGTAAAGTAGTGTTAAAGAGTCGTATTTTTGGATATACAATATCAACAAACTCCGAAAGTCTTTAAAACAGAATGACGATTTGGTACACACTTTAACAGTTAAGGTTGAGTGTAAGTTTCTTACTAGACTTATTAGGAAAGTAATCTTATTGACTCTTTTACAACGACTTCAATAATGAAAAATTTTAGGGTAAGTTTAATTTTGTTTATTAGAAAAATTTAGTTCATATTTTAACCCACCCTTACTATAATAATTTTTTGTTACGACCCCGAAGGGACCACCGAAGCACCACTTCTTAGATGGTCGGTCTCGTCCTCTGTACCCAAGCTAGGGACCAGACCCTTCTAGGGTATACGGTTCCTAGTCGATTCAGGTACGTGGTGTCGGTGACTCGGACACGAGATCTTGGGTCCTCGACCGTGTGGTTTACGGACGACCTTTAATCGAGATCTTTCATAGCGAAGTTCCATAATTTTCCTTACGTCACCTAGGTTGTCCATGTGTTCCATCGGTTTTAGATCTGGGTTTCCCAGGATTCACCCATATCCACTGTTTACCGAGTCGGTTTGTGTAGGGTCGAGGAGAAAGGAAACCTTTACTCTACGTGAGAAGTGGAACCGGGTCTCTGACCGGGGTAGACCAGAGACGATGTGAGGGTCGGAGTGAAGAGTGGTGTCGGGATCTTTTCCTGTGTCTGTACAAGTCGAAGTCGCTTTAGTGTGAACACTACCGAGTCACTTGTGTGACACGGAGAAAGGAGGAGACTAGGAGACTAGTGTCCCAGAGATGACAGATCAGGTGAGAAGGAAGTAAGGATTCCCTTAGAACGGGATGACGAGGGGCGTCTGTTGAGGGCGAGGAAGGGTGGGACAGACGTCCCTCTTCTCACTTCCCCGACCCTACCGATGGAACGGTCAATCGAGGTATGTTCCTCCGACCTACTTATCTGGTGTACGGACAAAGAAACACGGAGTGAAAAAGGTAGACTGTTTACCCCTATTCGTCTCAAAGGTATAACACCCCCCGTAAACACTTCTAAGATTTACTAGTGACCGCCTCTTGTGAATCGTGTCCCGAAACATATAAGGTTTGTTTCATATATCGCTACTCAGGAAAATCCCGATACTTATATACGTTTGGGTAGCGAGTCTCTTCAACCCAAAAACCTGTCAAAACATTGGCCTGTGTTTATATCAGTATTACGTCTTCGACAGGGCCACTTCTACTGGACAATCGGGTTTGCAACCCTTCCCACCGGTCCTCCGTCCCTCCCTGGACTATTGACGCAAGTGTAGCGGGAAAACACCGTCGTTTCTCCTACACGATCCCCTTTCTCGGTAACAAGAATGGACGGTTATGGGTGAGTCCGAGGTGGGAAGAAGAGGGGAGGAGAGCGTAGTCTCAGAGACCCCCCGGAGATCTGATTACCTTTACTACGGTCTTATGTTAGTGTCCTGCCAGTGTCACGACCCTTTTGGAAGTCCGAAGGGGACAGGGTGAGGGTATAGAAGAGTCCGTAAATCCTAGTTCCGTTTTCAGAAGGAGACCAGAGATCGGAAATGAAGGGGTCGACTCAATCCGTGTAGGGAAGACAAGAGTTCTGTGACCTCTGCGTCTCTAACTTCAAGTACGTATAAATGTCTCGGGAGAGAAGTACACCCGAAGGGACCACCGAGTCTGCCATTTCTTGGACGGACGTCACGCCCTCTGGGCACAAGGTAGGGATCCAACCCTTCTACGGGACCTCCGTTCGTACCGTTGGGTGTGGTCCTAAGAAAGGACCTTTTGGGGGTACCTGTCACCTCGGACCACCCGACGTCAGGTTCCCCAGTGTTTCTCAGCCTGTGTCGACTCGCTGATTTGGTGTCGGTGTCAAGTTCTCTGAGTTCCTTTACACACCCATACGTAGGAGTAAACTCTAATACGACTACTTCAGGTAAACAAATTGTCTTCAGGTCTCGGGTCCCCCGACGTCCGAGTCAGGGACTAGAAAGGTAGGTCGTCTGAAGTGGGTTTCCCCTGACACCGGGGGTCACAAAACCCTTAGGGAAAGAAGGGAGAGAGGGAAGAAAGGAAGGAAGGAAGACAACTTTCGATGGGTAGTCCTATAAACCCCTTTCTTGTAAGGTCTTCCTCTCCTTTTGTTCTTTTTAGACGTCTTCACTCTCGACTACCAACCGAACTACTTGTCGGACCTCCGGTCACACCGACCATGTCCCGACAGGTTAGTCCATGTCATTTCGGAAAAACCCCAGAGGGTGGAGGGTATGACGACAAGAATGGTGCCACGGGTAGTGTAGACACTCTCTTATGTTCTGTTTAAAGAGTCTTCCGGTTCGGTAGTCGTTTCTCATTAAGGACACCAATGACAACAAGTCAGTCAGTCAGTACAGACTGAGTAACGTTGGGGTACCTGACGTCGTGCGGTCCGAAGGGACAGGTAGTGGTAGAGGGCCTCGAACGAGTTCGAGTAGAGGTAACTCAACCACTACGGTAGGTCGGTAGAGTAGGAGACAACAGGGCAAAGGGAGGACGGAAGTTAGAAAGGGTCGTAGTCCCAGTAAAGATTACTCAGTCGAAAAGTGTAGTCCACCGGTTTCATAGTCTCGAAGTCCAATCCAGGATTGTTATTGTTCTCTCGTAAACACTCCCCTCCCATAAACAAAACAAACGAGCGAAAATTATTCCAGGAAATAAAGGGACGTCGAGAGACAGAAACCCGTGATCCAGTAACAGTTTCGTGGAAAGCCAGGACTTACGTTCCGGACACCCTTGAGTCCGACACTCGCCGAAGTGCTCGTCTTTCGTTTCCTCTTCGTGAAGTGAGAAAACGTTTGAAGTAACTCTTTTGCTGGTTTAAGGTGTCTTTGTAAAAGTCTACAGTCCAGGAGTCCCGACTCAGGGACGGGGTAAGCGGAGACTTAAGGAACACGGGTCTCAAGGTAGGTCGTGTTTCCCTCTGAGTCACTTGACCTCGACTTGAATCGACTTCGTCTTTCCTCGTAAACCACTTAGGTTCTCCTCCGTCTATTAGACCGGCCGACACCCAAGGACCAATCGTAAAAATTCAACCTTACAAGGTCCCCTACAAACACGGCGACGAACGTAGAAACGTCTTCGAGAGTTTATGTCGACGTCCGAACCGTTAAAAGTTCGTCGCGTCTACCTACAACCCCCAGACCTTAAGAACGGGCTGGGTGTGGAGTGGGTGTCGGAGTGTCTGGGCTAGTCAAGTTGGGGATCTAACAAGGTCAGGGATGGGTCATTGGTAGTCGTCTACGGAGCTCTTCTGCCTCGACCAAACCAAACCACCATTTGCTTTGACCAAAGACTTGAAAGGTAGAGAGGATGTCGAGAGGGGACGATCCGCTTTGGACTAGTAGGTTGGTGCCTGACCTCTTTTGTTCACGGACGTTTGGCGAACCTCCAGAACTCACAGACCAGACTCGGTGGTGTCTTTTCGAACGTCGTCGGTTTACTCAATGTCTGTGTGTCCTGCAACCTGAGAAACGCTCTCCTCACTACCTATACGGTCCAGATCAAGTGCGTGAGTGGAGACCTTACTGACCATTTACAGTGACGTGTTTTCCAACATCCAAAATAGTAATGTCAGTAATACAAAGCACATTAAAAAAAAGGTGGAAGAATAACAAGTGGAACTGGAAGTTGACCGTGAGGACGGTTGTGTCTCCTTACCTTTCTGTCTCAAAGACGGTGTCGGTACGACAACACGGAGACAACAAGAGACGAATGGTTGGTACTCGTCCAGTCACTTGGAGGATGGTGAGTGAAAGGAGTAGGCCTTTTACCCACGTTACTCGGAAGAAGGGGGTAGCTCCATAAATCCTGGATACACTTGTATTCTTGTAAATGTTTAGATTTAATTTTCAAACTTTTAAAGACTGTCGACCGTTCGTAAAGAGATTATAACGACGGAAGAAAATTTAAAAAGGACTAAAAGTCGCAAGCAGCAAAAAAGAAGTAAGGAATCTTGGGTTTACGATTCGTTTATTCGGTTACTTTTATTTTGTTTCTAAGGGTTCTTAAAATATATTGATGTAGATATACACATCAAGATCATTGAAACTTTCTAAATTTGGTGATGTCAGTTCCAATTTAGTAAACGGAATAGTAGATCCGGCATGAAAAGGGTCGACGTCTTTCCTCCCCCACCCCCCTTCCCGCAACTAGTACCCTAGTGACTTCGAAGAAGGTCACGAGTAGAAGACCAAGAGACTTCTTTGTTTGAACAGTGTGAATTTATACCCCGTACGATGGGTCCTTTAGTGCGAGTCACATCGGGACTACGTTGGTGTCTACAACGGGCAAAAATTTTATGTCTAAACTTCCAAGACGGAATCTGTATGACTCAGGTTCAGAGGACCCTCCTCCGGACTCTTAGACATAAGAATTCGTCGTAAGGTCTATAAAAGTGGATGGTCCGTCCAAAGTCTTCGTCACCAAAATACCTTTCGGAGTTTCAGTGGAAAGTTGTCTTTATAACATCATGGACGGGACTTTATAGTACCCTTCGAGTTTGATAGGAGAAACCTCAGAATGAGAGGAATATAGTATTCTATCACATAGAGAGAGAAATAATATTTACTGACCGTAATTCTAAGTTTGAACATTATTTAGAGAGTCAAACACACAATTCTTTAAGGTCGTGCGTACACACAAACTTAGACACGAAGGACTCTTCAAAACTTTAGAGATACGTCAATCGTCTGTGTCTGTCGGGTTATGATATATGACACACTGAAACTTTTTAAACGAATTTGGGGTACCTGAGGTCAAAGTAATGTACAACCTATGTCCATTCTTAGTAAGAAAGTACAGGGTCTCTAATACACTCTATACCTAAGACTAATCCACACTACACAAAGGACTATGATTTTCTCAAGTAAAGTGGTACTAAAAAAAAATTTACTTTTGTGTATAATAAAAATGGAACATAAGTATTTGGTATCATTTACAATACTGTAATTCCTATTTTCATGTAAAAAAAGAACTGATAAGGTAAAGCATAGGGACTACGAGACGTACTTAAATCCATTTTACCTTAGGTCGAAACTTTAAGTCCGTAGTTCAAGTCGATGACACCTTCCAGTCTCACGTGTGGGGGATGGGTGGGTGGACGGGTGACGGGTCACAAAAGAGATCTGTTCTTGGACCCCCGTAAGATTTACCCAACTTACTAGAAAGATAGTTGCTCGTCTGGGGTCCCGAGACTAGACCCCACTCCTGTGGGAGGGTCCTCGGGGAAGGTGATTCTCCTGGACCCACCCAGGAAGTGAGTCCGAAGGTAGGTCTCCAGTGACCTGACCTGGGATCAAGACGGGTAGGACTGAAAGTGAAGTGACTAGGACAGCGGAGTTCTCCGTCTCGACCAGGTGCATACCCCCAGAAGCAAAGACGTCTTTAAGACTTGGTCGGGAGAGTCCGCAAAGTCGTCTCGATGACGGGAGGAGTCGGGGGGTTTTGTGTGTAAAAAGTTTACGGGGAGAAGGAGGACGTACTGTGGGTGAGGTAACGTACCGGGATTGCAGGACTTGTTTCCGGTCTCGTCCGAAGATTTCTCGTTTTTGTGACAAAAATCATTCGGTCAGAACGGTTTCTCGCATCTTCCTCTTCTCTTGTTCCTATTTACGATGCGAAAACAGGACGGATGTCCCTCCCCGCTGTCTAGTCATCAAAGGTGTTTTAAGTATGTTTCGGTCGTCGTGTGTCCAATTACAGATTTCACTTAACGAATAAGAACGGAAACGGGTCCAACTTACGGACCAGTATCTCTACCGAGTTGTCCGGACTGATGACCAAAACGACAATAGACTTGGAAGGTTCCGACCCAAACACCGATTTAACATTCGGACAGAGGTATTGGGTCTGTACTACGGACGAGAGGGCCGAAGAGGGTCGTAGCCATAATGGACGATAACCTCGGACGAACGGAAGGACAAAGGAAACGACAAGACAGGAGATCACAAAGTTTAGTCCATGATGTATGGGTCAGTAAAGATGGACCTTCTGTCGAGTCAATTCAAGTCAAGTCAGCGAGTCAGGACAGACTGAGAAACGTCGGGGTACCTGATGTCGTGCGTCCGGAGGGACAGGTAGTGGTTGAGGACCTCGAAAGAGTTCGAGTACAGGTAGCTCAGTCACTACGGTAGGTTGGTAGAGTAAGAGATAGTAAGGGAAGAGGACGGAAGTTAGAAAAGGTCGTAGTCCCAAAAAGATTACTCAGTCAGAAACACAGTCCACCGGTTTAATAACCTTGAAATTGAAGTCGTAGTTAGGAAGGTTACTTATACGATCTGACTAAAGGAAATCGTAACTGGCCAAACTAGAGGAACAATATGTTCCCTGAGAATTCTCACAACAGGTTCTGGTGTCAAGTTTTGTAGTTAAGAAACCACGGGTCGAAAGAAATACCAGGTTGAGAGTGTAGGTAGGACCTTCTCCCGTGTCGTTGGGTGAGGTGATAAGAATGGACCTCTTAGGGTACCTGTCACCTCGGACCGTCCGATGTCAGGTACCCTAGCGTTTCTCAACCTGTACTGGGTCGGTGATTCTTGGAGTGTATGTACTGATTACCTTTTTGGTATAGAAACTGATCTACCTGTAAACAACCGTTTCATTACAGAGACGAAAAATTATACGATAGATCCAACCAGTATCCAAGAAGGTTCCTCGTTCGAAGAAAATTAAATTACCCACGTCAACGGTAGACGTCACTAAAACCTCGGGTTCTTTTATTTCAGAGAGTGACAAAGGTAACAAAGGGGTGGATAAATGGTACTTCACTACCCTGGTCTACGGTACTAGAAGTAAAAAACTTACAACTCAAAATTCGGTCCGAAAAGTGAGAGGAAGAAATGAAGGTAGTTCTCCGAGAAATCAAGGAGAAGTGAAAGACGGTATTCCCACCACAGTAGACGTATAGACACCAATAATTATAAAGAGGACCGTTAGAACTGGGGTCGAACACGAAGTAGGTTGGACCGTAAAGTGTACTACATGAAACGTATATTCAATTTATCCGTCCACTGTTATATATCGGAACTGCTTGAGGAAAGAGTTAAACCTTGGTCAGACAACAAGGTACAGGTCAAGATTGACAACGAAGAACTGGACGTATGTCTAAAGAGTCCTCCGTCCATTCCACCGGACCATAAGGGTAGGGAAATTTTTAAAAGGTGTAAGGGGAACCTTCAGACCTTTACATAGGGGAAGTGTTTATGATGTAGTTGACAGGGTCCGTAACGACTCTAAGTTTGGGTCCTAGAGGACAAATGATCTGTCCACGAAATTGATCGATTCGGTGTCCTGGACAACTTCTGTAGACCCGTAGGGGTTTGATTTTTTCGATTTATACTGGAAATCCCAGTAATACCAATGTAAAAGAGTAAACTTCTATAGTTTTTAAGTTCACTGAACAAAACCTCTTTCTACATGATATTGTCTCTTAATAACAGAATAATTTTTTATTCAAGTGTAACACATAGATTAAAACAAGTACAATAAAAGGGAAGTAAAGTTAAGTTAAATCTCTCCGTATTTCAATAAAAGACGGATATAATCAAGAGTACAATGACATGATGAAGAAATATAACTAATTAAGTAGTATATTTGACTACAGAAGTAAAATAATCAAAATATAATAAAAATGTAAAACTTTCTACTTATTAACTAAAAATTTCTCTTTTTTCTTATTTATTTACTAAATGGAGTCAAGTCGAAACCGGTACCTGAAGTTTAGACAC
Organism: Capra ibex; assembly: GCA_006410555.1. NCBI lineage: Eukaryota > Metazoa > Chordata > Mammalia > Artiodactyla > Bovidae > Capra > Capra ibex. The sequence continues at coordinate 16,352,340 of SJYO01016970.1, forward strand.
TCGGTATACACACTCTCAGTCGGTTGATAAATCTATAAAAATTTTAAATATTAAGTATCTCAAAAGAATAAGTATATACAAGTGTAATTATTGTAAAGGTTAAGTCAGGGTGGTACAACTGTCATACACCACAATTATAAACAGTTTAGTCTGTAAAACTTGATAATAAAGACCAGATTTTAGAAGAATACTTGCTGAGTTTAAAATTTTTTAACGTACACTACCTTCGAATAAATAAAAAAATGGCTTCATATCAACCAAATGTTACAGTACAATTAAAGACTACATGTCGTTTCTTTAAGTCAATATGTATACAGATTTGTAAGAAATATAATAAAAGGTAATACCACATAGTTTTATAACAGATATCAAGGAACACGATATGTTATATAGAAACAACAGATTACCTCCAAAAGTAAGATAGATGTCTAAGGTTTCCAACTAAGAAAACTTATCGAAATATTAAATGTAGTATGTATAAAGATACAGAAGAAATAGAAACTATTTCAACTTAAATATTCTTGATCATAAACTCTTAATAAAACAAAAGTAATGAAGTTAAAACGGGTAAATAAAAGTATATGATGTTCTTATTACAAGTGAAACCTTTTTAACTTTCGATCTCTTCATGTGTGTCTTATATATTTAATGTATCTTATGTTTTTCGGTAGGTAGGTCTATAAACACATAAGGGGGAAAGGTAGTAGCTTATAGATATATGATTACACCTCACATGCATACACAGTTATATATTATCTATCTGACTAGCAAAGTCAAGTCAAGTCAAGTCAAGTGAGGTCAGGGAGTCAGTACAGGTTGAGAAACGCTGAGGTACTTAGTGTCGTGCGGTCCGGAGGGACAAGTAGTTGTTGAGGACTTTAAATGGGTTTGAGTACAGGCAACTCAGCCACTACGATAGGTCGGTAGAGTAGGAGACAGCAGGGGAAGAGGAGGACGGGAGTTAGGGAGGGTCGTAGTCCCAGAAAAGGTTACTCAGTCGAGAAACGTAGTTCACCGGTTTCATAACCTCAAAGTCGAAGTTATAGTCAGGAAGGTTACTTGTGGGTTCTGACTAGAGGAAATCCTACCTGACCAGCTTAGAGGAACGTCAGGTTCACTGAGAGTTCTCAGAAGAGGTTGTGGTGTCAAGTTTTCGTAGTTAAGAAACCGCGAGTCGAAAGAAATATCAGGTTGAGAGTGTAGGTTTGTACTGAGGACCTTTTTAGTATCGGACCTGATCTACCTGGAAACAACCGTTTCGTTACAGAGACGAAAAATTATACGACAGATCCAACCAGTATTGAAAGGAAGGTTCCTCATTCGCAGAAAATTAAAGTACCGACGTTAGTGGTAGACGTCACTAAAACCTCGGGTCTTTTTATTTTAGTCGGTGACAAGGGTGACAAAGGGGTAGATAAAGGGTACTTCACTACGGTACTAGAATCAAAAGACTTATAACTCGAACTTCGGTTGAAAAAGTGAGAGGAGAAAGTGAAAGTAGTTCTCCGAAAAATCAAGAAGAAGTCAAAGACGGTATTCCCACCATAGTACACGTATTGACTCCAATAACTATAAAGAGAACCGTTAGAACTAAGGTCAAACACAAAGAAGGTCGGGTCGTAAAGAGTACTACATGAGACGTATCTTCAATTTATTCGTCCCACTGTTATATGTCGGAATTACAAGAGGAAAAGGATAAACCTTGGTCAGACAACAAGGTACAGGTCAAGATTGACAACGAAAGACTGGACGTATATCCAAAGAGTTCTCCGTCCAGTCCACCAGACCATAAGGGTAGAGAAAGTCTTAAAAGGTGTCAAATAAAACTNAAAGTAGTTCTCCGAAAAATCAAGAAGAAGTCAAAGACGGTATTCCCACCATAGTACACGTATTGACTCCAATAACTATAAAGAGAACCGTTAGAACTAAGGTCAAACACAAAGAAGGTCGGGTCGTAAAGAGTACTACATGAGACGTATCTTCAATTTATTCGTCCCACTGTTATATGTCGGAATTACAAGAGGAAAAGGATAAACCTTGGTCAGACAACAAGGTACAGGTCAAGATTGACAACGAAAGACTGGACGTATATCCAAAGAGTTCTCCGTCCAGTCCACCAGACCATAAGGGTAGAGAAAGTCTTAAAAGGTGTCAAATAAAACTAGGTGTTTCAGTTTCCGAAACCGTATCAGTTATTTCGTCTTTATCTACAAAAAGACTTTGAGAAAACGAAAAAGTTAATAGGTCTCCTACAGTCGTTAAACTGGAGACCAAGGAGACGGAAAAGATTTTGGTCGAACTTGTAGACCTTCAAGTGCCCGGACCGAACCTCTTAAAACTCGTAACGAAATGATCGCACACTCTACTCACGTTAACATGTCATCAAACTCGTAAGAAACCGTAACGGAAAGAAACCCTAACTTTACTTTTGACTGGAAAAGGTCAGGACACCTGTGACGACTCAAAAGGTTTAAACGACCGTATAACTCACGTCGTGAAAGTATCATAGTATAAAGTCCTAAACTTTATCGAGTTAACCCTAAGGTAGTGGAGGTGATAAACAAGTATCACTACTAAGGATTCCGGGTGAACTGAAGTGTAAGGTACTACAGACCGAGATCTACTCACTAGTGTGGTAACACCAATAGACCCAGTACTCCTAGAAAAAACATTTCAAGAAGACACATAAAAACGGTGGAAAAGAATTATAGAAGACGAAGGCAATCCACGTATGGAAAAGACAAGAAATACCTCGGGTAGAAACGTACTTGATAGGGGAACTATAGAGATTAAAAGAACTTCTCTAGAGATCAGAAAGGGTAAGATAATAAAAGAAAGAAGAGAGAGGAACGAAAAGAAACCTTGAGACTTAAGTTTACCTATATAGAAAGGAAAAGAGGAAAATAAAAAAGAAGAGAAGAAAAGTGTCGATAAACATTCCGGAGGAGTCTGTCAGTAAAACGAAAAAGCGAAAAGATAAAGAGCCCCTACCAGAACGAGGAACAGAGGACATGTTACAATGCTTGGAGGTAGGTATCAAGTAGTCCGTGAGACAGATAGTCTAGATCAGGGAATTTAGATAAAGAGTGAAGGTGATATATTAGTATTCCCTAAACCAAATCCAGTATGGACTTACCAAAGGTTTAAATCACCAAAACGGGTGAAAGAAGTTAAATTCAGACTTAAACCGTTATTCTTCAAGTACTAGACTCGGTGTCAGTCGAGGACCAGAACAAAAACGACTGACATATCTCGAAGAGGTAGAAACCGACGTTTCTTATATTAGTTAGACTAAAGCCACAACTGGTAGACCACTACAGGTACACATCTCAGAAGAGAATACAACAACCTTCTCCCACAAACAATACTGGTCACGCAAGAGAACCGTTTTAAGAGAATCGTTTCAAAAGGGACAAAGTAAGACATGAGATTCCGGTTTAAACGGACAATGAGGTCCACAATGATTTGAGTATCAAATCATTAGAAATAAATAAGAATTGTTGTCACGTATAAAAAAAAAACAAAAAGATATACTTATAAACCATTGAGAAATTTATATAAGGGTGTAAAAGAAGATTGTGTAACGTGACTAACGTGTACGATAGAGAATTAACAGGTATAGGGGTGCAGAAACTAAGTTATTCTATAATATTAGAAATTTTTTATTGGTTGAATTAACTAATTTAAAAAGAGGAGTACCTGGACACAAATTAATCCTTACTTCAAAGAGTAAAAAATAGATCAATCAATTAAGAAAATAAAGAAGTATAAAAATCTTGGTTAAACGAAAGGAATGGTTAAAAAGGTACTTGTATAAGAATAAAAGAAGAACTAAATATCTACGAAAAATATACATTTCCTATCATACGGTTTATAGTCGTTACTTTACATATTTTGGTTTCTTCAATCTTTAATTTTTTTTTTTCCTGGTTTTGGAGTTGGTGTCACATTCACAATTTACACGGGGTGAATCAGAAATTAATAGTACATCGATCTTTATTGTCTTACATCACCTAAAATTGTTATACGGATTGTTCTAAATTAAAAAGAATAGACCAACAACTCATTATAGTTAATAGACGTACAATCTTACGACAACAAAATAGTGTTATCGATATAAAAAGAAGAAAAACCAAAAGTGAAAAAAAAGAAGAAGTAGAGGTCAAACTTCGTCGGAAAATCCGAAAGAAAGTGGGGTAACTTAAAAGACGTCAAACAGGAAGAGAAACTTCGTAGATAATGATAAATATTACTACACTACGATGGTGAACATAGAAGTTCAACATTCCCTTTAATGATCGGGACGATACTTAGGTATTTGCCCAGGTTAGGATGTCCAATGACGTTCCTGTCCACAGAGGGACGTAGAGGTAGTAATCGAGTCGGGGTGGGGTGAGATTTGTGTGAACAAAAGAAAAGATGGACTCTCGGAAACGTGGACCGTAAAATTAACTGAACTTGTGGTTTCTGACAGTCTTCCTTCTTGTGGGGGGAATACAAAGAGAGTTGGTCGAGGTGGAGTAAAAATTCTAGAGGAGACTTCGTAGTGGCACAATCTCCCTTCAGGAGACTAGTGGGATGTAGTCCAGAAGGTAGAACGATAAATGACCGAGTGGGACAAAAAGAGGATGTACCATCGATGTGTTAAGTGTTCGTGTCCATAAAAAACCGTGAGGTAGAGGGTGATAAGACCGAAAACTATGGTTCTGAGTCCTGGGTTTACACACACACACACGTCAGCACAGACTGAGAAACGGTGGGGTGTCTGACATCGGGTGGTTCGAGAAGACAGGTACTTTAGAAGGTCTGTTATTATGACTTTACCAATGGTAAAGGATACAATCCCCTAGAAGGACTGGGTCCATAGATTAGACACAAAGGACACATCGGACGTAACTGTCCATCTAAAAAAAATGGTGACTCGGTGGACCCTTCGGGTTCTCCGGTATTGGTTAAATGACGATGACGAATGAACGATTCAACACAGACTGAGAAACACTAGGGCACCTGATGTCTAACAATCCGAAGAGACAGGGTATAGAGGACGTTATCATTCACTTAAGAAATGGTCACACGGTTGACCCTTCGGGGATCCTAAGTTTATCTGAAATTATTTAAAAATCTATGTGGGGAACTTAGATTTGAAAGAGTAAAATGAGAAGTTTTACATCTTTAGTTAATATAAGTCCATTTTATTATAGAGAGTGATTTTTATTTTAGAACACTTACCTTATCTAAACTATAATCTACTATGAACATAATTAGTAAATTTAAAAAAAAAGTAAAAAAGGGAGATTACACTCCGACCCTAGAGAAAACAAATGAGGACACATGAGTCACCAAACGTTTTATTTTCGAACTTACGTACTTACTTGCTATGTACGGATCGTATGTGACGAAGATGATAAGATTGAAAAGAACTTTGAAAACGTATACATTGCTCGTTCGAAATCAACCTTATACGAATGAACATAAGAGGAATTAAAAAATTATTCATACGTAACTAAAATTACAACCGGTGAACTTTAGAGATTTATCTACTTGGTTCTATTTTTCTAACGTCGGTGATTTAATTTTCTACGAATGAGGAACCTTCCTTTCAATACTGTTTGGATCTGTCGTATAATTTTTAGTTCCTGTAGTGAAACGACTACTTCCAGGTATATCGGTTTCGATACCAAAAAAGTCATCAGTACATGTCTACACTCTCAACCTGGTATTTCTTCAGACTCGTGACTTCTTAACTACTAAAACTTAACACCACGACCTCTTCTGAGAACTCTCCGGGAACCTGTTGTTCATCTAGGTTGGTCAGTTAGGATTTCCTTTAGTCGGGACTTATAAGTCACCTTCCTGACTACGACTTCGTTTCTCGGTTGAGTAACCTTTTCTGGGACTATGACCCTTTCTTACTCCCGTCTTCCTCTTCCCCCGTTGTCTCGTACTCTACCAACACACCGTAGTGACTAAGTTACATCTACTCAAACTGGTTTGAGACCCTCTATGACTTCCTATCCTTCGGACCGTACGACGTCAGGTACCCCAATATTTCTCAGTCTATACTGAATCACTGGTTTGTTGTTTTTCTTTCACCATCCCTATACCCATCTCCATTCACGTACCAAAATCTTATTCAAATTACACTTAAATATCCCGTTCAAAATCCCCCCGTTAAAAAACAAATAAAGTCTTAAACTACATACACCACACAACAAGCTCTTGTAAAAAGAGTAGGGTGAAGTAGTCATAAGGTTAATCATCTGTAGGGAAGACCTTTAATTGAGTACCTTAAGAGAGGAGGAATATTTTAACGGTCTTAAACAAAAGAACAACCAGTCTTACTCGACTTTTTCTTCGAGTCCTTTGTGTCTAGTCCGTACAGGTCAGACGGTAGTGTAGTAAGGGTTTAGAGTCTAAATCCAGACGTGACTTGAGCCAACCACGTAAACATTAACGTTGAAATCTTCAGTAAACCGGAAAGAATAGTAGGTCAACTTGAACTTACTAAAGGATGTAGATTGCACTTTCTATTCTACCGTACAAAGGGACGGCTCCCCGTGACCGGTTGGTGTGTCTAGTCACGACGGAGAAACACCACACTTACAACTTTTACGTCTACCTCGAATGTGTGTCGACGTCTTTTTCCTTACACCCGGTCGACCGAACGGGTCTCCTGGTCTTTCTCCAGTTAATAGAAGGGGACAACTTCAAAGATCTTCGTCTCCAGTTAAACCCCAAAGGAATCTTATATCCTAACCATCTTTTTCTTTGAATTTGACAATCCGGAAATACTTCCCATTTATCTCAGTGTGATTCTTTCCAACTCCCGAAGGGTCCACCGAATCACCATTTCTTAGTCGGACGGGGTCACGTCTTCTGTATCCAAGTTAGGGACCCAGTCCTTCTAGGGGAACTCTTCCTTTACCGTTGTGTGAGGTCATAAGAACGGACTCTTTAAGGTACCTGTCTCCTTGGACTACCTGACATCAGGTACCCCAACGTTTTCTCAGTCTGTACTGAATCCCTGATTTATTGTTATCGTTCTTTCCAACCCGGGACCCCTTGTCCGTAGGACCCTGAGAATCCTCAGTACTTTACCAAAACCTCAATCTAGGTCCGGGGTCTGGTATTCTTGGCAAGTTCGTCTTTCCGGTCGACGTTTCCGGTTTCCGAAAGTAAACTTACACACACAAGAGATTTGTGTGTAAAATCTCTTTACAACTCACCTTGAGTGTCTACGAAAAGGTTTATCACGACCAACACCTTACTCCATCTAAAGGTTTAGAGGTATACACTGAACTACACCCGACACAATGTTTCCAACCTTTAAACCCCCCGGTGGATCCGAAAGGTTCTTTATAATGTCGCGTCGATCTTCGACTCACTAGTCTCTCGGAACCCTCTCTCTTCCCCTTCCGTTTTCTCTGGTCTAACCATCGATGAATTAGTCCTTCTTAAAACTCTTAAAATACCAAGGGTCTTTCTTAGAGTCCATTAGGTCAGACGTAATGCCTCCAAGTACGAACTGACACACTTTCAATGGACTTCTCTAGTAAATTTTTATGTCTGAAGACCCAGGGTAGGTCTGGTTGACATAGTATTGACAGACCCCTCACCAGAATATTGGACGTTTAAAAAAAATTTTTTTTCGAGAGGTTACTAAGACGGAATATCAGTCCATACCCCTAGAGACTATGTCCCGTATCTTTATGTGTTCTTTCAGAAAACTTACCCCCTTGTATAAAAAGACTATGTAAAATTATTTTCTTAGAACCATTCAAGTGTAATTTGACGCATAAGAAACTTCTGTCCGTTGAAGAGACAAACAACATGTGGTTAAAGTTTAGGTAAGAGAATTTGAAAACGAAAGCGTTATCCTGACGGAAGGAATTTTAGAACAGTACTACATTGAAGTTTGGTACTAAACTACTTTACCTGGTCTGAATTTGTGAGACGATATTTCTTGATCTTTATCCTGTTTTATATATTTTATTAACGAATATCTATAACCTAATATCCGTAGTATCTTAATACGGGAGATCCTTTTGTTTGTTTGTTTGTGTTGTTGGTGTACTCCAATCGGAGCCCCATTAGTACCAAAAGGTGGAAATATGGGTACGAGATCTGGTACTATCTATCTTAACTGAGGTTCATCTAGGGTTCGTTTATTATAAACCTCATGGACTGTACTTTATTTTTTAATGTTCTGAATGGCTTTTTGTCCTTTTACACTTAGTATTGGTCCTCTTATTAACCAGTTATTTTCACCTGTTTTTTACTGTCTGTACTATCGTAATCAGTAGTTTCTTAAAGTTTCACAACGATATTTATATGACTTATATTTGTTTCTAAAGTCCTTTTTGTATTTATATCACTACTCTCTTCACCTTCCGTGTTTTTCCTTACTTTAAAATTAAATTTTTAAATTAAATTAAGTAGGTCTCTATTTTTAAATTAATTAATTAAATTAAATTAAATTTTAAAAATTAATTAAAAAATACATCTCTATTTTATATTATGAACTTTCAAAGTGACCGATAAATTGACGACCCATAAATTAATTCGTGACGTTCTAATTTCTAATCACTTGATATTGTAACGTTTTAGTTACTAAATTTGACTTTTAGTCTAATAAGTTTTTTTGACTTTTTTTCTTATCTGAAACCTTTACCACTACACTTCTCAAGGTACCTGAGGATTGGACCACTTTGTTAATATTGACGACTTTTAACATAATACTTTTATTTAGTCGATAAATTACTGTGATCTTTAACAGGGTTCCCGGATCTCGTTTAAATTTTGTAAGTAAGTTCCTGTAGATGATTTATAATTGTCCTTATCGTTCTCAGAAACCGTAAACACGACACTGGGCGGGGTGAGGGTGCAGGTTGTGGGTGTGAGTTCAGTTCACATCGTCTTTAAGAAAAGACTCATAAAACCCGGTTATTACGTAATTTGAGTTGAAGTTTAAATTCTGAGTGGAATGTAAAACATCTATGTATCCATCCAGGAATTTGTTTATGGTGTCAGTCGTAAAGATCCATACCGGTCCTTTTTGGGGATGTATGGAAAAGTACCAAGGTACAATCAAAACATTTACCTCTTTTTGTTATAACGTTATTGTAAAATAAGACTGTTTAAAAGAAGACTATACATCCGTACGTTTCTAAAAAAAAGAATTGGACCTTTTACAATAAAACATTCTTTACCACCCCTCTTACCCAGGTCATTAACTTATTTTCCAGACACTAGTCATGTTTTGAACGAAAAGTTTTTTGTAAGACTTATTGACGTTATTCGTGAAAAAATAAACCTTTTAGTGGAAAATTTACTCAAATTTTATACAACATTAGAAACTTCGTGGAACACTAAAGACTTCTTAGTTTTGTAGAACAAAACTATCAACGTTATGTACTCAGTAGAAACCAGGTCGACGACCACCTTACGTTCCTCTGTCCTTTCCCTTCCGCACATAGAGTGATCACAGACCTATACGAGGACACCTTTTCGAGTGGTCCACAAACCTCTGACAACGCTCAAGGTTTATAAAACCCGTTCTGACCGACGGTCGAATCTTTACCCTGTCTCGAGGAAGTTCCTTCGTCTACACCGCCGGTCCCAAATAAGTTCAGAGATCGAACGGTCATGTAGTTACACAGGACCGGGTTTAGGGGTAGGTAATCGACACATTTGTTCTTAGAATTATCAGGTTAGGACATCACGACTCAGAAAATTGTACTACTGATAACTACTATATTTACGAAATTTTACTTAGAACATTCCACATTCAAAGACTAGAGTTTTCAATCTTAAAAGGTCTTTTGTGTCGTACACCTTTAGACACATTTCGTTGTACTAGGTAATTCTTCTATTACCTAAAATCTCGATAGAATTATGATCACGAAAATAGAGACAGACGGTTCAGTTGTAGACAGATGTAAAGTCAAAAGAGTAGAGATTTTACCTTTATTGTAAACGACTCAACTAAGTATTTAACGAAACGTTACAGTACGTGTACAATCGATTTCCTTTTTTTCTATTAAAATTTTTGATATAATAAGGGTTTGTCACATACAAAGACCAATCCACTATTACTCCGAAGTATTGGTTTTAGAGTTTTTCCTGAGGGAAACCAACACGATTAAAAAGTCACTTAATTAGAGTACGTTCCTTCGAGAGAAGAAACAAGGCTCGGTAAAAACGAGTCGGACACCCGAGGGTCGAAACTCAGGAAAGATCAGTGAAGGGACCACCAGGTCACCAATTCTGAGACGCGAAGGTGACGTCCCCCGTACCCAAGTCAGGAACCAACCCTTTGATTCTAGTGGAACGACGTCGTGACCGTTTCCCTTTTTTAGAGGGGTAGGATGTCTCCAACAACAACGTCATAAAAACGGAACTGACCCCAGAGAAACCCTGTCAGTTAGTTCCTACGAAGTGACTGATCAATGTTCTAATCTGTTTGAGTCGAGGAGATGAAAGTGGGTTTAAAGACGGACAGGGGAGGGGTGAGGAAGAAGACATTGTGTAAACACTAAACCAAAACAGAAGTGTAAGTTAAGTTTGTTCGTGAACAGTGTGAACTTTTAAATCGGATGTCTGGTTACCCCAGTTTTTCTCTACAACAGTGGATGGATCACAATGAGCAGGTCGACTGTCTCGTAGGAATTTGACGAAAGGATTAACTCCGTTGACAGGGCCAATTGTCGGGATTGAACTACTAGAACGGTTCAGTTTGTAAAAATATAGTATCAGTCACCGTTATAACCTAAGTAAAAAAAAAATTAAACGTCTTACATCTTCTTTATGATATGTTCTAGGTCTATAAGACTTTCTAGAACTACACGATAACTATAGGTCTACCGTAAAGAAAAGGTTTTGTAGGGTATTAAGACATGAAATTTTTTAATGCAAAAATATTTTACTACTTTCCAATCTAGATCCTTATGAAAAGGTAGTTTTACAGACAAATCCTCAAGTGTGAAGAAGTGTGAAGTGTGAAGTGTCATTAGACTTCCGATATTCTATAAAAGAAAATTTATAGAAACCTTATTACATATAAAATCAGAACTTCGGTAGAGGAGAGCAGGTTCCTAGTTTCCTTTTTCTTTAATTACATATATTAATATGAATTCTATTTTCAATTTTTATGTTACACAGTTTTAACACACCCTACATGACCTTTTCACTAATCTCCCTTTTAATATCGGTATACGGACTAATCTTTGTGTCTTCACAAATTTTAGTTACTAATTTGAAAATGACACTCTTTGATCTCTTCCTTCTCGTTTAATTTGAGAACATTCCCCTTCTCACTTTTATTATGTTTATTCTCTTTCTAAATTACTTTATCTTCTGTCTATTGTTATCTTTTTTAGTTATTTTATTTTCGACCAAAGATAATTTTTTTTTGGATCATTTCGACTAGTTACGGATTGATCGAATTAATTCTTTATCTTTTGTCTTTAAGGTCATAACAATTATTTTATCCTTTGTAATAATATATTGGTTATTCGTACTTTTCCTGTGTCTTTAGTAATTTTTGGAATTCGGTTACTCGAGTTGTTGAAACAACTTGATGGGTGTAAGGTACCTTTCCTTGTATTTAATGGTTTTGAATATCTTCTCCTTTATCCTTTAGACTTATCAGGTTATAAATAATTTCTTTAATTTAGTTATTAATTTTTGGAAGGAGTTTCTTCGGGTTTACAGAAAGTAGACACTTAAGATAACTTGTAAATCCAATCTTTATTATTGTCAGAATTTAATTAGTATGTGTGTGTGTGTGTGTGTGTGTGTATATGTGAACTGTAGTCGATTTAATTTCGAAATGAGTGGTTTGCTTGGTTTACTTTATTTATCGTTTCGGTGTTCCATGTCTTATAAGAATCAGTATGTATGTACGTTGTTTACTGACCACAGGACATACGTGTTTCCTGTGAGTAGACCCGAACTTCAGGAGGGACACCGTTCGAAAAGTCGTCGAAGAATATGTCAATTCATACAGGAATAGTACACTGAACCTTTAAGGTAGAGATATACAAATGAACTCGTTTCATTTTTATGCCTCGGTGTGTGTGTTACGTGCTCTCCCAAGTACCGTCGGAAAAATTTTTATTATTCACTAGTTTAGTCGATATTGGGTTATGTTTTATTTAAAGTTTATTTTTTTATTTATTGGTGATTCTCTAGTCTTCCACCAGATAAGTATCTTATCTTATGACGAGTCGTTGTTTTTCGAGGGGAACATCAAGTCAGTCGTTTTTAGACGGACGTCACGTCCTCTGGACCCAAGTTAGGGACCCACCCCTTGTAGAGAACCTCTTCCTTTACTGTTGGATGAGGTCATAGGAACGGACCTTTTAGAGTGCCGGCCTCCTCGGACCATCCGACGTCAGGTACCCCAGCGTCTCAGCCCGTAGTGACTCACTGATTGTGAATAAATGAATGTATGTCGTTGTTTTTCCTTACGTAACGACTACACACCTTGTGGGTCGTACTTAGTGTTCGGTACTTTGACTGGGTTTCTTCAGTCTGCGTACACTCATCTATCACGGACTCAGGTAAATAGACTTGGGCGGGGGCGGGGATTTCTTGTCTGTTTTGATCAGACAAAACAGATCGTGATCAGAGACCACGATCCTTTGTCGGGTCACTGTCAGATACCGTACCGTTCACAAGTCACCCCTCCCTCCTCTACCCCTGAAACACCCAACTACCCTTTCAGGTAATAGAACGAAACCAACCAACGATATAAATAAGTAACAACAACAAGTCAGTACTTCAGTACAGGCTGAGAAACGCACGGACACCTGACGTCGAACCGTCCGAGGACACAGAAGGTGACAGAGGACCTCAACTAAAGTAAATCCTAACTGACCAAACTATAGGAACGACAGATTCCCTGAGGGTTCTCAGAAGAGATCGTGGTGTACGACGATTCAGCGAAGTCAGTACAGGCTGAGACATGCTGGGGTATCTGCCGTCGGGTGGTCCGAGGGGGCAGGGACCCTGAGAGGTCCGTTCTTGTGACCTCACCCAACGGTAAAGGAAGAGGTTACGTACTTTCACTTTTCACTTTCACTTCAGCGAGTCAACACACGCTGAGAAGTGCTGGGGTACCTGACGTCGGATGGTCCGAGGAGGTAGGTACCCTAAAAGGTCCGTCCTCATGACCTCGCCCCACGGTAACGGAAGAGGTGATCGTGGTGTATCACTGCTTCTTAGTTACGGAAGTTTGGCACCAACAATATATATTAACAGTTCTGAGTAGAGTGACTTGTCAGTTCTCGTTAAGTAGAGGAAAATGCATTTAATTTGAAGTTATTTCTTTTTGTTAGTGGAAAACACAGTATACGTTAGATAGGGACGAAGTTGTTGAACGAAGGGGGTCAAGAGATTATTTTAATGTAGTATTTATTAATTATCGTTGTTTTTTTAAGATAACCAACTGATACTATATTAGTTGAAAGTCGAAAGTCTCATGTCTCGAGAGTATGAAGATATAAATATGTACAAGACTCCCAAATCATTAAAACGAGGGAGGTGTGTCTGTGTGGCACAAATAGCAAAGTTTAAGGCTCGATGAAAGTTTCCGGTGGAAACTCGACGGAGACTCTATTTCGAGTCACCCTAAAATACAGGGACCGACTTTACGGTGTAGTTTGTCGACCTGGTCTTGTATCGGTCTTCATGGTGACTCGTCCGAGACAGGTGATTGTGTCTACGATGAATCTTGGTTACGAACTTCACCGGTCAAATTCAAGACCTTCCAACCGTGTCCACCCGGGAGACTAACTCCTACCATCCCTCTTCTCCATTTAATAACGTACATTTGTACTCTTTCAATCACGCAAAGAAGAGTAAAATGAGACGACAAAGGGAAATCAAAAAGAGTGTGAACTTTATAATAGTAGCTTGGAGTTCCTCCTCGGTAGTAGTGTATCAAAGAGTCCCCGAGCAGAAGCGAGTGACGTTTGTCTTGGCTGTGACGTCCAAAACACAGACAACGAAGAAACCAAACGAGTGGATTAATATGACTGATAAAGTAACTGGAACCCCCGGTCCCCAGTCACTTAGTGTGTTTGGAACAAAAGACGGGACTCCGTTCTGAGTAAAAACAGTGGGGCGCATCTCTTTGTAAACGATACACACTCCTTGAAACTAGAATAGATATGGTAAATTAAAGAAAAAATTTTACAACCGTACTTTGTACTTTAAAACAAGGGTAATTACGTAAAATTGGATGTTAGACTTTTTGTACGAAAGTTCAAAATGAGAGGTTACACTATAGGTCCTAAGTTTATCCCGATGAAATTGACTTTAATTTTGATTTACTTTAAATTTTAAGTCAGGATATCAACGTGACACATGTAAATTCTTGAGACACCAGTGTACACCGATCATCAAAGGTATAAACTGTCGTGTCTATATTACATAAAGGGAATATCTTTAAGGATGACTTCTTACGAGGAGATTTCATTAATGTTACCATGAGTGAAACTTCCCATTCTCTTCTACAAATAGTAGTACTATAAACTCCGTCTTTTTTCAGAGACCAATCTCTCAACAAGAAATGAAACAACGTGAATTAATTTATGACACTTTGTGATTTGTAAAAACGACTAAAATACTAGTAGAGACATAGAAATAAATCAGAGGGATAAAATACACCTCCATGGACCACCGAGTCTTTCATTTCGTAGACGGACGTTACGCTCTCTAGACCCAAACTAGGGACCCAGTCCTTCTAGGGGACCTCTTCCTTTTCCGTTGGGTGAGACCATGAGAACGGACCTAGGGTGCCTCCCTCGTCGGATTATCCGATGTCAGGTACCCCATCGTTTCTCAGTCTGTCCTGACTCACTGAAGTGAAAGGGAAAGGAAAGTGTATACGTTTACAGTGATTTCCTCGTAAGACTTTTCGTCTTCAGTCTCAGGTGCTAGTTCATTTTGAAAGAGACACTAAGATCCCACGTCTTAAATACCCAAGTTATTCGGGACGATTATAATTTCGTTATAACAAAGTTTACGAGTTTACGTCATTAAGAATTTCCTACTTACCTCGAGGTTTTGAAGGTAAATAATTTTTTTTTCTTTTCCTTACCCTGGGTCCCCATCAATAATTTTAACATCACCCCAGTCCGTAGATAAAGAAAGTTATTTTTCATGAAAATTAATTTTCTACTGATTCTTGACCATCGTGTTTTTTATACAACTTGTATAAAAGTTGTCAAGAATTGTAAGGAAATATTTCCTTTGTTGGTTAGATTCGAACCAAATTCGAAACTGTTCCTACTAGTAGATAGAACTTACTCCGTACTTTTCTAAGAAACTCGAGCGGCTTTCTATAAGTTAATGTAGGTTGTTTGTAAAAATAATTAAAAAATTAACCTCATGTTAACAATATTTACGATATAATCACAGACGACATACGATTTCATTTAGTCGATATACATATGAATATAGGGAACGGAGAACCTGGAGGGAGGGTGGGGTGAGGGTAGGGTCGGTAGATCCAGTAGTGTCTCGTGGGTCGATTCGAGGGACACGAAAGTCGTCGAAGGGTGGTCGATAAATAAAATATGTGACGTCACATAAATACAGTTTAGATTAGAGAGTTAAGTAGGGTAGAAGAAGAAGGGGAGTCCGGGTGTATAGTAGGAGATACAGATACAAAAATAAGGACCAGACGTTTATCTAAATAGACATGGTAAAAGAATTCAAGGTGTATATACGCAATTATATGTAATGAAACAAAAAGAGAAAGACTGAATGAAGGGAGATATACTATTAGAAATAAAAATATTAGAGACCTACTAAGACTAAACGGGACATCAAAATGGTAGTGACTATCTCAAATAAACGTACAGTCTCATATAATTATACATTATAATTTCGATTTTTAGAGTACATCGAAGAGTATAATCTCCTCTGACAAAGAGGAGGTAGGAAGTACAAAGAAATGTCCCCTTCTTTGAAAACAAGAGTGACTCCTGTTACTTACCCTCCTTGTGAAGACAAGACAAATTAAAATAAGGACAAGAGTAAAGAAAGACATGCCCCTTCTTATCAAAAAGACTAACCACTATAACCCTCTTTTTTTTAAGACGAAAAAACAGAGTTCTGAAAGACAGTGAAACACCTTCCGAAAAGAGCTTCCTGTGTCTAGAAGAGACAACTAGTCGGGTCAGTAGAATGGTCTCGTACAGTCCCTTATGGTGGTACTAGTTACGAGTTCGGTGTAAGAGGTCAAGTTGGAATAAGTGTCTTCCCTACTATAAGTAAGGAGTAAGTTAACCAAGGTTTGAGTCCTCGAACTGAGAGATGTAGGAATTGATTGTACTACCGATCCTTAGTTTGGGTCCAGTTACCGAATCTAAATCAAGACCTCCGACACCCTAATATCATGAAGAAGATAGACAGGAGACTACCTATTCTCCAAAGACGTTCGAAGGACTACCCTCCCTGACCGACACCCCTTTTGACCCAGAACGAGACCACCCGTCCCGGAACGAGTCAAGTCAAGTCAGTGAGTCAGGACAGGCTGAGAAACGTTGGGGTACTTAACGTCGTGCGGTCCGGAGGGACAGGTAGTGGTTGAGGGTCTCAAGTGAGTCTGAGTACAAGTGACTCAGTCACTACGGTAAGTCGGTAGATAGGAGACAGTAGGGGGAGAGGAGGACGGGGGTTGGGGAGGGTCGTAGTCCTAGAAAAGGTTACTCAGTTGAGAAGTGTACTCCACCGGTTTCATGACCTCAAAGTCGAATTTGTAGTAAGGAAGGTTTCTTTAGGGTCCCGACTAGAGGAAATCTTACCTGACCAACCTAGAGGAACGTCAGGTTCCCTGAGAGTTCTCAGAAGAGGTTGTGGTGTCAAGTTTTCGTAGTTAAGAAGCCGCGAGTCGAAAGAAGTGTCAGGTTGAGAGTGTAGGTATGTACTGGTGTCCTTTTTGGTATCGGAACTGATCTGCCTGGAATCAGCCGTTTCATTACAGAGACGAAAACTTATACGCTAGATCCAACGAGTATTGAAAAGAAGGTTCCTCATTCGGAGAAAATTAGAGTACGGACGTCAGTGGTAGAAGTCTCTAAAACCTCGGGGGTCTTTATTTCAGACTGTGAGAAAGGTAACAAAGGGGTAGATAAAGGGTACTTCACTACCCTGGTCTACGATACTAGAGGTAAAAGACTTACAACTCGAAATTCGGTTGAAAAAGTGAAAGGAGAAAGTGAAAGTAGTTCTCCGAAAACTCAAGGAGAAGTGAAAGACGGTATTCCCACCACAGTAGATGTATAGACTCCAATGACTATAAAGAGGGTCGTTAGAACTAAGGTCGAACACAAAGAAGGTCAGGTCACAAAGAGTACTACATGAGACGTATATTCAATTTATTCGTCCCACTGTTATATGTCGGAACTACATGAGGAAAAGGATAAACCTTGGTCACACAGCAAGGTACAGGTCAAGATTTACAACGAAGGACTGGACGTATGTCTAAAGAGTTCTCTGTCCAATCCACCAGACCATAAGGGTAGAGAGAGTCTTAAAAGGTGTCAAATAACACTAGGTGTGTCAGATTCCGAAACCGTATCAGTTATTTCGTCTTTATCTACAAAAAGACCTTGAGAGAACGAAAAAGGTACTAGGTCGTCTACAACCGTTAAACTAAAGACCAAGGAGACGGAAAAGATTTTGGTCGAACTTGTAGTCCCTCAAGTACCAAGTTCATAACGACTTCGGACCGAACCTCTTAAAACTCGTAAGGAAATGATCGTACACTCTATTCACGTTAACACACCATCAAATTCGTAAGAAACCGTAACGGAAATAAACCCCAACTTTACTTTTGACTGGAAAAGGTCAGGACACCGGTGACGACTCAAAAGGTTTCAACGACCGTATAACTCACGTCGTGAAAGTATAGTAATAGAAAGTCCTAAACTTTATCGAGTTGACCTTAAGGTAGTAGAGGTGATCGAAACAAGTATCACTACGAAAGATTCCGGGCGAACTGAAGTGTAAGGTCCTACAGACCGAGATCTACTCACTAGTATGGTAGCACTAATAGGCCTAGCACTTCTAGAAAAAACATGTCAAGAAGACACATAAGAACGGTAGAGAAGAATTATAGAAGACAAAGACAGTCCAGGTATGGTAAAGATAGGAAATAACTCGGGTAGAAACGTACTATACAAGGGAACCATAGAGATTAAAAGAACTTCTTTAGAGATCAGAAAGGGTAAGACAACAAAAGGAGATAAAGAAACGTAACTAGCGACTTCTTTCGAAAGAATAGAGAAGAACGATAAGAAACCTTGAGACGTAAGTCTACGAATATAGAAAGGAAAAGAGGAACCGAAAAACGAAGAGAAGAAAAGTGTCGATAAACATTCCGAAGGAGTCTAGCGGTAAAACGAAAAAACGTAAAGAAAAGGTACCCCTACCAGAACTAACGACAGAGGACATGTTACAGTGCTTGGAGTAAGGTATCAAGTAGTCCGTGAGATAGATAGTCTAGATCCGGGAATTTGGATAAAGAGTGAAGGTGACATTTTAGTATTCCCTAAACTAAATCCAGTATAGACTTACCAGATCGTCAAAAGGGATGAAAAAAGTTGAATTCAGACTTAAACCATTATTCCTCAAGTACGAGACTTGGAGTCAGTCGAGGACCAGAACAAAAACAACTGACATATTTCGAAGAGGTAGAAACCGACGTTTCTTATATTAGTCAGACTAAAGCCACAACTGGTAGACCACTACAGGTACACATCTCAGAAGAGAACACAACAACCTTCTCCCACAAACGATACTGGTCACGTAAAAGAACCGTTTTGAGATAATCGGAAACGGGACGAAGTAAGACGTAAGGTTCCGGTTCAAACGGGTAATGAGGTCCACAAAGAACTGAAGGATGAAAACGTAAGGTCAGGGGATATTACTTTTCCTGTAGAAAAAAACCATAATCAAGATTTTCCAGAACATCCAGAAGTATCTTGGTAAGTTGAAGTCGAAGAAGTCACAATGACCAACGTCGTATCCGAACCTAATGACACTATAACTTACCAAACGGAACCTTTACTTGTCTCTAGTAAGACAGCAAAAACTCTGACGTGGGTTCATGACGTAAAACCTGAGAAAACAACTGGTACTACCGATGAGGTAAAGAAGACTCCCTAAGGACGGGTGTCATCATCTATATTACCAGTTGACTCAATTTAAGTGGGTAAGGTCAGGTAAAATCAAGCGACTAAGGATCTTACAACTGTAAGTGAGGACGGTAGAGGACAAACTGGTGAAGGTTAAACGGAACTAAATACCTGGACTGTAAGGTCCAAGGATACGTTATAACGAGAAATCTCGTAGTCTGGAACAAAGATAGTGGTCAGTGTAGGTGTCGAACCATAACAAAAACGAAACCGAGGTAGGGAAGTAAGAAAGACCTCAATAAAGAGGTGACTGGAGGTCATCGTATAACTCGTGGATGACTGGACCCCTCATGGAGAAAGTCATAGGATAGTAAAACAGAAAAGTATGACAAGTACCCCAAGAGTTCCGTTCTTACGACTTCACCAAACGGTAAGGGAAGAGGTCACCTGGTGTCATTTAGAAATTAGGTTAACAGACGACTACCCACCTCGACACAAAGGAGGAACAATCGACAAACCGGGCCTCAGGACCTCGGATATCCGAGATACCATTCCAATGACCGTTTAAAGTTTCCCGGAAAACAGTTGTGCACGGAAGGTCCTGACAACGACGGTCAAGGGGACAGGGACGTCGTCCGGTGGTCGTTGGGTACGGAGATTTCCTCTGGGAGTTTGAGGCCTTCTGTCATTCCCTGTCTTTTCGGGTCGCACGACGTCAAACACCCCAGTGTTTCTCAACCTGTGCTCAATCATTGTCTTACTGTCGACGAACCTTCCTTCATACGAGTTAAGATCTTAAGTGAAGAAACTGTAGATGGACGGGACCACGTCTATGTGTAGAGGTGGTGAAACTGTATCAAAACAACAAGTCAACGATTCTGTACAGACTGAGACACTGGGTACCTGACGTCGTGTGGTCCGAAGGGACAGAAAGTGGTAGAGGGTCTTAAACGAGTTTGAACGGTAACTCAGTCACTACGGTAGGTCGGTAGGGTAGGAGACAGTAGGGCAAGAGGAGGACAGAAGTGAGAATGACGAAGAATATGTTTATTTTACAAAGAGGGAAGAAGGAGGAACTTAACTTCTTTACATGGATTCCTCACCCTCACAGGAGAAGTGTCATTTCCGTCTCCGGGACGAAACTACACACCTTCACTACCCCCTCATCAAAAATCAAGTCATGGTCCTCTCTAAAAAAAGACTTTCAATTAGATCTAAAGTGTCTCAACGTAAGTCGAAACCACTTATAGAAGTGTTAAAGTATAAGACGAAACGAAATCAGAAACGGTGTCTGACAAGTACAGTAACCAGTGTTGTTCTCGAATATAAGTTCCTCATCGGACTAAAATATCGAAGAATGTTTTGGTACGCATGATCTATGAGTGACTTTACCTAGTTTACCTCTTCCTTTACCGTTGGGTGAGGTCATAAGAACGGACCTCTTAGGGGTACCTGTCACCTTAGACCGCCCGATGTCAGGTGACCCACCGTTTCTTAACCCTATACTGACTCGCTGAAGTGAAAGTGAAAGAAAGTGAGTGACTTTACCTAGTTTACCTATAGATTGTAGTTTATAATAATAATAATGGTGATTCCGTTCTAAGACCACAGTTTGACTAACTGAAGATCATATGTCGACTTTTGACATCATCGTAAAAAAAAATTCATACAGTTTCGGAGAAAAGAAGTTAAGGATATGGAACATAGACTCTGGAGTTTGTCCGAAAGTCAATTTTTGGACTCAAGTCCTGTCGTAAAATTACTTTCCAATTGCAACTTATTAACAATTTTTGTACTCACGATTTCAATGAGGACCTCACTTTTAATAAAAGTTTACAATTAATTAAGTTGAAATGTCCTTAGGACTGTCCTTTTTATCGGTCATGTCTTTCGTCGTCGAGTAGACTGGTGAATTGGGAGGAAGGTTTCCAAAAGGATACCCTTTATAAGTGTCCCAGGTAGAATATTACCGAGTAGTGAGCAGTCAAGAAGACTTTCCCGACAAAACTGTAGTTTAAGTGAAACATGTGTACAAACCATCGTCGGGTTTCACTCTCTGAGGTTTACGAATCGTACTGTCAGGACTATTCTGATACGGGTCTCTCATTCGTCTTACGAACCATAAAGTCACGGGAGACGTTTCCAAATAGTCTACTCTTGGTTTCAGGAACATAGTTGGGAACACAAGAAAAGGGAAAGTCACCCTTTTCAGCATCAGATCTCGTCGTCTTTCAAAATGTTTCGAATAGACTAAAGACCAAGTCTCAGGGTAAATTTTTTTTATTATTGTAGTTAGTTAGTTAAAACTTATTCCAGTCATACCTTCGACTGTTCCTCTGTAACTCACTCCTCTAATCTGAACATTTAATTTAGTCTTCTGAGACGATCCCGTAGGATATTGTACATGTGACCATGTAACTTTTATACCTGTGACAAATTCGTATCAACAGTGTATCAAAGTACAGCATAGATATTCCATATATATATACAATGTATATACATTGTATATGTATACAATATATATATATATACAATGTCCATGTAAGACGTACAGACAACACAAATCTCCACATTAGATACGTCGTTAAACCTTAGGTTAAAAAAATTTTTCCACTTTCATTCGAATTTTAAAGTTAGGGGGACGGTAAACAGTTCCGTTTACAGGACCTCCTCCTTTATCGTTGGTCGAGGTCATAAGAACGACCCTTTTTGGGGTCCCTGTCTCTTCGGACCGTCCGATGTCAGGTACTACAACGTCTCAGACTGTGCTGACTCGCTGACTCGTGTCTTCGTTTACGTAAGTTGTTGTGGGATAGTAGAGGAGGGGTGTAGTTTTAATATTCATGATACGTCAAACGTCGTTAAAATATTCCTAATATAACTCCGTTTTCACATTTTACGTGTCACTTCGACCTAATTGTAGGTCGTGCATCATCGACACGTTATTAACATATAACGAAAGAAAATTGTACTTCTTCATCAGTTCCTGTTTTGTTTTAGAAAAAATCTAATGAACCTATTTTTCTTTATAAAAGGTGCTATTATAGAAACATGAGTCCGAAGTATTCTTATTAGAGAATTTCAAGACCAAACTTGAGACATTTAGGTTTCAAAAGACATCAAAGTACTAAGTATTATTATTGAAAACGACAATGATATATTACGGAATGACATGATTACTGGAGTATTAAGTTGTTATAATATAGTTAATGAAAATATTTTAGAAGTTAACTTTTTGATACTTGAATTTGAAATCCTTACCAAGTTTAAACCGTTTACATCTACCCTTGTCAAAAATCAGTAGAGATTATATCTAGACATTGTAAGACAAGACTTTGGATAAACTTAAGGTCATGATTTTCATTAAAGAAAAGTAAAGGTGATTTTAATGTCTAAAATTTTTAAATGTGTCGTCAACTTTTAACGGAGTATAAAATTTTGTTATTTTAAGTACTTATAGTATATTTCAGTATCGGGTTTCCCATAGATTCCTTATCTCCCATATCGTAAGACAAAATCCTTAACTTTTAATCTGAGGTTAGTAACTTGATTTAGTTGTCAATTCGGTACTGAACCGTTACTGAGGTTAACCCCGTCAAGATTCCCTTCGGTACCTTTTATGTTGTTAAATTATTATAGAATTACTAGACACGAAAAGAGGTTAAGTCTCCTGGATAAAGTTCAAGGAGTACACTAATATGAAATGGAATGTCGACGGTTTAGAGGAGAACCACGTACAAGTCAGCGAAGCCAGTACAGACTGAGAAACACTGGGATACCTGACACCAGACAGTCCGAGGAGTCCGGTACACTAAGAGATCCGTTCTTATGACCTCCATCCAACGGTACGGGAGGAAGTCTTCTAGAAGGACTGGTTCGCTAGCTGGGTTCACAGGACGTAACGTCCGTCTAAGAAATGGAAACTCGGTGGTCACTTCTGGGGAGAACTACTTCCTATTTAAGGGTAAATGATTAATTCTACGTGTAAATCCAAATCTTCATCTGGACCCTTCAAGTTCCGTCCATCGTCACTGTCTAAAATAAAAGAACCCGAGGTTTTAGTGACATTTACCACTAACGTCGGTACTTTAATTTTCGGTAAACGAAGAACCTTCCTTTCGATACTTTTCGGATCTGTAGTATAATTTTTTGTTTCCGTAGTGAAACGGTTGTTTCCAGGTATATCATTTTCGATACCAAAAAGGACATCAGTACATACCAACACTCTCAACCTGGTATTTCTTGCAACTCTGGTTTCTTTACTACGAGAACTTAACACCACAATTTGTTCTGAGAACTCTCAGGGAACCTGTCGTTTCTCTAATTTGATTAGTCAGGATTTCCTTTGCTTGGTACTTATAAGTAACCTTTCTGACTCCGACTTCGACTTCGAGATTAGGAAATCGGTGGTCTAGGTTTCCCGGCTGAGTAACCTTTTTTGGGTCTACGACCCTTTCTAACTTCCGTTTTCCTCTTCCCCTACTGTCTTCTACTCTACCAATCTATCGTAGTACCTAAGTTAACTGTGTACTTAGACTCGTTTGAGACCCTCTACCATTTCTGTCTCCTCGAACTACACGACGTAAAGTATCCCAGAGTTTCTCAGCCCGTGTTGAATCGCTGACTTGTTATTGTCGTTCCGTGTCAAAGGTTTAAAGAAAGAATCAGTGTACTCTGTGCGAAACAGAGACCTACCAATTGACTGTTCTGTGTGTGTTTTAATGAACCAGAGTCCCTTCAATATTAAAGTAGGTTTTTGAAATAACAACAAATGTTAGGAGACCAGTACAACGGATTTCGTCAGATGTCCTAGTCCAAATTATTGTCTTTAATACTATTATTTTGGTTTTGGTCTACGTTTGGTAATTAAACATGTAAAAAAGATTTCTTCTGACTGGTCAACAACGTACTATGGAGGAAACATACAAAGTTTTAGGATCGTACCTTTACGTAATTAGTAAGATATAAAATAAGATTATACCGACTCCTAATCGTTACACCAAGGTCCACAGGGGGTCTCTATACGTGTCCATCTTTATCTGATCGACTCTACTTGACACATTAACGTGTGATCGAAGTATTGGATACCGTTTAACGGGTCCGAGTTACGCTAAGTTAAAGAAGTATAATTTTTATTATTCTGATTATTGATTTCATTATGATAGTACAGTACGAATTTACGTTATTTCACACGTTTAACGATACTAGTCACAGTCCGTTCATCATTTGTTTACAATTTTTATTTTACCGTGACGTTATGTATAACACATGCACGGTGTTCGTCTCACGATAGAATCCGACCACTACAGTACGACTGTGGAATTAAACCGAATCACTGAGTGGGTAGAGGATGACCTTTAGTTAGACACTCACTTAAGTGCCTCCTGTACACGTTCTTCAGGTGTTAGTACTTGAAATTTATGTAAAAATAGACATCTGGTAAAGAAAGTGAAGGGAACAAAGAGGTTTAAAACTAAAGTAGGAAAAACGACTTACACACACAGATACATGTGTCTTGAGAGAACAGTATCTCGATATTGAGACACCTCTCTTTACTAAACGTATCCATATACGTATTGAGTCAAAATTTGTTCTCGAAGTTTATTTTTATTATACTAAAAATTTTAATCCTTTATTTCTAATACCAGTTTCCTATTAGTTTCAGGACAGGAGTTTTCAATTAATTTAAATTAAAAAGATTTTCCATGTACCCGTTACTATTAAAGATCATGAGTGGGATAAGAAAACCAGTAATTAGTATTAAGTACAACTTAAGGAGTGTACCGATTTCTCGTAAACTGTATTTTGTCGTGTGTATATCAGACACACAAGATGATGAAGAGGATAGAGAACTTTCCCCAACATCAGAAGTGAATGAGTACACAGAAATACAAATCTTTCCTCAGAACACTTAACTCACGGAACAAACTGGAACACCTTATTACCGGACACCTACTTTACCCCAATTTAATTTGGTTTCAAGAAAGGTACGGTCAGAACTACACACGGTTTATATTGTGTGGTTTATGTGTATCCGTTATACTATTTCATTTTCGACAGGACCGAAATGTGTTAAACCATTTGATAAAAGTTTTTCATTCATCCCTTTTGGCGATCTGGTAAGTCAATACTGGATTTAGTTTAGGGATAACTAATATATCACTTTCACTCTTTATCTCAATTCCTGGATCTAGACTATCTATCTCACGGACTACTTGATACCTTACTCCAAGCACTGTAACATGTCCTCTGTCCCTAGTTCTGGTAGGGGTACCTTTTCTTTACGTTTTTTCGTTTTACCAAAAGACCCTCCGGAATTTTTATCGACACTTTTCTTCTCTCCGTTTTTCGTTTCCTCTTTTCCTTTCTATATTCGTAGACTTACGTCTCAAGGTTTCTTATCGTTCTTCTCTATTCTTTCGTAAGGAGTCGGTAGTCACGTTTCTTTATCTCCTTTTGTTGTCTTACCCTTTCTGATCTCTAGGGAAATTCTTTTAATCTCTATGGTTCCCTTGTATAGTACGTTTCTACCCGAGCTATTTCCTGTCTTTACCATACCTGGATTTTCTTCGTCTTCTATAATTCTTTTCCACCGTTCTTATGTGTCTTCTTGACATGTTTTTTCTAGAAGTGCTGGGTCTATTAGTACTACTACACTAGTGATTAGATCTCCGTCTGTAGAACCTTTCACTTCAGTTCATCCGGAATCTTTCGTAGTGATTCTTGTTTCGATCACCTCCACTACCTTAAGGTCAACTCGACAAAGTTTAGGACTTTCTACTACGATACTTTCACGATGTGAGTTATACGGTCGTTTAAACCTTTTGAGTCGTCATCGGTGTCCTGACCTTTTCCAGGCAAAAGTAAGGTTAGGGTTTCTTTCCGTTACGGTTTCTTACGAGTTTGATGGCGTGTTAACGTGAGTAGAGTGTACGATCATTTCCTTACGAGTTTTAAGAGGTTCGGTCCGAAGTCGTTATTCACTTGTTACTTGAGGGACTACAAGTTCGACCGAAATCTTTTCTGTCTCCTTGGTCTTTAGTTTAACGGTTGTAGACGACCTAGTACCTTTTTCGTTCTCTCAAGGTCTTTTTGTAGATAAAGACGAAATAACTGATACGGTTTCGGAATCTGACACACCTAGTGTTATTTGACACCTTTTAAGACTCTCTCTACCCTTATGGTCTGGTGGACTGGACAGAGAACTCTTTAGACATACGTCCAGTCCTTCGTTGTCAATCTTGACCTGTACTTTGTTGTCTGACCAAGGTTTATCCTTTTCTTCATGCAGTTCCGACATATAACAGTGGGACGAATAAATTGAAGATACGTCTCATGTAGTACTCTTTGTGACCTGACCTTCTTTGTGTTCGACCTTAGTTCTAACGGTCTTCTTTATAGTTATTGGAGTCTATACGTCTACTGTGGTGGGAATACCGTCTTTCACTTCTCCTTGAGTTTTCGGAGAACTACTTTCACTTTCTCCTCTCCCCTCTTCAACAGAATTTCGAGTTGTAAGTCGTTTACTTCTAGTACCGTAAGCCAGGGTAGTGAAGTACCCTTTATCTACCCCTTTGTCACCTTTGTCACAGTCTGAAAATAAAAACCCCGAGGTTTTAGTGACGTCTACCACTAACATCGGTACTTTAATTTTCTACGAATGAGGAACCTTCTTTTCAATACTCGTTGGATCTATCGTATAAGTTTTCGTCTCTGTAATGAAACGGTTGATTCCAGGCAGATCAGTTCCGATACCAAAAAGGACACCAGTACATACCTACACTCTCAACCTGACACTTCTTTCGACTCGCGGCTTCTTAACTACGAAAACTTGACACCACAACCTCTTCTGAGACCTCTCAGGGAACCTGACGTTCCTCTAGGTTGGTCAGGTAAGACTTCCTCTAGTTGGGACCCTAAAGAAACCTTCCTTACTACGATTTCGACTTCGAGGTCATGAAACCGGTGAAGTACACTTCTCAACTGAGTAACCTTTCCTGAGACTACGACCCTCCCTAACCCCCGTCCTCCTCTTCCCCTACCGGCTCCTACTCTACCGACCTACCGTAGTGTCTGAACTACCCGTACTCAGACTCACTTGAGGCCCACTACCACTACCTGTCCCTCCGGACCACACGACACTAAGTACCCCAACGTTTCTCAGCCTGTGCTGACTCGCTAACTTGACTTGACTTGACTTGACTAACGATACTGAGGGAAAAGAGTTCACGTCAAGTCAAGTCAGTGAGTCAGCACAGGGCGAGAAACGTTGGGGTACTTAACGTCGTGTGGTCCGGAGGGACGGATAGTAGTTGAGGACCTCAAGTGAGTTTGAGTGTAGGTAACTCAACCACTACGGTAGGTCGGTAAAGTAGGAGCCAGCAGGGGAAAAGGAGGACGGGGGTTAGGGAGGGTCGTAGTCTGAGAAAAGGTTACTCAGTTGAGAAGTGTCCTCCACCGGTTTCATGATCTCAAAGTCGAAATCGTAGTAAGGAAGGTTGCTTGTGGGTCCCGACTGGAGGAAGTATTACCTGACCAACCTAGAGAAAAGTCAGGTTCCCTGAGAGTTCCCAGAAGAGGTCGTGGTGTCAAGTTTTTGTAGTTAAGAAACCACGAGTCGAAAGAAGTTTCAGGTTGAGAGTGTAGGTATGTACAGATAACCTTTTTGGTATCGGAACTGATCTACCTGGAAACAACCGTTTCATTACAGAGACGAACACTTATACGATAGATCCAACCAATATTGAAAGGAAGGTTCCTCATTCAAAGAAAATTAAAGTACCGACGTTAGTGATAGACGTCACTAAAACCTCGGGGGGCTTCATTTTAGACTGTGACAAAGGTGACAAAGGGGTAGATAAAGAGTACTTCACTACCCTGACCTACGGTACTAGAAGCAAAAGACTTACAACTCTAAATTCGGTTGAAAAAGTGAGAGGAGAAAGTGAATGTAGTTCTCCGAGAAATCAAGGAGAAGTGAAAGACGGAATTCCCACCATAGTACATGTAATGATTCCAATAACTATAAGAGGGTTGTTAGAACTAAGGTCGAACACGAAGGAGATCCGGTCGTAAAGAGTACTACATGAGACGTATATTCAATTTACTCGTCTCACTGTTATACGTCGGGGCTGCATGAGGAAAAGGATAAACCTTGGTCAAGTGTACTTTAAGGTTGAACATTTGGTTCATGTCTACTCTACGAGAACAATCTCGTTTCTAAACTCCGGAACTCACATCCGGGTTAGTCCCGTAATCAAGTTATTTAGAAATTTGATCTCGATGAGACACCCAAGTTTGAGAGTATCTTTTACTTATTCATTGTTGTCATTGTTGGAATTATTATACGTTACAATAGAATACAAGTGAACGAGGAACCTTCTTTTCGATACTGTTCGGGTCTATCGTATAGGCCTTCGTCTCTGTCGTGAAACGGTTGTTTACAAGTATATTAGTCTCGATACCAAAAAGGTCATCAATACATACCTACACTCTCAACCTGGTATTTCTTTCGATTCACGGATTCTTAGCTACGAAAGTTTGACACCACAACCTCTTCTGAAAACTCTCCGAGAACCTGAAGTTCCTCTAATTTGGTCAGTTAAGATTTCATTAGTTAGGACTTATAAGTAACTTTCCTGACTACGATTTGTACTTCGAGGTCATGAAACCGGTGGACTAGACTTTTCTCCTGAGTTACCTTTTCTGAGACTACAACCCTTTCTAATTCCCGTCCTCCTCTTCACCTTTTGTCTCCTTCTCTATCAACCTACCATAGTGGCTAAGTTACCTGTACTCAAACTTGTTTGAGGTCCTTTACTTCTGTCCCTTCAGACCGTACAACGTCAGGTACCCCAACGTTTCTCAACCTGTGCTGAATCACTGACTTGCTGTTGTTGTAAAATACATAACAAGGTTCAGTATCTCGATCTTCTTTGGAATCGTCGGTACAAGCCCTCCAGTCTTCGAGTGTGTGTAAATCGTGATACACATTTTGTGTTCGTACAGGTTGAAACTTCCCCGTCCTACACCAGAAGTACCAACTCGTGTATGTAGTGTTGAGTAAAATAAAATTAAATAAAATTAACCTCCGGTTAATGAAATGTTATAACACCACCAAAAACGGTATGTAAGTGTACTTAGTCGACACACACATGTACACAAGGGGTAGGACTGGGAGGGAGGGGTAGGGTAGGGAGTTCCAGTAGGGTCACGTGGTCGGGACTCGTGGGACAGAGTACGAAGCTTGGACCTTATAGTTAGATAAAGTATATATTATCTGTATAAAATTACGATTAGAGAGTTTAGTAGGGTGGGAGTGGAAGAGGGTGTCTCAGGTTTTCAGACAAGAAATGTAGACACAGAGAAAACGACAGAACATATATCCTAGTAATAATAGTAGAAAGATTTAAGGTATATATACATAATTATATGACGTAACCACAAAGAGAAGGACTGAATGAAGTGAGACATATTATCCGAGGTCAAAGTAGGTGGAGTAATCTTCACTAAGTTTACACAATACCGACTCATTATAAGTTAACACATATACATGGTGTCGAAAGAATAGGTAAATAGACGACTACCTGTAGATCCAACGAAGGTACAGGACCGATAACATTTGTCACGACATTACTTGTAATCCCAAGTGTGCAGAGAAAGTCAAGACCAATGGAACCACAAATACGGGTCTTCACCCTAACGACCCACCATACCGTCAAGATAAAGGTCTAAAAATTCCTCAGAGGTGTGACAAGAGGTATCACCGACATTAGCAAACATAAGGGTGGTTGTCACATTCTCCCAAGAAGAGACGTGGGAGAGGTTGTAAATAACAAACATCTGAAAAACTATCGTCGGTAAGACTGGACACATACTACCATGGAGTAACACCAAAACTAAACGTAAAGAGACTATTACTCACTACAACTCGTAGAAAAGTACACAACCAATCGGTAGACATACAGAGGAAACCTCTTTACAGACAAATCAAAAAACCGGGTAAAAAACTAACCCAGTAAATAAAAAAACCTTAACTCGACGTCCTCAAAGAATATATAAAAACTCTAATCAAGAAACAGTCAACAAAGTAAACGATAATAAAAGAGGGTAAGACTTCCGACAGAAAAGTGGAACGAATATCAAAGGAAGTAATACGTTTTCGAGCATTCAAATTAATCTAGGGTAAACAAATAAAAACGGAAATAAAGGTAATGAGGACCTCCACCCAGTATCTCCTAGGACGACACTAAATACATTCTCTCACAAAACGGATACAAAAGGAGATCGTCAAAAAACTAAGACCAGAATGTAAATCTAGAAATTAGGTAAAACTCAAATAAAAACACATACCACAATCTTTCACAAGATCAAAGTAAGAAAATGTTCACCAACTGGTCAAAAGGGTCGTGTTGAACATTTTCTCTACCAGAAAAGAGGGAACATATAAGAACGGAGGAAACAGCTTCTATTCCACAGGTATCCACATACCTAAATAGAGACCCGAAAGATGGTAACTAGATATAAAGACAGAAACACAGTCATGGTATGACAGAACTACTGACAACGAGACATCATCTTGGACTTCAGTCCGTCCAACTAAGGAGGTCAAGGTAAGAAGAAAGAGTTCTAACGAAACTGATAAGCTTCGAAAAACATAAAGGTACGTTTAACACTTTAATAAACAAGATCAAGACACTTTTTATGGTAACCATCGAACTATCTCTAAAGTAACTTAGGTATCTAACAAAACCCATCATATGAGTAAAAGAGATATAACTCAGAAGGTTAGGTACTTGTATCATATAAAGAAGTAGATAAACACAGGAGAAACTAAAGAAAGTAGTCACAAAATATCAAAAGATATATATCCAGAAAACAAAGAATCCATCTATATAAGAATTCATCAAATAAGAAAAGCAACGTTACCACTTACCCTAGCAAAGGAATTAAAGAGAAAGACAAAAGAACAATCACATATCTTTACGTTCCCTAAAGACACACAATTAAAATATAGGACGTTGAAATGATATAAGTAACTAATCGAGATCATTAGAAGACCAACTCACGAATCCCAAAAGATATATCTACTAGTACAGTAGATGTTTGTCACTCTTAAAATGAAGAAGAAAAGGTCAGACCTAAGGAAAATAAAGAAAAAGAAGAGACTACCGACACCGATTTTGAAAGTTTTGATACGACTTATCATCACCACTCTCACCCGTAGGAACAGAACAAGGACTGACATCCCCTTTCCGAATGTTAAAAAGTGGTAACTCCTATTATAAACGACACCCAAATAGTATATACCGAAAATAATACAACTCCATAATACAACTCTAAGGAAGATAAGGACTAAAGACCTCTCAAAAATAGTATTTACCTACAACTTAAAACAGTTTCCGAAAGAGACGTAGACAACCCTATAAGTATACTAAAAATATAAAATTAAACAATTACACCATATAGTATAACTAACTAAACGTCTATAACTTCTTAGGAACGTAGGGACCCTATTTCGGGTGAACCAGTACTACATACTAGAAAAATTATACAACAACCTAAGACAAACGATCTTAAAACAATTCTTAAAAACGTGGAGACAAGTAGTCACTACAACCGGACATCAAAAGAAAAAAACACCGTAGGAACAGACCAAAAACATAATCCTAATACCACCGGAGTATCTTACGCAAACCTTCAAATGTAAGGAGACGTTAAAAGACGTTCTCAAACCCATCCTATCCACAATCGAGAAGAGATTTGAAAACCATCTTAAGTCGACACTTCGGTAACCCAGGACCCGAAAACAAACAACCTTCTAAAGCCTAATGTCAAAACTAGAAACACGAACACTACCAAGACAATTCTAAAAGATAAAGAGGGACCAAGTCAAAAACTTTCAACATGAAAAGCTTCTCAAACAGGTAAAGAGGTTCAACAGACAAAATAACCGTATATCAACGAATATTATCAGAGAATACTAGGAAACATAAAGACACAACAGAAAACACTACAGAGGTAAAAGTAAAGATTAAAACAACTAAACTAAGAAGAGGGAAAAAAAGAACTACTCAGACCGGTTACCAAACAGATAAAATAAATAGAAGAGTTTCTTGGTCGAAAATCGAAACAACTAAAACCGATACCAGAAGAAACAAACAAACAAACAAAAAAATCGTAAAGTCAAGTCAAGTCAGTGAGTCAGCACAGACTGAGAAACGCTGGGGTACTTAGTGTCGTGCGGTCCGGAGGGACATGTAGTGATAGAGGGTCTCAAGTGAGTATGAGTGTAGGTAGCTCAGCCACTACGGTAGGTCGGTAGAGTAGGAACCAGCAGGGAAGAGGAGGACGGGGGTTAGGGAGGGTCGTAGTCTCAGAAAAAGGTTACTCAGTTGAGAAGCGTACTCCACCGGTTTCATGATCTCAAAGTCGAAATCGTAGTAAGGAAAGTTTCTTGTGGATCCCAACTAGAAATCTTACCTGACCAACCTAGAGAAAAGTCAAGTTCCCTGAGAGTTCTCAGAAGAGGTTGTGGTGTCAAGTTTTCGCAGTTAAGAAACCACGAGTCGAAAGAAGTGTCAGGTTGAGAGTGTAGGTATGTACTGGTGACCTTTTTGGTATCGGAACTGATCTGTCTGAAGACAACCGTTTCATTACAGAGACGAAAAGTTGTACGATAGATCCAAAGAGTAGTGAAAAGAAGGTTCCTCATTCGTAGAAAATTAAAGTACCGACGTCAGTGGTAGACGGGATTAAACATACTAAAAAAAAGGAAGATGATTGGGACCCTACGAAGTAAAGAAGAAAAAGATCAATAAAATCCACATCTCAATCCAATGAAGAAACTAAAGAGAGGACAAAGAACTCCATCCGAACATAACGATACTTGGAAGGGGAATCATGACGAAAATGACTTAGGGTATCCAAAACCCAACAACACAAAAGTAAAAGTAAGTAAAGAAACGTATAAAACTAAAGAAGACATTAAACAACCAATAAGTATTCACACAACAAATCGGAAGTATATAAACATAAAAATTGTTAAAAAAAGGACATCAACTGTAGAATGGTGTAACACTAGTCTTTTCTACGAACTCTATTAAAGTTAAAAAATTTTAAATGTTTCTGATCTAAACAACGGGTTTTACACTAGACAGGACCTTTTACAAGGCACACGTGGACTCTTTTTCCACTTTAAGTAACAAGACCTCACTTTACAGGATATCTATAGTTAATTCAGATTGACCAGGTAACACAGTAAATTTCAAACACAAAGAAACGATTAAACGACAAATCAACTAGATAGGTATGCACACTCACCCCATAATTTCAGAGGGTGATTATAACACAATGACAATTAAAGGGGAAAGTATTAACAATCGTAAACGGAATGTATAACACATCGAGAATATAACCCACGTATATATAAATATTAACAATATAAAAGAAGAACCTAACTAGGAAACTAGTAATACTTCACTGGAAAAAACAGAGGAAAGTACCGGAAATAAAGTTTCAGATTAAAAAAGACTATACTCATAACGATGAGGACGAAAGAAAACCAGAGGTAAACGAACTTTATAGAAAAAGGTCGGGAAGTGAAAGTCAGACATACACAGGGATCCAAACTCCACACAGAGAACATCTGTCGTATATATCCCCAGAACAAAAACAGAAAACCAACCCCGTAAGTTGGGTAAATGTAAATTCCATTAATAACTATTCATACTAGGGTAACGGTAAATGAAATATCAAAACTCAAACTCAAATATTAAGAAAAGACACAAAGGACAGATCTCTTCTAGGAAATCCTAAACAATTTCACAACCAAAGCACCACGACTTAAGAGAGTCGAAAACGAACAGACATTTCAAAAACTAAAGAGAAAGTATAAGCTTACTCTAGGAACGGCCCATGTCATTAGACCCAACGTCCAAAAAGAGAAAGTAATGAAATTCATACAGGACGGTAAGGGAAGACCGAACTTCACAAAGATAACTTTCTAGTCGATAATAGCAATACCCGTAGGGGAACACTCAATAAACAACAAAAAGGGAACGACGAAAATTATAAACAAGAAACACAAACTAGAAGTAATTAAACTAATCATACTCAGAACCCCACAAACCGAAACCCAAACAGGACAAACCCTGAGAGACCCAAAGAACCTGAACCCACCGATAAAAGAAGGGGTAAAGTCCCTTCAACAGTTGATAATAGAGGAGTTCATAAAAGGGTACCTGAAAGAAACACAGAAGAAGAAGACCCTGAGACACTAAGCTTACAACCCCGTAAATTGTAACAGGGTCTCCAGAGACTTCAACAGGAGTAAAGATAAGAAAAAGAAAAAAGAAGAAACGAAGTAAATAAAGGTGGTAAGATAGAAGATGGAGTGAATAGGATAGAAGACGGAGTCAATAAGATGACAACCAAGGGAGGTCTCACGAAAACTAGAGTCAATAACGTAACAAGCAATAACTAACTAAGAAAAAATAAAGAAGATCCAGGAACAATTTGAAAAGAACGTAGAAGAGTCAGGAACAAAGGTCTGATAAATATACATTAAGGTAAAACAAAAGTTTTAAAACCTAGTAAAAATGATAGTAATAAGACTTAAGAAAAAGTCCATCTGAGGGATAGAGGAGGAGAAAACAAACCAAACCACCCCAAAATAGTACAAAGAAATGGACGACTTATAAAGAGACGGAAAAGTGGAGCAAATCCAACGACACGAACCCCACCGGAAAGACGTACGACCTTCAAACACAAAGGAGAAATAACACCTCCAAGGAGGGACACCCACCCCAACCAACTCACCGAACAGTTCCAAAGGACCAATTCCCTTCGAAAGTAACCACAAGACCACCCACCTCGAACTAGAGAAGAGAGACCTCACGTTAGTTCACAGGTCATCACTCAAAACTCCACAGATACCCAAACCACACTGAAAACCGACAGACTAAAACACGAGTCCCAATACAAAGACACAACAGCCTCTTAATCGAACCAAACAGAACGAGGTTTTTAACAACCGACAACCCACCTAGAACCAAAGTCACATGCATACCTCCGAAAACCTACTCGAAAACAGCTAATTACAAGGGACCTCAGTCCTCAAAAGAACACAAGAGTTCAAAACCTAACTTTGGAGGACGGAGACCGAAAGTCAGAATAAGAATGTCATCGGAGTTCTGAAAAGGGTGGTATGTCGTAACTACTATCTTGTAGATCCAATTACCACTTTTCTAAGAGGTGTCACCCCCTGTGGGTCTCTCCAAGTGTCTCAATGTACCTCTTCTCTTCTCCCTCTCCCCTCTATCTCTACTGGTCCTCCTCTTCTCTCCCTTAGTTTTCCCCTCTCTCGTTCGATCGGTCATTAGTTAAGAGATAAACGAGAGGTGTCAGACCTTGTGAGTCTCTCCAAGTGTCTCAAGGTATTTCTCTTCTCCCTCCTTCCTCTATCTCCACTGGTCCTCCTCTCCTCCCCTTCAGTTTTCCTCTCTCTGGTCAGATCGGACACAAGTCAAGGAATGTATAAGAGGTGTCGGGTCTTGTGGGTTTGTCTAAGTGTTTCAATTCATCTCTTCTCTATCTCC
The DNA here is from genome assembly GCA_006410555.1 of Capra ibex. Classification (NCBI taxonomy): domain Eukaryota; kingdom Metazoa; phylum Chordata; class Mammalia; order Artiodactyla; family Bovidae; genus Capra; species Capra ibex. The sequence continues at coordinate 16,388,089 of SJYO01016970.1, forward strand.
ACTGGACCCCCTCTTTTTCCTCTCAGTTTTCCCCTCTCTCGTTAGTTCGGTCATTAGTGTGAGGGTTCACTTTTACCCACGACTTCTAATCTAAGAATTTCCATGTTTTAACTATTGTTTATAGTTTTTCGTTTCTAATTTTTAGATCTCATCTCCAATCTGAGAGTTTTTACGTTATAATTTTTTACTTTGTTTTAGTGTTTTCAATAATTTTTATATACTTTAAACGAAATTTTTATCCCAGAAAAAAATGTTCCATTATCATCCAAAATTTTACTTTTAATTTCCTCATTATTCCTTGATTTTTTATTTTTTTTAATTTTTACTATTATCATTTTATATAGATCCTTAAAGAGACCTCGACAACTCCCGTCAAACCCAAGTCTAGTCAAAGTCTATCAAGGAACAAGGTCGAATATGAAGAAGAGTTCCCGATATCCAGGGAAGGTTACATTGGTTATGATTGATGTTCCAAAATTGGACAACGTGGATAGTGAAGGTTTCGTCGAGGGAGAAGAAACAAATAAAACCGAAGGAGACAAACGTTCAGTGAAGTCATAGATTGAAGACGGGACTGTGTTTCCCCTTTTCCACCAGTAAATAAATCCGAGTGAACAAGTTAACACGACAACCCTCCCTCCTTTTGGTGTTTGTTTACAGTGACCACACACACCCCTCACGAACGTCACAGCCCCGGGGATAAGTGCCGCACACGATAGGTCAGATGTGACGAATCCGAGGTCCAACTAGACGTCCCCTTGACAGATTCCACCCGGGACCCAACGTACGTAAAGGGTCCGGATTCGGCGAGTCCAATTCCAAGAACCCATGAGGTGTTTCCGTTTCTAAGCCCGGACGCAAAACACGGGAAGGATCCAGGTTCGTCGAGTCCGTTGGTCCACGAACCGGTCGTGTGTGAGGGGTCCACCCCGTCACGTAGAATAGTGGAGGGAGTAGGGTCGGCGAACCAAAGGAACCACACGTCACCCTCGTGACAGAGTCCGTACACGACATACAGAAGAAACCCCTCGACTAAAGACCGACACTGGGAGGACCACCTACAGTGGCAGGTCATAGGGTCCTTCTAAACCAATCGTTGACCTTCGGACAAGCGTCAAACCATCTCCTACACCAGAGACCCCCACTCAAACCGGGAACGGAAGACCGAGAGCGGGTGGACGGAGGGACGGAAACCACCCAACACCCGGTCAGCCCACGACCAATGGAGAAGAGACCACTAGCGAGTCAGGAAACAAGACACTCGCCCGGGTCGTCACGGAATCAAATCCCGAAAAACGCCCTATCAAGAGAGAGAGAGAAAAAAGGAGAGAGAGAGACTGATAGGGTGTCAAATCCAACGATAGAGTACAATCGAGGGAGTCTAACGGGAGTCCCGTAAGTCCGGGTCAGGAATGGGATTCATTACCTCGGGGCCTGAGGGACAAGTCGGGGACGAACGACCACCACCTGCGATCGTAGACCTGATGAAGAGGAGACCCTCAATGTCAATCCGTACATTAGACACCCAAAATAAATAAAAAGGGAGGGCCAATTCAACGGGAGACTCTAAGGTTTTGAGGGGTGTCTGGGCGACCACTCTTCCAAAGGACCACAAACCTTTGAAGAGAAAGTGTTGAGGGAGGGGTCCTGCCCAGAGGAAGGGATTGAGAAAACAGAGAGAAAAATAGAAAATATAAAACAGGATGAAGGAAAACTTCTGTTACCCGACGGGAAGACCCACGAACCATAGGAGGTGGTCGCAAGTCTTCAACAAAAGACCATAAACGAGTCGCAAATTTACTAGAAGGTTACTTAAACACCCCCTCTTTCACCAGAGGGGTAGGATAAGAAGGCGGTAGAATCCTGGCGGAGAGTGTTGAGTAAAAACAATTGTATGTTTCTTTTGTAGACACTAGGATTACATCACAGGTCAAATTTAGGAATAAGTTCAAATTAGAGAAGTGACTCATCCGTTCCCTGATATTTTTTTGAGACGGACGTTGCGTCTTCTGGGTTGAAGCTGAGGACTCAGTCTTTCTAGGAGACCTCTTCCTTTACTGTTGGGTGAGGTCATAAGAACGGACCTCTTAGGGTACTTGTCTCCTCGGACCGTCCGATGTCAGGTACCCTAGTGTTCTCAACTGATTCGGTGGTGTATTTAGATCTCACTAATTCACCATGGAAATTTTAGAGAGTGTAGGTTTTCGTGAAGATCCTGAAGGGACCTCCAGGTCATCTAATCTGAGACACGAGGGTAACGTCCCCGTTCCGAAGTTAGAGACCAGTTCCTTGATTCTAAGGAAGTACGACGTACCTATTTTCTTTGTTTTTTGAAAATCGAGAAAGTAAAGGACTGATCTCCACTCTTAGAGTTTGATAAATACCCCCCTTTTTTGTGAACTTTTTTTTTAAAAAAAAAGATAAAATTTATAGAACCTCTGAGTCTTAAACGTTGTAATTTTTACTTACTTAGTGAACTTTTTACTTTATTATTTTTAGCACATATTACACCTTCGGGGTAAACAATGTTTTAACAATCTTAGTTACGTTTATTTTCTTGATAAAATAAACGAAAACTTCTCATTATGCTAATGAGAAGTAACGACATGGATAGAGGACTCGCATGAACCTCGTACACCACTAACCCGGACCGGGTACCCGGTGAGAAGATTCATTGTGACTTTATCTCCTGGACCCAAACCTGGTATCCAATTGAATCTTAAGGATACCTCGTTAAACGGATACGAATAGATCCTTACCCGAGTTAGTTGGCACAGGAAATTTGTTACTAGTGACTGAGTAAAAGTAGATCTCTACAGATACCACTACGGTGTATATTGTACAGTGTATACTATCAAACTTTCTTGTAGTCGGTATCCGAAGATAAAAATTTTAGTAAATTCTTTTGTTATTTATATTCCATCCGACACTATATAGGACTGGGAATCTTCATTAATGTCTTTAGTCTTACGTCTTCATAAATGGACTTCAAAACAAGGAGACAAGAGAAAGGAAGAAGATCTTTGTTGAAGTCAACCCAGTTTCCAAGAACGAATTAATATCTCTGTCTTCTCTTATTGAGTCTAAAAGCTTTTTGTGTTCTGTTGTATTATCGTCAATCAGAGTATTAACGTTTAACATAACAGGAACAAGAATGTAAATCTCAATTAAACCCTTTGAAGAAGTACTAATTGGTCGTTACTTTAATAATTTCACTTCGTTTTGTGTTGAGAAGAGGGGGGGGGGGGGTTTTTTTATCAGAAATTTCTCAAAGAGAACTGAAGTTTAATTTAAAGTCAAAAACATAGTATGACTTTACAACTGAGAACCTCTCCAAACCCAAAAATGAAAATTCACTACTTTACAACCTTTTCTTCTTTTTCCCTAAATTTATGGACTGTCAACGAGATAAAGAAGACAAACTTATTCTTGCATACTTGAACCGAAGTCTTCTCTACGACAGCCCTTTTACTTCAAAAACTGCGAATCTCCTCATAACTAGAGAAACAGAAAGTCGAAGACACAAAAAAAGGTACTGTCGATGTGGATCTTTATGGAAGGAGGTTTTATTCAGTAAAAGAAGGAAGAGTGATTCTTCGACTCGGGAAGTTTTTCTGACTTATAAGTCCTCTAGTCTGACTGTAAATCTATCGTAGGAATCCTTAAGGAACTATGTCTACATTTTATAATAGAATCGTAGAATTTTTCATTCATAAGACCTGTTAACAAGTTTCTATCACTGATATTATACACCCCTACAGGATGACGTTTATAAGAACGGAGAGGAGAATCTTTCGTGTGTAAAACTTCGACCTAGTACAACATTGACCATACCGGACGGAAACGGGTCAACAATCACACTCTTTAGAACTCAGACATCCAAGGATAGAAGATCCGTTAGTCAGTTCTAACAAACCTTTTTTGACGGTCATTTAAGACTTCGGGTGGGAATAATCTCATATTCTTAAACTTTAATTAGAAAACGGAAATCACACCATAGACGACACGATATAGAGAGTATCTAACAGAAATGGACTTACAACATAATAAAGTTTGGGTTGTATGTTTTGTGTTGTTTGTTTGTTTGTAACAAGGGGAGGTATGTAAGACGTAATCCTAGAGGTAGTTATGGACGGAAGTACATACATCACTTCTTGGATGTATGAGTCAATGGGTTCAGAATGATTACCGGAAAGGGGGAGGGATTACGTTGGATTGTGACTGAAGTCAATTAAAGTAAAGGAGATTAAAACGGTATATAGGACAAAGAGGTAGAGAAATAGACTTCTGAAAGGATAAACAAAAGAGACATAACGGTACTTTTGTATCGGGGACCTGGGTGACAGGAATGTTAGTTTAGAATGTAGTAACGGGTCTAGTTAGAAAGTAGAAAATCAAAGATCGTACTGGTATGTTAGATAGTGTTTTGTGAAGTGCCATTGGAGGGTGTCAACAATTGAAGTCCCTCTTTAGTTTAAGGGGATCATCTGTTACCCTCTTGCAAAAAAGATCCTTGGGATCGAAAACGAAGACGGATCCATTCTTGAGAATTCGGTCGGAGGTAAATTGATTAAGTGACGTAATCGGATTAATTATACGGGTATCAGTTCCACTTTTGAAAACAGAATCTCGGTTTCTTACTTATGTAATGTATTGAATTCTTTTTGACTTTGGAACTTATATACAACGTATGTAAAAAGGTTGATAGGTTATTAGGATAAACAGAATGTATTCTTCCGAATATTACGTATAAACGATACGTAATCACCGAGTCAGTACAGGATGAGAAACGTTGGAGTATCTATCATCGAGTGGTCCGAGGAGACAGGGACCTTAAGACGTCCGTTTTTATGATCTTACCTAACGGTACGGGGACCCGATATGTCGTCCGACAATAATCAATAGATGAAATATATGTCAACACACATATACAGTTAGGGTTAAAGGGTTAAATAGGGAGAGAGTTAAAGGGGGAACCATAGACATTCAAACAAAAGATGTAAACACTGAGATAAAAGTAAAACATTTATTCATGGTATACATGGTAAAAAAAAAATTCTAAGGTGTATATCCACTATAGTACTATAGGTAGAAAGAGACAGACTGAATGATGTGAGTTATACTGTTAGAGATCTAGGTAGGTACAGCGACGTCTACCGTAATAAAAAATAAATTCTTTGTAAAATTCTCGTTTGTTCGGAAAGATTTACATATATATTGTAAAGATCTAATTAAATAAGAGGGACACTTCAGTCATTGACTCACAAGTCGTCTCAAACCATCCTCTCTGTTCGGTCAGGAAGTGTGAGAATTCGTCTCATCGTTTTTCATGTAGGAATTACACGAATGAATCAAAAGGATTCACCCTTACTAATTGAACTGAGACCCGGTCCTAACACTTAACACTTCGACAAAAAGTACTTTCTCGAATTATCAGTAGATAGAGTTGGAAGGAGATGTCATAATGGTTGTTAGACGAAAAGTCTGACATGATCCTATATGAGTTCTGTTGTTTAAGGAAATAGAATTTTATTAAGGACTAACATCGAAAATTTCTAGGGTATTTGGGAGACAAGGAAATTCCTTAGTTTATACTTCGGTAATGTAACTTTATAATTGAATATGTCCAAAATGATAATCGACCCACGATCACATTCACGAAATATATTTAATTGAAACAAGTTCTCGTTTTGAATTATTCCGTATTCGTTTTTGTTTTGTTTTATTTTGATTGACATGAGATACAAAAGTAACAAAGGAATTTAGGAGATTTACCCGTTAAATACTGGGAAAGTACCTTCCGTATAATCGATTCAGGACATACAACAAAAAGAAAAAATAGTAAGAGTCCCTTACGTTTTTAAAGGCCATTGAAAATTGGGGTCCTTATCATAGTTAAATCATTAATTTTACGAATAGGGACAAATTACGAACAGAATCGAGTGAATCCGACGTCATTGTTTGTTGGTAGCTGACCTACCAAATATTTGTCGTCTTTACGCATATAGTGAGAAGACCTACTACCGTTCAGACTATAGTTCCACAGTCGACTCAGTGACAGGTCCCTCCCGGACGAAGGACCAAATATCTACCGATAGAAGAGTGACACAAGAGTGTACCGTCTTCCTCGTTCTCCCGAGAGACGTCAGAAACAAAAAATTTAGATAAATAAATAAAAGTAATCTTCGATTAATGAAATGTTGTAACACCACCAAAAACGGTATATAACTGTACTTAGCCGGTGTCCACATGTACGTAGGGGATTGGGCTTGGGGGGAAGGTGGAGGGAGGGGTAGGGTAGGGAGACCCAGTAGGGTCACGTGGCCGAAACTCACGGACCAAAGTACGTAACTTGAACCTGACCAGTAGACAAAGTGTATACCATTATATGTTCAAAGACACGATAAGAGAGACGTCAGAAAAAATATTCCTGGGATTATGGTGAGTACTTCGAAGATGGAAGTACTGCATTAATGGAGAGTTTAGTTTAGTAAGATTTTAGTAGAGTAAACCCCAATCTAAAGTTGTTTTTTTAACACTTCCTCCTGTGTTCGTAGTTTAGATGTCGACATTAGTTTTGTGGTTTAGAGTAAATTTCGATTGGGAGGGGAGACGGTCACGATCAGACTCTTCAGGTACAACCGTATCTACCATACTCGGTAGACAGGAAAAAAAGGGGGTGGATTATGAGGGGAGAAGAGAGAGAAGGGAGAGGGGAGGTGAGGTCGAAGAATCGGTATGTAGACTCTGAAAGAAAGGTCGGAGGTTACGTCATTCAGACCCTATCCTTTTTTCTAATCCTATAAAGAGGGGACTTTCTGTATTTACACTTGTTGGTAACCATAAGAGGTTCGTTTTCCTCGAAGACCAGTCTCAAGGGAAATTTACATAAAAGACCAAGAAAGAGGTAATACGTGTATAGACCGGTACTCTTCGTATTAGAGGTAAAAGGTAAAGACGCAAATGGGACTACCTTCACCAAAGGACACCACATCTGAGGAATCCCTACTGACGACCCGTCAGAGAAGTATCTCAGAAGGTAGTAGGTAATACACGAGTACGGGTCAGTAAGTCAGTACAGACTGAGAAACACTGGGGTACCTGACACCGGTCGGTCCGAGGAGACAGGTACCCTAAAGGGTCCGTCCTTATGACCTCACCCCACGGTAGAGAAAGAGGTCCCCTATAAAGACTGGTCCCTAGTTTGGACAGAGAATGTAGTAGACGTTACCGCCCACTTTAAAAAAAAATGGTGACACTGTGGATCCTTCGGGGTTCAGGTCATCTTCCATAGGTTGTACGACTTATCAAAGGTACTTCAGAGAGTAAAAGGAGAGACGTAGAATCCTAAAGGTTTCTTAAGTACCACCGGATCGTGGAATAGAACTGTAAACATATAATGGTTCCTAGGTGAAATGGTTAGACACGGAATTTAGTTCTATTTTAATATCAATTTTCAGTTTATAGTATACTATAACCAATATACATCTTAGATTTTTTTTTTGTTATATTTCATGAATAAATGTTTTGTCTTTAATTCAGTGGAGTTATAGTTATTAGAGTATATACGTCCACTGTGGTGGAAACACCGTCTTTTGTTTTTACTTGACTTCTCGGAGAACTACTTTCCTTTTGTCCTTTCCTTTTTTTCGACGAATTTTAAGTTGTAAGTTTTTTGCTTCTAGTACCGTAAGTCAGGGTGGTGAAGTACCATTTATCTACCCCTTTGTTACCTTTGTCACTCTTTGAAATAAAAGAACCCGAGGTTTTAGTGACGTCTACCACTGACGTCGGTACTTTAATTTTCTGTGAACTAGGAACCTTCTTTTCGATACTGTTCGGATCTATTGTATAAGTTTTCGTTTCTGTAACGATACGGTTGTTTCCAGGTAGATCAGTTTCGATACCAAAAAGGTCATCAATACATACGTGCACTCTCAACCTGATATTTCTTTCGACTCACTGTTTCTTAATTCCGTAAACTTGACACCACAACCTCTTCTGAGAACTTTCAGGGAACCTGACGTTCCTCTAGTTTGATCAGTTAGAATTTTCTTAGTCAGGACTTATAAGTAACTTTCCTGACTACGACTTCGACTTCGAGGTTATGAAGTCGGTGGACTACACTTCTTGACTGAGTGACCTTTTCCGGGACTACGACCCTTTCTAACTTCCGTCCTCCTCTTCCCCTGTTGTCTCCTCCTCTACCAACCTACCGTAGTGGCTGAGTTACCTACACCCAAACCCATCTGAGACCCTCAACCACTACCTGTCCCTCCGGACCGCACGACGTCAAGTACCCCAACGCTACTCAGCCTGTGTCGACTCACTGACTTGACTTGACTACCCAATACACTAGAAACTGTTCAATAACTTGGACAGATTCAGTACATACCTACACTCTCAACCTGACACTTCTTCCGACTCGTGACTTCTTAACTACGAAAACTTGACACCACAACCTCTTCTGAGAACTCTCAGGGAACCTGACGTTCCTCTAGGTTGCTCAGGTAAGAGTTCCTCTAGTTGGGACCCTAAAGAAACCTTCCTTACTACGATTTCGACTTCGAGGTCATGAAACCTGTGGAGTACGCTTCTCAACTGAATAACCTTTTCTGGGACTACGACCCTCCCTAACCCCCGTCCTCCTCTTCCCCTACTGGCTCCTACTCTACCGACCTACCATAGTGCCTGAGCTACCTGCACTCAGACTCACTTGAGGCCCACTACCACTACTTGTCCCTCCGGACCGCACGACGCTAAGTACCCCAGCGTTTCTCAGCCTGTACTGACTCGCTGACTTGACTTGACTTGACTTGACTTCAGTGAGAAAAAAAAGGTTACCATTTTGGTTTATTAGTATCCCAGATAAAGGATTGTAACTACTCTTCCTATTTAATACATTAAATCCATTTTGTCAATTGTGTCCTGGATCGTTATCGTGAATTATAGAAAATCGACAGTTAGTTTTAATAGTTCGATTAATAAAAAGGGTCCGCGGATCAGAGTCCTCACATCCGACGTTAGGACCCACCAACCACAAAATAATTCCGTCAATAATTCGAAAGTCAGTCGATCGTCGTAGTCCTTCGTCCGTGTCAGCGATATCACTCTACTTCCCTTATGTGCGTCTCTAGACTTAGACTTATAGTGTAGGACAATGTGGAGACGTGGTTTCTCTCTGTTTTTAACCAAAAGTGTTTCTCATACCGAAGGGACTACCGAGTCTCCATTTCTTAGACGGACAGTTACGTTCTCTGTGTTCTCTGAACCCAAACTAGGGACACAACCCTTCTAGGGAACCTCTTCCTTTACCGGTGGGTGAGATCATAAGAACGGACCCTTTAGGGTATCTGACTCCTCGGACCGTCCGATGTCAGGTTTCACAGGGTTTTGTCAACCTGTATTGAATCGTTGATTTGGTGATGTATATATATATATATATATTACAAAGGTACGAAAGGAAAAACAAAGATCGTCGGACTATAGTTCCAGATCTAAAGGTCTATTATGTGGTTTTATTAATGTGTAAAAGACACTGAATACCGTTATGAAAAAAGAGTTCTTCAGATTCAAGTCAAGTCAAGTCAAGTCAGTGAGTCAGCACAGGTTGAGAAACACTGGGGCACTTAACGTCGTGCGGTCCGGAGGGACAGGTAGTGGTTAAGGGCCTCAAGTGGGTTTGAGTGCAGGTAGTTCAACCACTACGGTAGGTTGGTAGAGTAGGAGTAAGTAGGGGAAGAGGAGGACGGGGGTTAGGGAGGGTCGTAGTCTCAGAAAAGGTTACTCAGTTGAGAAGCGTACTCCACAGGTTTCATAACCTCAAAGTCGAAATCGTAGTCAGGAAGGTTACTTGTGGGTCCTGACTAGAGGAAATCTTACCTGATCAACCTAGAGGAACGTCAGGTTCCCTGAGAGTTCTCAGAAGAGGTTGTGGTATCAAGTTTTGGCAGTTAAGAAACCGAGAGTCGAAAGAAGTGTCAGGTTGAAAATGTAGGTATGTACTGGTGACCTTTTTGGTATCGGAACTGATCTGTCTGAAAACAACCGTTTCATTACACAGACGAGAAGTTATACGATAGATCCAACCAGTATTGAAAAGAAGGTTCCTCATTCGTAGAAAATTAAAGTACCGACGTGGTGAACAATTTCTCTAACAGAAATGAGGTAACATATAAGAACGGAGGAAACAGTTTCTATTCCACAGATATACACACNAAACAGTTTCTATTCCACAGGTATACACACACCTAAATAGAGACCCGAAAGATAAAACAAGGTAACTAGATATAAAGACAGAAACACGGTCATGGTATGACAGAACTGCTTACACCGAAACATCATCTCGGACTTCAGTCCGTTCAACTAAGGAGGTCAAGGTAAGAAGAAAGAGTTCTAACGAAACCGATAAACTCCAAAAAACATAAAGGTATGTTTAGAACTTTAATAAACAAGATCGAGACACTTTTTATGGCGACCATCGAACTATCCTTAACGTAACTTAGACATCTAACGAAACCCATCATATGAGTAAAAGTGATATAACTAAGAGGACTAGGTACTTGTACCATATAAAGAGGTAGATAATCACAGGAGAAACTAAAGAAAGTAGTCACAAAATATCAAAAGATATATATCCAGAAATCAAAGAAATCCCTCTATATAAGACTTCATAAAATAAGAAAAACAACGTTACCACTTACCTTAACAAGTAACGTCGTGACAAATATTATCGGTCCTGTACCTTTGTTGGATCTACAGGTAGTCGTCTACTTACCTATTCTTTCGACACCATGTATATGTGTTACCTCATAATGAGTCGGTAATTTTTCTTATGTAAACTTAGTCAAGATTACTCTACCTACTTTGACCTCGGCTAATATGTCTCACTTCATTCGGTCTTTCTTTTTGTGGTTATGTCATATGATTGTGTATATATACCTTGAATCTTTCTACCATTACTACTGGGACATACGCTGTGTCGTTTTCTCTGTGTCTACACATCTCGCTTGAAAACCTGAGTCTCCCTCTCCCTCTCCCACCCTACTAAACCCTCTTACCTTAACTTTGTACATATGATAGTACATTCTTTACTTAGCGGTCAGATACAAGCTGCATCCTATGTCGTACGAACCCCGATCACGTGCCCCTACTAGGTCTCTCTACTATACCCCACCCTCCACCCTCCCCCCAAGTAAAACCCTTGAGTACATGTAGGCACCACCTAAGTACAGTTACATACCGTTTTGGTTATGTCATAACGTTTCATTTTATTTCATTTTTATTTTTAATTTAATTTTTTTATTTTTTTATTATTATTAAAGTACCGACGTTAGTGGTAGACGTCACTAAAACCTCGGGGTTTTTTATTTCAGACTGTGTCAAAGGTGACAAAGAGGTAGATAAAGGGTACCTCACAACCCTGGCCTACGGTACTAGAAGCAAAAGACTTACAACTCGAAATTCGGTTGAAAAAGTGAGAGGAGAAAATGAAAGTAGTTCTCCGAAAAATCAAGGAGAAGTGAAAGACGGTATTCCCACCACAGTAGGCGTATAGACTCCACTAACTATAAAGAGGGTCGTTAGAACTAAGGTCGAACACAAAGAAGGTCAGGTCGTAAAGAGTACTACATGAGACGTATCTTCAATTTATTCGTCCCACTGTTATAGGTCCGAACTGCATGAGGAAAAGGATAAACCTTGGTCAGAGAACAAAGTACAGGTCAAGATTGACAACGAAGGACCGGACGTATGTCTAAAGAGTTCTCCGTCCAGTCCACCAGACCATAAGGGTAGAGAAAGTCTTAAAAGGTCAAATAACACTAGATGTGTCAGTTTACGAAACCGTATCAGTTATTTCGTCTTTATCTATTTATCGTGTTTAAATAGCGAAATGCCAAGACGTCCAGTCTTTAGACTGCACGTAGAGTAAGACGATTTTTGGTCTTGAAGTGAGGGAGGTCTTTGGGACCCCTCTCAGAAAAGGAACGGAAAAGGTCAAAGACCTCTAACCTTCGCTAGGACCAGAACACCGACGTAGTGAGGTCAGAGACGAAGGAAGAAGTGTAGTGGAAGAGGAACTAAACGAACAGGTTTGAAGGAGACGAAACGACAATGTTCCTGTGAACAGTGACCTAAATGTCGAGTGGACCTATTGGGTCCTATTTAAGTAGGGGTTTCGTAATTAATTAAAAAAGGTGTAATTTCATTATAAGTACCTAATCCTACATCAGAAAAGAAAACCCCTCGTGGTGAGTTAGGTGACAGTAACAACAAGACTGTGATATAGTACAGATTGAGAAACGCTAGGGTAACTGACGTCGTGTGGTCCGAAGGGACAGAAAGTGATAGAAGACCTCAAACGAGTTTGAGTACCGATGACTCAGGCACTACGGTAGGTTGGTAGAACAGGAGACAGCAGGGGAAGAAGAAAATGGAAGTTAGAAAGGGTCGTAGTCCCTTTCTATTCAGCCGAGATAGTAATTGTTAAGGTATTGGATAAATGTATGTATCTCAAAATGCGGGGCTGGGGGAGGTAGAGACAGAACGCTTACATCGATTCAAAACTTTAAGTTTCTCTTGAGAAGACGACTGTAGAGACCTTTGGGGGTGGTAAAGTCACTACTCAGGAGACAATTACCTCGACTGGGTTCGGAACGGTCACAGGTCTCTGAAGTCCACGAAACAGTTACTGACGGGTAGGGGGATTTCTGACTTATACCGAGAGACCACGTAAGACGAGAAAAACTACATCCTCGGACGTTCTTTACACTTTGTCAGAGGGAGTTGATACGATGGTACAAACGGTCCAAAACTCAGGACTCAAAATTTACAAAATAAAGTCCTCCTATCGTTTAGAGTGTAACATCTCGGTTTACATCTTCAACGGTCCGTGACCCTGGCACCGGAGGTAGGTCTTAAAAAAAAAAAAAAATTCATGACCGACACTTTTTAGTGTCACCAAATTAGATCCCTTCTCTCTTCGAAACCTTTCAAAGGGTTTTCCACTATCTTGAACGTTGGGTCCAGATACTCACCTAGAGACCAATTCCCTATTCTTCCTTAGACGTCGATTCTCTGTCTGTTCCGTCACCGTTGGGTGAGGTCATGAGAACGGACCTCTTAGGGTCCCTACCCCCTCCGACCACCCGACGGTAGATAACCCAGTGTGTCTCAACCTGTACTGACTTCACTGAATCGTCGTCGTCGATTCTCTTCGGTCTATAATCGGTCTGTTACTTGACCAAACAAATATCCGGGGTAGTACCGTACTATAGCTACAATTCCAGTTCACACGGTCATCCTAAGGAACTAAAAACTAAAGAAAAAACTCAAAAAATAAAAAAACTAAAACTAAAAACTCAAAAATTCCATGTTCATACTAGTACTCAGACTCACTTACACACACATATAAAGTGGTCGTTCACGGTTTCTTCAATCCTAGACACGGTAATGATTGTAAAGTCCAAAGATCCAGAAATGGATCTTTATAATTTAGGTGTAGAAACCCTTAATCCAAGGTTCAGGGACCCATAAATTGTCAGAATGTTCTACAGTGTCCTTTTAAACTGTGTGTAGTGAGATCCTACTTGTCTCGTTCCGACATTCGAGTCTCCCACAAACGTAACCTTTCAGGTTCTGAACCCTTCGTCTTACCGACTCAGTACACCTGTCGTCTAAGAGAATGATCCAACAAATAAAAACATAACGTATATACCAAAAACAAACGACTCGTAATATTATAAAACTGTATGATCTTCGGGAAAGACAGACCTCTCTGTGACGGGGAGGACCCCAATCTGTTAAGAATCTCTATTGTTTCCCGACTAAACCTCGTACATAAACTGCACGTTTGATTAGTTCGGAGTGGAAGACAGACACCAGGTAGGGGAGTCTCTCTCATCAGGAAGTAGAATTAGTCAGGTCCCGGTCCATGGTCCGTTGATCTCTACTGAAGTCGGGTTTCGAACGACTTTAATAAGTTTAGTCGGTTAAAATTTGAGAAGTGAGGCTAGACAACGCAGAAAGGGAGTCTTTGGGGTCATTATGGTACTGGATTTTTCAGGGGGACTCAGGACGGGAGATTCTGGAGACCTAGTGGGAACACGAAAGGGCTACTGGGATATATCGTCTGTACAGAACGAAGAACTGAGGTCCTTAACACTCACATTATTCGAAATAAAGAAAGAACTCGGAGAGGACACAGAAGAGAACACTAACTTGGACTGACTGGTAACGTATTTTCTTATGTTTTGTTGAAAATTCCTTCATTTGGAAAAGAAGACAAAAAAGTTTGAACTAAATATACCCTCCTATTAGTCTACATCTATTATCTCGAATTGATGACTCCCTTCTAAAGTCCGAGTTACACCGACCAAAGACTACAGTACTCTCAGTCTTAAGAAGAGGAAGACGTAGAAGGGACCCTTCCACGTTGATGAAGAGGTGACCACACGTCCAATCCGGTGGAGTGAAAGTCCAGGTCAAAATACGACGGTTTTTTAGTTCCTCAGGATGACCATGTGAACTGGAATTGTAGCTATAGTACGACACTACCCCGGGTATTTGGTTGGTCAAGTAACAAACAGACCGATTATAGACCAAAGAGAATAGACGTCTAAGGAAGAATAGGGAATTCGTCTCTAGGTGAGTACCTGGACCTACCGTCTCAGAGAACGACCATCTATGGGTTTACAATAGTATGTAAGTATTTCGGTAGTCTATTTACGATTAATTTGGTGATCCGATGAAAATTCGGAACGTAAGGACCCGTTCTATAGGTCGGGGAGGTTTGAAGTATAGATTTCCTCTCTAACATATTATAGTACCACTTTTCACCTTTTTGCCTACGTATGTCACAAATAGTATTTCTGACTGAGTATTTCCACAAGTCATTAACAGTTGATAATAAAAGTAAGACCAGGAATAAGTAGCCGGACTCCATCGGATCCACGTTCTCCCCTTCTCTTCGTCTTTATAAAGGTAGACTAAGGTCGTGGGTACGAAAAGTACGAAGGAGATTGTCTCTCCTCTTTACACCGGTGGGGAGGTAAAGTTTGGTTGAAGTCAACACCACCTAAGGACAAACACTCCGTCCCTGTAGTTCTCTTACCTCCGGAACAACCACACAACCACCTAACGATTGACGTGTTACACCGTCCTTCGTAACAGACATCTACGACACCAAATTGTCCTTAAAGTGTAAGGGTCGAAATTTATTGATGGTAGTAAAATCAAAAGGAACAAATGAAATCGATTACAATTTATAAAACAGTTCATTTCACGATCACCAATAGTAATTGAGTACAGTAAGTAGAAGAAATATCCTCTGTTTTTTCCGTCAAGATAATTTTACGGAGATTGATTTTTCGAGAAGTTCAACTATAAGGGACTCTGTCTTTACCAACTTTAGACAGTTTCTTTGTACATTACTTTCTTTTTTTTTTTGGTTGTTGTGTACTTACACAAATAATGTGAGGTTAGGATTCTCTTGATAACTTTGATCGAGATTTAACTCGTTACTAAAACGTCACGAAACTTTTAAGAAGACCCCCTTTTAGATGTCTTTACAGAGAGTTATTTGTTATTCCCACCTGTAAAAAAAGTTTTAAGGTATAATTTGTCGAATAATTACAAAGTAAAAAAAGTTTCGTTAAATTAGATAAGTTCTACGGAGTACTACGTCTTTACAGAAAATCATTTCTTACTTTCAATTGTAGATCGTTGACTACTGATCAGGGGGTTTAATAGTCTCCTATTTTGTTATTAGTAGTAAGAAAAGGACGTTTTTGGTAAACCTCCTTTTTCGATTACACGAATTACGGAGATCGTAAAGTTTATCTACGATCAAATATCAAATAACGAAGGTGGATTTTTTACGTACGTTACTCTACGCCTTCCTAAACTTAATCAGAAGACTATAATTTCTGAAACGAAAAATAACCACCTACCTCCTTTTCTACCGGCTCCAGGCTCTACCTGGGTGTCACGAGAGATGAAAACGCGTACTGGAGGGGGTAATGGTGATCTTTTGTTCTCGGACGGTAAAACCATCTTTGAAACAGTTTCGCACGGTTCGGTCCTACGGAGTTATCCACTTTATAGTACGTCTGGATCTCGTACCCTGCGAGTGAAGAAGGACTCGATTCATTTACTTTGTCAAAAGGTATAAGTGGAAGAAAGACTCTCCAGGACCAGGTCGAAATCGGGATTCGACGGGGGCACTTGGACACAGAGTCCACACCCCGAAAGAATTAAAAAGGTGGAGGAGAGGTGGAGGTGGGGAGTCTGAGAAGGGAACGACACATCGTCCAGAATCTGATCTCTTTAAGGGGTCTTAAATATAGTGACCTGGACCTGAGACACTGGTTCTCTCAAAGAAAGAAGATAACACCCGGCTAACTACGGGCAACGAAGGTGGGAGACGTTTTCGTTACTTAGAAAAAGACCTTAACGACTCACACCCTCCCACCGACCCATGAAGACGGGGAGATTGGGACAAAGTTCCGAAACAATCATTCTTCCTTCCTAAACCCCTCATCCGTCCCGAGAAAGGTCAGGATCCCGTCGTTAAAAGTCGTTGGTTTCGTGTTTATCCTCACAGAGAAACAAAGACCATAAAAAAAAAATCGTCGAAATAATTCATTTGACGAGTATCAAGCTCACATGTCAAACTATATAGACTGTACGTAGTGGAGACAGTTTGGTAGTAGTGTTAGTCCGATCACTTGTGTGGGTGGTCGGGATTATGGGAAAACATTAGAAAGAGAGGTAAGGAGGGACGGGACGGGAAAAATTCCGTTGGGTTCTAAACGTCAGACAGGCGTATCTAATCAAACGTAAAAGATCTCAAAAATATGTGTTCCTTAGTATGTAATACATGGGAAATCCCCTCCACTCAAGACCGAGAACCGTGTTAATAAAACTCTGATCATACATCACACACAAAGTTATGAAGTGAGTAAAAATAGCGACTTATAATATACTAAGACACCTGCACGACGTTAAACATGTAAGTGAGTAGATAACTCGCAAACCTAACAAAGGCCAAACCCCGGTAATGTCATTTCGAAGACACTCGTAGACACACGAACTGTTGTACGACCGAAAAGGAAAACCAATACGAATTCTCACTTTACTGACTCAGTATATTATTTTTATCCAGCTGTAAGATTTTTTAAGGATATTTAGTTTATATGAAGTTGTCTTTTATCACAGTGTTAAGTTTCTTGTAAAATTTATAAAGGGTTTATAAAAGGTTTCTCCAACACCGTTAACAGTAAAGGTGTTCATCACATCACATTTTCTCAAGACAAAGGGGTAAAGTAGTGGTGGTCAACCACACCTCTGTTAGAGACACTGGACCCCAATTTGTTTCTAAAGAGCCGATGTTATAGTTTTCATGTCAAGTATTTTATTTAATGACTACTTAACCTAACGTATTTTAGTTTTGAATAGAAGTGTTTGTGACCATTCTCTTACGTTTCAGTATCTGACTTTTTTTTTTAGAGTCTTTCGTGTATAAACTATGCTAGGACATCTGTCTTATGACACATATATATTCACACACGATTCGGTGAGGTCGACACAGACTGAGAACGTTCGGGTACCTGATACTGGCCGGTCTGAGGAGACAGGCACCCTAAGAGGTCCGTTCTTATGAGTTCACCCAACGGTACGGGAGGAGGTCTCCTAGAAGGGTTGGGTCTCTAACTTGAACACAGAGAATACAGAGGACGTAATCGTCGACCCAAGAAATGGTGATCGTGATGGACCCTTCGGGAACATCCATCTAAATCTATTATATATACATACACACACTTATACCCCGATGGGTCCACCAAGTCACCATTTCTTAGGTGGACTGTTACGTCCTCTGGGTCTACTCTAGGCACCCTGGGTCTTTCTAAGGGACCTCTTCCTTGGTCGTTGAGTGAGGTCAATAAGAACGGACCCTTTAGGGAACTTGTTTCCTCGGACCACCCGATACCACGTACCCCAGTGTTTTTCTAAGTCTGTGTCGAATCACTAATTTGTTGTTTACAAACGTGTATATATATATATATATATATATAGGAGAGTTTTGAGTTATTATTCTTTATTTTATTAGTTAATTTTCTTAACTTATAAGAAGTTCTTCTAAACTTGACTACGAAACAGTTTCTTTCACATACTTACCCTGCATTCATGTTTAATACGTTTACTTTTGGTGTTACCCTATGGTGGTGTGTGGATACTCCTACCGACTTTGATTTCATTGACTTAACAAAATGAACGAAAATTGAAAAGTTGAAACATCTAATTGGATTCTAACATTCTTCACTATGCCTCTTTAGGGGATATGGTAAGGGGTTCCAGGGGGATACGTTTATCTGTCATGTTATAGTGTTGGTCTACATTAGGTACCTCTAGAGTCGTCACATCGTACACGAGTAAGCACACACATAAAATAAGAGGCGGTAACGTAGTGTGCGTGCACCCAAGGACACAGATGACGGTTTCAGTTCTCTGTTTTTAGAGGTAGTACCCCTAGGGACCACGAGAAGAAAATGTCGGTCCGGGTGAAGGGAGGGACGAAGGGAGTGAGTGAGAGGACGGACACCATAAAATAGTAAACACACACTTAAAAAATTTCAAGGACAATAGAAAGGTCCTAATGGGACGGAGATGAGACCAGGGGTCTTGGAACACCAAGTTCAATAACCGTCGTTATTTCCGCGAGTGTCTCAGTACATCTGTCACAAACTCTTAAAAAGACAAACACTTTAACCGTCACTTTGAACTCCTTACGTACCCCTCACTTTAGTTTGAACTGTTGAAACGATAATTATTCGTCGAACAAGGTTTACATGCTCAGTTTTCTAATACGTTTTGACTTGTAAATTTCGTCACAGGATAATTCACACGAATTAAATTACTTGATCTTAGTAAATGATATAAATTTAGTGTGTACTTTGGACCTCCTTGTAGTGGAGGTATCTCTAATGAAGGGATCCTGGTAACGAAATCACAGTGGACAGGACTACCCATAACGGACGTACGGGAAAGGGAAGGTGGGGTCTAAAGGAGAAGATAACAATGCATGAGAGGAGTACAGTAAATAAGGTTATATTAACTGACGAAGGAAAAGACGACGAGGATATAGCTCGTTACTCCAGGAAAAGATTAATTTGGAATAGAAAAGAAATTTCTCCTGTTATCAGAAATGTCTTTGGGAGTTTCTCCGAAAAAGAGAAGTAGGATGTATGAAGACTAAATGTTTTTAATTTTATTTTATTGTGTAGAAGAACCGTGGAAGTAAATATAGGGAGTCCTATGTCCTATTACGACAGGAATCTACGACTATCCTTAGCAAAATAATAGGAAACTAAAGACTTCGGACACAGAAGTATTTAGGGTCGACTTCCAAAGTCAATTCTTTTGATCCAGTGTGGTATAATGGATGTTACATAACGCGCAACCTCGTGTCAGAGTGGATCTGAATGTTGAATTTACACGTATATAGACAAAGGATTCCCTTTTTTTTTTAGTCACTATACGAAAGGAGAACCGAATCTTAGTCGTCGTGGAGTTGTGGCTGAAATTATAAATAAATGTCTAAAATTGTCACAATAGGAATGTACCTCTTTTATTCATTTCCCGACTGAAGGTGTAAATGGATCGGGTCTCTTGATGTGTCATACTTAATTAAAAGTTTCGTTTAGACTTAAAGATTTTTACTTTACTTCATTGATCATTACTGTTAAAAAACTTTCTGTGGATGTGGTGAACGAGCTAAGAGAGTAGACTTTCTCTTGTTTGGAAGGACCAACGTGACTACCTGACTGAATTTTCTACTTTACTTTTGTTTTGTTATCCCTCTACTTTCGTAGATTTTTAACAGACGTCACCTCCTATATAATATGTTTTGATACTAAAAAAAAAGAAAAGTTTAACAAGTACCCCAAGAGTTACGTTACTATGACTTCACCAAACGGTAAGGGAAGACACCACAACCTCTTCTGAGAACTCTCAGGGAACCTGACGTTCTTCTATTTTGGTCAGTTAGGATTTCTTTTAGTCAGTACTTATAAGTAACCTCCTGACTATGACTTCGACTTTGAGATTATGAAACCAGTGGACTACGTTTCTTGACTGAGTGACCCTTTCTGGGACTACGACCCTGTCTAACTTCCGTTATCCTCTTCCTATATTGTCTCCTACTCTACGAACCTACCGTAGTGGTTGAACTACCTGTATTCAGACTCGTTTAAGGTAATCAATCACTACCTGTCCCTTCGGACCATACGACGTCAGGTACCCCAACGTTTCTCAGTCTGTCCTGACTCGTTGACTTGACTGACTGACTGATTGACTATGATATATATCCGAAGGGACCACCGGGTCACCATTTCTTAGACGGACGTTATATCCTCAGAGTCCTTTGTCCAAGTCAGGGACCCCACCCTACTAGGGCACCTCTTCCTTTACTATTAAGTGAAGTCATAAGAACGGGCCATTTAGAGTATCTACCTCCTCTGACCGTCCGATGTCAGTTACCCCAGTTTTCTTTTCACTCTACCCTGAACCACTGATTTGTCGTTCTAGTTTTATAAACATATATATTAACCTACACATGTATATAATATATTACATATACGAGTTACCATTCAAAGTCTCTGTATCTATGTCTATGCCTGTATCTATAGAGATATCTATTTATGTATATCTATATCATTGTCTAAGTTAAATTCCTTGACTAAGTACATTAACACCACAAATTTTAGACTTCTTCCTTTGGTCGTCTGAGTCCCTTCTCAACGTCAAGATCAGGTTTTTGTCAGACGGCATCTTGGTCCTTGTCGACCACATTTCAGACTTTCGACAGACGACCGTCTTGAGGGGGAACGGCCCCCCACCCTTCGGAAAACTAGACAAGTCCGGAAGTACACTGACCTGGTCCGATGGATATGAGACCTCCTGTTAGACAAAATGAACTTCTGGTGGTCAAATTGACGTTTGGAGTAGGTTTGTGTGGGAGTATCTTCGTACGTCTTTTTATAAACTGGTTTATAGACTTGTCATACTGAATCAGTGAAACTGGGTCTTTTAATTGGTAGTGAGAGTAGAAATCTAAGTGGGATTACCAATTCAGAGGACTTCAGTGACCGAGTTACTTTGTCTCTATCTCGTTAGAGTGAACGTTTCAAAACCTTCTGATATGACCCAAGATACACGGGTGACCGGTGTGGAGAATGGGTCACTAGGTACACTTAGACCATTGGTATGGTTCGAAGACAGTGGATCCAACTGGTCACAGTACAACTTGAGTCCGTCTGTTTATAGTTCACCTGTTAGGTATTAAGGGACGTTAGGCCAATGTGGAGGATCCTACAGACGAGACAAATAGGAGTGTCTTTTGAACTGTGGTTTACACGTAGAACAAAACAAAAAGGGTGTGGTTCGTTAAGAGATTGTGGTGTATCCACAGGATGTTAAACTAAATTAAGACTGTAGAAGTCTGACCTCAGTATAAGGTGTTCCCTTCCCGAAACAGGGCGTTTTGACGGGGATGAAGTCTATGGTTACCGTTTAAGGGTCTGAGGACCTAAAGACTGACTTTTCGATATTTAATCCCCCCCACAACGCGTTGGGGGAGTAGTTCATATTGGTAAATGATCTTGTCGAGTGTCTTATATCCTTTTGTAAATTGATAGAAGATGACCAAATAATATTACGTCGTCAGGAGTTTGAAAAACCGTGGTCCCTGGTCAAAGTACCTTCTGTTAAAAAAGTACCTGACCCCTCTACCCCTACTAAACCCTTACTAAGTTCGTGTCATCCCAAGTACGAGAATACTCTTACATGACGATGGAGACTAGACTGTCCTCCACCTCGATTACACTCGATACTCAACGATTCAGCGAAGTCAGCACAGACTGAAACACACTGAGGTGTCTGTCGTCGGGTGGTCCGAGGGGGTAGGGACCCTAGGAGGTCCGTTCTTGTGATCTCACCCAACGGTAAAGGAAGAGGTTACGTACTTTCGCTTTTCACTTTCACTTCAGCACAGGCTGTATCGTTGGGATACCTGGTGTCGGATGGTCCGAGGAGGTAGGTGCCCTAAAAGGTCCGTTCTCATGACCTCACCCAACGGTAACGGAAGAGGATTAACTCACTACTCTTCACTGACATTTATGACAATTATGTCTACTTCGAAACGAGTGAACGACTACAAGTGGAGGACGGTATCCCGGACCGAGGATTGTCCGGTGTCTGTCTATGGTCAGGTACTGGTCTCCAACCCCTGGGGTCAATATTTCCTATATTGAATCTTCGTCGGATTACATTCTCCTTTTCCAGACACCTTTCCCCGTCTCTCGAAGGTAAGGGAGAGTAAAAATGTCGCGACAGACACGGTCTTTAACAAAAACGAAATTCAAGGACTTCATCTACCTTACCGAACAAGTGGTAGTACATGGAGAACGGTAAGGAGGGACACCAGAAGAGTCCATTTCTTAGAGAGTCACCATTTCTTGGACGGACGATCTTCCTCTACGTCCTCTGACCTCAAACTAGGGACCCAACCCTTCTAGGGGATCTCCTTCTATACCGTTGGGTGAGGTCATAAGAACATACGGTCATAAGAACGGACCTTTTGGAGTACCTGTCTCCTCGGACCACCCGATGTCAGGTACCCCAACGTTTCTCCACCTGTACTGATTCCCTGACTCGTGTGTCGTGTTTTTGTACGAGGGGACATCCGTCTCATGTGTAGTGATGAGGGAACTACTCTTAGAAGTTAAAATCTAAAAGAAACCCGTTAGATTAACCACACCTGTAATTATAAGGAACGGATGCGTCTTCAAAGATTACGTAAGCACACCCAACAGAGACAAGGAGACCCCGAAGACGGGAGGAGTACTCTTGTAGTTCTGGGTCTTCATAAGGATAAAGTAACACTTAGACCTTATTTTTTCTACTCACCCCGACTCAGTCCAGATTGACTCAGTTTCTCTAGGACGATTCCGAGTTGGTCGGGTGTCGGAAGTATATTAACTCGTCCTTCAGTCACAAACAAAATATTTGGTGATTCTAAACCCCCGAAAAGCAGTGATGTCTTTTTCAACTCATTACGTCACAATTTGGTTCAATCAGTTAATTCGAATATTGTTGAGAGAATACATCAAAGATAGTAATAATGAGTACAAAATTTTACTCTGTTATCGTTTGTCTTTTCGGTCTATTGGGTCTTCAAATAACCAGATAACTCCACAACTCGACTCTTGACTTGAGTCAGACCGACTGAGGTTTTATCGTAGAGTGACTAATTTGTACTTATCCTTATCCGTTACACTGTAAAGTTAAAATCGACTTCTTGATATAAAACTATCTACAAAAATATGGAATTTTCGTTTCACTGACATATAGGGTAAAACGGGGCGTGTCATGACCAAGTATGGACAACAGGGTTGTTTTAACAATTATCGAAGAGGAGAGTAAAAGTTATACAGGAACAAACCATTCGATTTATAGACGGGATAAATTCTGGGTTAGAGCAGGAACTATTGTAAAAAAAAAAAAAAGTTTAGAGGAAGGTGAAGTAGAGACCGAAAATGGTTGGTTATCTTATTAGGTGTACCTACTGTTTACTGACTTATCGAATTCTCTACGACAGAAAATATATTAGATAGATGGTTACAATAACTACGAGGAGTAGTTTACAAGAAGAACAACTAGGTGACTCGTTGACAGAGAAATTTATTTGAGATTTTAAGAATAATATACACCTTGAAATTAGTTGTGTCCTATTTTTTCGGGTTTCTACCCAGACCAAACAGTAGGTTCAATGTTTCTAGTGAACACGAGAGGAGGGAACTCTAGTTCTAATCAATTTCTACGTCTTTTGTTTAATCGTTTTAAATTCCTTTTTACGGAACCGTTTACAAGATTCATTTTCTTTTACGTCCACTAGTATTGGGATAATCTATTTAACCTAGAAAAAATTTTGGAAAATAACATATAACCCACGAAGGGACCACCGAGTCTGTCATTTATTAGGAGGACACTAGGGACCCATCCCTTCTAAGGGACCTCTTCCCTTACTGTTGGCTGAGATCAAAAGAAAGAACCTCTTAGGGTACCTGTCTCCTCGGACCACCCGATGCCAAGTACCCCAGAGTTCTCTCAACCAGTACCGACTCACTGATTCGTTGTTGTAAAATATAACCTCATATCGACCAATTGTTTGTTACAACACCACCAAAGTCTACTTGTCACTTCCGTGAGTCGGTATGTCTATTTACATAGGTAAGAGAGGGTGTGAGGGGAAGGTAGGTCTGACGGCGTATTGTAATTCGTCTCAAGGTACACGATTTGTCTTCCGGAACAACCAATAGGTAAATTTTATATTGTCACACATGTTCCGTTTGACTTTACAATTGTCTTGGTTTGAGGACGTCTTACTCCTCGATTCGGGACAAGGAAGTCATGACGAGGGAGGATGTGCCTGAATTGAGGTTAAATAGGGGCAAAATTGCTCTTAAGATGTAAACGCGATCTTGAAGATACTATTGAAGATTTTGAGGAGATCCTGTGTAAGAGATTGAATTCCCTTAGTGGGTTTAAAATTAAAATTTTGGGTTTTACAAAGTAAAAACGTAACACATACTAACGTGTTATGGAGGTAAAGTATACCGTGGTAAATATTTTCCGTTAATCTTACGGTAGACATCCGATAATATTAAACTTGGAAACAACACAGTCTTTTATAGTATAACTAAAAAAAGTCGTTACCTTTAGAAAAACTTTTTATGATGAAAGACGGAACGAATGAATATAAACAGTACGTGTTGTTCATATCAATATTGACAACAGTCGGTGACTGTTTTACGTACTTCTGATATAATTAACGAGAACCGACGACCATTTAAAAGACAAAAACAAACAGACGTTCAAGAGAATAAACAGGTAAAAATATTCTTCTTTATAAAATGATTCATTTTTTAGTATCCGGGACCTCAAAAAAAGTAGTGAGATTTCTGTAATAAAGTAATGTCGATAAATCAGTCGACTGTCACGGTGACGGTAAGGAACCTTTCATTATGCACAAAAAGAAGATCAATGAAGTTTTTAAACCCAAAATAGAAACTAAAAGACGTTAAAGTGATTTTACCCATTCGTAAAAAGAAAAAGGACGAACTTTAAAAGATCCAAGAACCGTGACACTTAAAAAGTTATCTAGACTTTTCAGGAGTTGGTAATAGATAAAGTAATAACCGAGACAGAGTGAGAAAACCAGAAATACCTAAAGAGTAAATTTTATAATTTTGTAAAATTAGATAGAAAATTGAAGTTGAAGAGAAACATGAAAGTAAAACTAAGAAATAAGACATGAGATTAAAGAAGACATGAGATCAAAGGAATTGAAAGAGCAGTCGTCACAGGTTAAAAGATAATTAACGTACGTACCTCACAAAAAAAAAACTCATAAGTAATATACTCTTATAAATTTATATATGTTTTATTATTCTTAGTATTTTATTTAAACTATACGAAGAGTAAGTTATCAATAGTTTGTACCCGTAACAACAAAATTCACATAAAGAGATGGGGAAAATAATACGTCACTGAAAATTTAAAGTCGATAAAAAATAAGTATTAGACAAACAAAGGAAAAGTTTAAATGGAACACTATAAAATATATAAATATAAAAGATGATTATAAAAACACAGGACAAGGGGAAATGATCCAACGAAGAAACAAAAAAGTAACTATTCCATAGTACCATTAAAAAATGACGAATAAACTACAAAAATTCTAAAATTTTGTATAAACAAGAAATATAAATCGAGAAAAGTTGTTCTCCAAACCAGGTCTGACGGAAGAATAAGTGGTGTCAACTTAAGTCTTCTCCTTCTCTAATAAAAAATCATAAATGTATCTCCAATTTTTTAAGCTTACGTTTTCTTGGAGTTCAGTAAAAATAAAAGAAAATACAAAGTGAGTGAGAGTGAGAACTTTTTCCTTACATATTTCTGAAATACAAATTTTATGATATTTTATTGTATAAGGTTCCCTGAAGTAACAGGTTATTAATAAACCTTTAAAAAATATATCTTCATTTTACCCGAAGGACCACCGAGTCTGGTATTTCTTAAACGGACGTTACGTCTTCTTCGTCCTCTGCTGCCAAGTTAGGAACCTAGACCTTTTAGGGGAGCTCTACCCTTACCGTTGGGTGAGGTCATAAGTACGAACCTCTTAGGGTACCTGTTTCCTTAGACCACCCGATGTCAGGTACCCCAGTGTTTCTCAGTCTGTACTGGATCATATGGTGGTACATTACATGATACGTGTTAGTAAAGACAACTGATAATTTTCTATCAAGATTCACATCGTAAATAGTAAAACCCAACCTTCACAGTAATTAGAACATAGATTCCAGAACCGAAATAATAGAATTAAAATAAAGAATACAAGAGTCTGTCTCTCTTTCAGATTTTGTCGGTCAAACGGGGATACCAGGTTCAGTACAAGAATCGAAGGAGAATAGTAATACTACTCGAAAAAAAATTTATATACACATATATAAAAGTGACTTTGTTTATGTTTAAAAGGTTTCCGTCATGTAAAAAATAATATGGGATATTTTTATGTATTTGTAAAATAAAAGACAGACTAACCACTTTTGTCTTAGGTAAAAAAGGAAGACTATAACAAACTTAAATTCGAAGAGTAGATTATTTGTAGGTGTTTCGTTAATCAACACTGTTCCATCTTTTAAAGGGATGAGTCTAACGAAGGTAAACGTACTATATAAATAAGTAAAGTATTTGACAAAATTTAACTCCGACATAATAATAAGTTTACTAGATAAGAATTAAAAAACTTAGCGTTAGTAAAACAAAGAAATATGAGAAATTTCATTCAACTGAGAGACTTTAGATTTGGACAGACATTAGTATAGTGGTTTATTATTGGTGAGGGGTCTATGTACTACCTGGTTGGACTGTAGTGTATTTGGTTTTCGTTTGTGTTTCTAGAGAACAAAGGAGACGTTCACAGAATAAGAGATAGTGACGGCTGTCTCGGTAGTGGATTATTGATGTATATTACCCTCTAAATACTTAGTGACATCGTACTTTTTCACAAAACCATCGTCGTCTATACGTTAATTGACTTAAAAGTCGTTATAGGACTCTCCTTTTTTATTTTGTTTTTGGACTCCGTTGTAAAGAGACTGTTACGATTTATACATACTTTAAGAGGTTGAAAAGACAGAGTACGAATTTTGTATAGTGTCTTAGGAACTCTTAGACTGGATTCACGGAATGAGAACTAACAGAGACACACACACATACGAATCAGTGAGTTAGTAAAGGCTGAGAAACACTGGGACATCTGACATCGGGTGGTCCGAGAAGGTAGGTACCTTAAAAGGTCCATTCTTTTGATCTTACAAAACGAAACGGGAAGAAGTTCCGTAGAAGGGTTGGGTCCCTAACTTGGGCACAGAGAATGTAGAGGACGTAATGTTGACCTAAGAACTGGTGATCGACCCTTAAGAGATCTGTAGACTTATAAATAAGAGAGACAGACATTTCCTTCGTGAAGTTGACAATGTTTACACATTATTTATTCATCATAAATTACAGATAAATATTGTAAAAAGTTGAAAAGATTGTCCTCGTACTCCTAATGGGTCCTTGAACAATATTCACGTCTAAGAGTCCGAGACAGGACCTGGGTGACTTAACCTTAGACATGAAAATTGTTCTACACGTCCATACACAAACTGGAATTACATTAAAGACAGTCACAATCCCTGTGAACGATTCTAAGGTAGAGAAACACCGTTACGTCCTCTGGGTCCAAGTTAGGGACCCAGTCCTTCTAGGTGACCTCTTCCTTTACCAATGGGTGAGGCTATAAGAACAGACCTCTTAAGGTACCTGACTCCCCGGACGGTCCGACGTCAGGTGTCCCAACGTTTCTCAATCTGTGTTGACTCGTCGATTGTTGGGTTGTTGTTGTAGAGGAAAATCTCGTCTTACTTACTGAAACCGTCACCTCGATTTCTCTACCCGTCTCCCACCCGTCAACTCCTAACTACTCTTCTTGTTTCGTACCGAACCTAACCAGTTCTCCGAGAAATGAAACAGGTTGTTCCTAGGAGACCAGATTCTTTTACAGGAGGTATTATCGTCACTTTGTATATGTAATGGTATACATTTTGTCCATTGTTCACACTCAAACTACATACTTCGTCCCATGGGTTTCAGCCACGAGACACTATTGTTCCTCCATATCCCACCCCTCCCACTATCCTCCTCCTAAGTCCTACCTCACTCCGTCTACACACAAATACCAGGTAAGTACGACTACGTACCGTTTTTTGATAGTGTCTTAACATTCCATTAATAGAAAATTTTATTTATTTAATTAATTAGGTAAATTTTATTTAATTAATTAAAAAATTTTGCTCTCTTAAACCACTGGATTTACCCTTCTTTTAGGTTTTTCTCCCCTACTTTCAGTTTCACAATCAACGAGTCAACACAGGCTGAGAAACACTGGGGTATCTGTTTTCGGGTTGTCCTAGAAGACAGGTACCTCAAGAGGTTCGTTCTTATGACCTCACCGAAAGGTAAGGGAAGAGGTCCCCTAGAAGGACTGGGTCCTTAGTTTGGGTCCAGAGGACGTAATGTCCACCTAAGAAATGGTGGCCGATGGTCCCTTGGGGTTATTCTTACCAATATACTATACATATCGACTGAGTAAAACGACATGTCATGTCTGATTGTGTTGTAACATTTCGTTGTTATAAGGTTATTTTCAATTGATTTTTATTTCTTTCTATTACACCTTATACTCGCGAATAAAGATAAATCGAGGAATAGTGAGAAACGCTGAAAACCTTGTGATAGTTAACGTCTTCGGAAGAAGTTCAAGGTCCCGTGAAACTTGTACTGTTACTTTTACACCAAGAAATATATGTCCAAAATGGAAAGGAATATCCGTCCGTACCTCTTCCGTTCCCGCGGGGTGAGGTCATGTGAACGGACCTTTTAGGGTACCTACCTTCTCGGACCATCTGACGTCAGGTACCCCAGTGATCCTCAACCTGTGCTGACTCGTTGAAGTGAAAGTGAAAAGTGAAAGTACGTAACCTCTTCCTTTACCGTTGGGTGAGGTCACAAGAACGGACCTCTTAGGGTCCCTGCCCCTCGGACTACCCGACGGCAGATACCTCAGCGTGTCTCAGTCTGTGCTGACTTCACCGAATCGTCGTCGACATCGTCGTTGTATCTACCCGTACAATGGCTCCCATCCTGGGTACAAAAAAGTTCAAAGGCGATGGGTTCCTATTATAAACACGTGTATCATCTGACATTGCCGTAGGTCAGGATAGTGAAGTACCGTTTATCTACCTCTTTGTTACCTTTGTCACTCTCTGAAATAAAAGAACCCGAGGTTTTTGTACCGTCTACCACTGACGTCAGTACTTTAATTTTCTACGAACAGAGAACCTTTTAGTCGATATCGGTTGTATCTGTCGTACAATTTTTCGTCTCTGTAATGAAACGACTGTTTCCAAGTAGATCAGTTTCGACACCAAAAGGTCATCAGTAAATACCTACACTCTCAACCTGATATTTCTTACGACTCGTGACTTCTTAACTACAAAGAGTTGACACCACAACCTCTTCTGAGACCTCTCAGGGAACCTGACGTTCCTCTAGGTTGGTCAGTTAGGATTTCCTTTAGCCAGGACTTATAAGTGACCTTCCTGACTACGACTTCGAGGTTATGAAACTGGTGACTACACTTCTTTACTGAGTAACTTTTCTTAGATTAGGACCCTTTCTAACTTCCGTCCTTCTCTTCCCCTGCTGTCTCCTACTCTACCAATCTACCGTAGTGACTCGACTACCCATAGTCAAACTCGTTCGAGGTCCTCAACCACTACCTGTCCCTCTGGACCGTACGACATCAGGTACCCCAGGTTTCACAACCTGTACTGACTCACTGACTTGACTTGACTTGTATACAGTTCTCCGTCTTTTCTCTTTAAATTCTTAGATCTTTTGACTTTCTGTCCTTCCTTTCTTCCCTCTTTCTTTTCTGGAGTGTTTATTCTAATGTTGACCATTTAGACTAGACCTAATTCTTGAAATGTCTTCACAGTTGTATTCACTGTTTTACAGTTATCTCTTGTGAATTTCCATGATAAATGACTCGTAAATATTAGATACAATTGTGATACGAAAATATATATTATACGGTAAATAAGAGACGTGATTAGGATTCTCCACCTATGATCGTACTTTTTGTAGAGTTCTCTGTCAATTTCTGTCTAGGGTTCCGTGGTGTGGATCTGGAAACCTATATAAGTCTTTTACGAATTGTAAGTGGTCGTTAGACGTAAAATCCTTTGTAGGTTCAACTAAGACTACGTGATATGGAACTACTGAGTGGATCTTGAAGTTTATAATAAATGTATTAGATTTTACTAATTGTAAAGACCGTCGGTGTAGTGTCAAAAGAGTACAATTAAAACGATAGTCTGTCTTATGTTCAAGAAAGATGTGATTGATGAAAGTTCTGTCTAGAGAGAGGGAGGTCAAAGCATAAACATGTCAAGTTTGACTTTTGACGTTACTGATTAGTCTCTCAATAAAGAACAACCAAAGTAGACCAATTAGATCAGGACAGACAACTTTTGAAAAACCTATAAATAAGATAATGTGGTACTTAAATAGTAGAAAAAATTCGAATCTAACAGGTGTGTAAACTATTCCCACAGTGGGTAAACACACTGGTATATCTATCGGTGTTATAGCACTAGTTAGTGGATCTGGGTCTGTAGGACCTTACGTTTCAGTTCATCCGGAATCCTTCGTAGTGATGCTTGTTTCGTTCACCTCCACTACCTTAAGGTCAACTCGATAAAGTTTAGGACTTTCTACTACGACATTTTCGCGACGTGATTTGTACGGTCGTTTAAACCTTTTAAGTCGTCACCGACGTCCTGACCTTTTCCAGTCAAAAGTAGGGTTAGGGTTTCTTTCTGTTATGGTTTCTTACAAGTTTGATGACGTCTTCACGTGAGCAGAGTGTGCGATCGGTTCATTACGGATTTTAAAAGGTTCACTCTGAAGTTGTCATACACTTGACTCTTGAAGGTCTACAAGTTCGACCTAAATTTTTCCGTCTCCTTGGTTTCTAGTTTAACGGTTGTAGGCGACCTAGTGGTTTTTTCGTTCTTTCAAGATCTTTTTCGTAGACGAAATAACTGATGCGGTTTCGTAAACTGACACACCTAGTGTTGTTTGACACCTTTTAAGAAGTTCTCTGCCCTTATAGTCTTGTGTACTGGACGGAGAACTCTTTACACATACGTCCAGTCCTTCGTTGTTAATCTTGACCTGTACCTTGTTGTCTGACCAATGTTTATCCCTTTCATGTAGTTCCGACATATAACAGTGGGACGAATAAATTGAAGATACGTCTCATGTAGTACTCTTTACGACCCGACCTTCTTCGTGTTCGACCTTAGTTCTAACGGTCCTCTTTATCGTTATTGGAGTCTATGCGTCTACTGTGTGGAAATACCGTCTTTCACTTCTTGATTTCTCTGAGAACTACTTTCACTTTCTCCTCTGACTTTTTCAACCGAATTTTGTAGTCAGTCTTTTGATTTTAGTACCGTATACCAGGGTAGTGAAGTACCGTTTGTATACCCCTTTGTCACCTTTGTCACTCTCTGAAATAAAACCCCCCGAGTTTTTAGTGACGTCTACCACTGACGTCGGTACTTTAATTTTCTGCGAACGACGAACCTTCTTTTAGATACTGGTTGGATCTGTCGTATAATTCTTCGTCTCTGTAATAAAACGACTGTTTCCAGGTAGATGAGTTTGGATACCTGAAAGGTCATCAAAACATGCCAACACTCTCAACCTGGTATCTCTTTCGACTCACAGTTTCTTAACTACGAAAACTTGACACCATACCCTCTTTTGAGACCTCTCAGGGAACCTGACGTTCTAGTTTGGTCAGTTAGAATTTCCTTTAGTCAAGACTTATAAGAAACCTTCCTGACTACGACTTCGGGTTTGAGGTTATGAAACCGGTGCACTACACTTCTTGACTGAGTAATCTTTTCTGGGACTACGACCCTTTATAACTTCCGTCCTTCTCTTCCCCTACTGTCTCCTCCTCTACCAACTTACTATAATAACTGAGTCACCTGTACTCAAAGTCATTCGAAACCCTCAACCACTACCTGTTCCTTCGGACCGTACGACGTCAGGTACCCCAACGTTTCTCAACCTGTGGACTCGATGACTTGACTTGACTTGTCTTGACTTATTTGGAGGTTACTATTTTTCCCATTTCCTGTCTTAAGACATTTGAGTAATCTCCGAAGGAATTTCCACCCAAGTATGGATAAATAACTCTTAGAAGTCAATACCGATAAGGTGGTTGATACCCAAGTGAATAAAGTCGAAAAGAGGTCAGAAATGAAGAGACGACGATTCGGTGAAGTCAGGACAGGTTGAGACACGTTGGGGTATCTGCCGTCGGGTGGTCCGAGAGGACAGGGACTCTAAGAGGTCCGTTCTTGTGACCTCACCCAACGATAAAGGAAGAGGTCACGTACTTTCACTTTTCACTTTCGCTTCAGCGAGTCAGCACAGACTGAGAATCGCTGGGGTACCTGACGTCAGGTGGTCCGAGGAGGTAGGTACCCTAAAAGGTCCGTTCTCATGACCTCACCCAACGGTAACGGAAGAGGAATGAAGAGAATGAAGAGGAATCACCCAATCCTTTTTACCGTGTGAAATAATTTACGGAACTGAACGACTGGTTCAACGTTATAAAGATAAAGAAAGGGGAAAACATATAATTATCACTTCCTTTAATATCTTTTCCTCCAAACAGACCCTAAAACAAGTCATGTGTAAAAACTTATGGTCAGACACAAATCAGTGACAGATCATGAATTACTTTTGTGTGTGAACTACTCCAAGAAAGGAAAAGAGGATTCATCAGTGTTTCTCAGGTAAATTATCGTGAAAGATCTTAACTTAATCTGTTACGTCCATTTGTGTCACGAAGGGGGGTGCCCCGAAAGTTAACCAAGAGGTACATCAAAATCCATAAGGTCCCTTGACACTTCTCCTAGTAAAATTATCTTTTTCACTGTTTCCCTTAAGAACACCTTTGAATCCAATACATGAAATCTACGTAAGAAAAACGAGGTTTAATTGCGTCCCTAGTTTAATCCTCCCTGAAACCTATGGTCCGTACGTTCAGATCACTGTGAAAAAGATAAAAGAAGTTGACAATAAATTAATAAAATCTCGATAAATCGGAACTAATAACAACAAAAAGTCAGTGAGTCAGTGCAGACGGAGAAGTCCTGAGGTACCTGACGTCTACGGTCCAAATGAACAGGAAGTGGTAGAGGGAAGTAGAAAATATTTGAATCGGTTGTAATAGAGATTGGTACTGTGATAGTCACAGAGTTCCTTTCTCCTGAACAAAATAAGAGTATTTTGAGATCATGTCACGAAACAAGTCACAATCCTTCTTTCTTGTTCTTAATAAACTTCTCATTCTTTAAAATCGTCTGTAGACTCTCTAATCTTCAAGTATCTTGGTTTTTTTCATTCTTTTAATACCCTCTCTTGACATAACCTCTATCTCATTTACTACCTCGAATTTTAAAACGGAACCCACCTGAACCCTGAGTGATGTCAGAGTATCTTGAATCTTGTGTATTTCAGTAGTTTTAACGGGTCAAAAGTCGGAAAAGCGTTCGTTGCTCTTCCGTTAAACTAACATCTTCAATAGTTTACATAGAGCGTTTGGTCTCAAACTAGGTTTCCACTTTAATTAACGAACGAATTGATATACGGTCCATGAGACTTACATAATAACTTTGTCTCGTCCTGGGATACTAGGAATGGGAGGTACAGGAGTGACGGAAAATCGAGACCGTTTGAAATTAGTTTCTTATTAAGATTAGTCTCGAAGGGGTGACCGAATCGTCATTTCTTGGGTGGACGTCCTCTGTATTCTCTACGGTCAAATTAGAGACCCAGTCCTTCTAGGGAACCTCCTCCCGTACTGTTGGGTGAGGTCATAAGAACGGACCTGTTAGGGTATCTTACTCCTCGGAGGGTCCGATGTAAGTTTTCCCCGTTTCTCAGTCTGTGTTGACTTCGTTGACTCGTGTACACGTTTGTTCATATTATTCTCTTCACTTTTTTACTTCTACGTTTCTTTTGTTCGCCTGTCCTGGTTTCTCATTATCAAATAGTCATTCGTTTCAGTTCCAGGAAATCAAGGAAGAGTTTCCGATATCCATCATAAGACTTGGTATAAGAGACTCAACAGAATATCTAAGACTTTGGGAGTTGTCCACCTTCTTCAATTGACACTGAACAGAATATCTCAGACTTTGAGAGTAGTCCACCTTCTTTAATTGATGGACTACTGGTTTGACATCGACACTGTGTTCGATGGTGTTAAGGATCTTAATCGAAGTTTTTTACTCTTGTTTAACTGGGACCTCGACTTATAATTGACATAAATTTTATTAGTTCTACTACGACCAGCCTGGTCGCTACTGGTCAAATTTCTACTGTCGGTCTCGACAAATACGACAAAGAAGTACATCGGGGAAGACAGGTAGATATTTTCGAGAACGAGTGACTGACAGTCACCCTCAGGTGGGAGGGACAACCGACGACCGTAGACTTTATTTTGTTTGCATGAAAAGGTGGTAGAAACGGAGAAATTACAGAAAATCACCGGTCGTCGACCCGGGGTGAAAACGATTGTAATAGAGTATAAATCACCAGTTTCTATGGTAGTTCACTAATAACACTTTCAATGAGTCAGTACAATCTGAGAAACACTGGAGTACCTGACATCGGGTGGTCCGAGGAGACAGGTACCTTGAGAGGTCCATTCTTATGACCTCACCCATCGGAACGGGAAGAGATCCCTTAGAAGGGTTGTGTCCCTAGTTTGGGTCCAGAAAGTGTGACATCCGTCTAAGAAATGGTAGACTCGGTGGTCCCTTCGGTTACTCTCCTTCTTTCGTGTTGTACCTCTCTATTACCGGGTTTCACTCACCACCTCGTTCCGTTAAGGTCGGGGAACCTCAAAGGGGTGTGAGAGTTAGAGAGTTAGACGTGAGGAGACGTGAATTATGTACTATGAATTATACTAGTGAGAAATTACGTTATAGTGTTCCTTGAATATAAAGTCAGTCAACATTGACGAATAGGAAACTGAATCGGACGGATCCGAGAACACACAATAAATGTAGCTCTCATCGTTTCAGGTAACAGAATCCCACAACCCTAGTAAAGTGACAAGTCTTCTGGTTCAGACGATGTCATTTTTTTTTTTTTTTTTTTTTAATGTGAATGTTTCTCTTTCCAATGCGGAGTGTATTTTTATATCAACATGACCTATTACATTAATTATACTTTTTTATATATACGTATACATGTATATACATATATTAATAGTAAATGTCAGTTGAGGTCATGAGAACGGACCTTTTAGGGTACCCGCCTCCTCGGACCATTCGACGTCAGGTACCCCAGTGTTTCTCAGGTTGTGTTGACTCGTTGAAGTAAAAGTGAAAAGTGAAAGTACGTAACCTCTTCCTTTACCGTTGGGTGAGGTCACAAGAACGGACCTCTTAGGGTCCCTGTCGCCTCGGACCACCCGACGGTAGATACCCCAGTGTGTCTCAGCCTGTACTGACTTCGCTGAATCGTCGTCGTCGTCGTCGTCTGGAAGCTTCAGTAATAAGTTCACAATCCACGTGTTTTTCTATTTATGACATTCTATCGGAACTACTTACATGTTGTTTTAATATGTGTTTATCCGTAAAAATGTTAATGGAGAAAGTTGTAATGAAATCCATGAAAATCACATTAGACAATCTTTATGTATGTTCGATAAGAATTTTTCTAGGTTTATACAATCCTTAATTTATTCCAATTTGATCAAGTTAAGTTGTTAAACTACCAAGTCATTACTTTTAAGAGATCATATACTTGAAACTACTATTTTTGTCAATTGGTCAGTCCTCAAGTAGTACCTATGTGTGACACCACTAATAAGAGGAAAAGTTTTGAGAATTTCGAGAGAATCGAATTTCACCTGTCGATAAAGTTACTATCACGTAAACGAAGACCTCTTCGTACGTAGTTGTTGTATTCATTGTTCGGGTTAACTTATACGTAATACATGAGTGACTTGTATGGTAGACTTTTGATTAAATTGAGTTATACAACATTGTTTTTAGACTTATACATACAATTTATGATTATTTGTATAATCATTTCAGTTGAAACTTTTCAACTTTGGACTTAGAAATACGGATTTGTTTTTTTGTTGAAAATAAAATGGTTTAGTCAGAAAAGTGTTGTGTGTCCCTTTCCTAAAGACATATCATACTACCTAAATAGTATGTCAATCGGAACACGTTCCATTTCCGAAAATCAAACCTAACAGATATAGTTTCTTCAATTAAACAAGTAATGTATTTATCGTAAAATGGGACCCCTTCGTAACATCAAAAACTGACGAGAGTCTGCCTCCAAGTACTGTAACATGTCCTCTGTTCCTAGTTCTGGTAGGGGTTCTTTCTCTTTACGTTTTTTTCGTTTTACCGACGGACTCCTCCGGAATGTTTATCGACACTTTTCTTCTCTTCGTTTCTTGTTTCCTCTTTTCCTTTCTATATGGGTAGACTTACATCTCAAGGTTTCTTATCATTCTTCTCTATTCTTTCGGAAGGAGTCTCTAGTTACGTTTCTTTATCTCCTTTTGTTGTGTTACCTTTTCTGATCTCCAAAGGAGTTCTTTTAATCTTTATAGTTCCCTCGTAAAGTACGTTTCTACCCGTGTTATTTTCTGTCTTTAACATACCCGGATTGTCTTCGTCTTCTATAATTCTTCTCCACCGTTCTTATGTGTTTTATTGTTATGTTTTCTCTCGAAGTACTGGGTGTATTAGTACTACCATACTAGTGAGTGGATTTCGGTCTGTAGGACCTTACACTTCAGTTCACCCGGAATCTTTCGTTGTGATACTTGTTTCGATTACCTCTACTGCCTTAAGGTCAACTCGATAAAGTTTAGGACTTTCTACTACGACACTTTCACGGTGTGAGTTATACGGTCGTTTAAACCTTTTGAGTCGTCACCGGTGTCCTGACCTTTTACAGTCAAAAGTAAGGTTAGGGTTTCTTTCCGTTATGGTTTCTTACGAGCTTGACGGTGACTTAACGTGAGTAGAGTGTACTATCATCTCATTACGAGTCTTAAGAGGTTCGGTCCGAAGTTGTCATGGACTAGGTACTCGAAGACCTACAAGTTCGACCTAAATCTTTTCCGTCTCCTTGGTCTCTAGTTTAACGGTTGTAGGTTCTCTTAAGGTCTTTTTGCAGATATAGACGGTTTCGGAATAACTGATACGGTTTCGGAATCTGACACACCTAGTGTTATTTGACACCTTTTAAGACTTTCTCTACCCTTATGGTCTGGTGAACTGGACGGAGAACTCTTTAGACATACGTCCTGTCCTTCGTTGTCAATCTTCACCTGCACCTTGTTGTCTGACCAAGGTTTATCCCTTTTCTCATGCAGTTCCTACATATAACAGTGGGACGAATAAATTTAATATACGTCTCATGTAGTACTCTTTACGAGTCGATCTTCTTCGTATTCGACCTTAGTTCTAACGGCCCTCTTTATAGTTATTGGAGTCTATGCGTCTACTGTGGTGGGAATTCCGTCTTTCACTTCTTCTTGATTTCTCGGAGAACTTTCACTTTCTCTTCTCACTTTTTCAACAGAATTTCGAGTTGTAAGTCTTTTGATTCTAGTACTGTAGACCAGGGTAGTGAAGTACCGTTTATCTACCCCTTTGTCACGTTTGTCACTCCTTGAAATTAAAAATCCCGAGGTTATAGTGACGTCTACCACTGACGTCAGTACTTTAATTTTCTGCGAATGAGGAACCTTCCTTTCAATACCGGTTGGATCTGTCGTATAAGTTTTCGTCTCTGTAAAGAAACGATTGTTTCCAGGTAGATCAGTTCCGATACCAAAAAGGTCATCAGTACATACCTACACTCTCAACCTGATATTTCTTTCGACTCACGGTTTCTTAACTACAAAAACTTGACACCACAACCTCTTCTGAGAACTCTCAGGGAACCTGACGTTCCTCTAGGTTGGTCAGGTAGGATATCCTTTAGTCAGGATTTACAAGAAACCTTCCTGACTACGACTTCGACTTTGAGGTCATGAAACCGGTAGACTGTGCTTCTTGACTGAGTAAACTTTCCTGGGACTACGACCCTTTCTACTTCGGTCCTCTTCCCTTGACGTCTCCTACTTTACCAACATACCGTAGTGGTTGAGTTACCTCTACTTAAACTCATTTGAGGACCTCAACCACAACCTGTCCCTCCGGACCGAACACACCAGGTTACCCAGTACCTTTCAACTTGTGCTGACTCGTTGACTTGACTTGACTTCAGGTATTTATGTGATTTTTAATGACTTAACATGTGAAATTGACTTATTTGACACATCGTCCACCTTGTAAGAGTTAATTTGGCATTTTTTTTTATTCGAATCAATTACTTCTGTCGAGTACTTTTTCATCGGTATATCTTGTTTTACTTCCTTCCTTCCCTCTTTTCTTTCTACCTTCCCTCCTTCTATTCTTTCTTCCTTCCTTAGATGTGACCTAAATCGCACCCACCTAGTCTATTCATTGACCTTTTCTTCTGATGGACCACTCTTTTACAATCAAAGACCAAATCTCTAACTAAGTTTCCACGAATAATGTGATGGTTTTATTTGTTTATATATAAAATTTCCATCGTAAAAAACTACTTGTCTCATGTAGTACTCTTTGCGACCCGACCTTCTTTGTCTTCGACCTTCGTTCTAACGACCCTCTTTATAGTCATTGGAGACTATACGTCTATTGTGGTGGGAATACCGTCTTTCACTTCTCCTTGATTTTTCGGAGAACTACTTTCACTTTCTCTTCCACTTTTTCAACCGAATTTCGAGTTGTAAGTCTTTTGCTTCTAGTACCGTAGGTCAGGGTAGTGAAGTACCGTTTATCTACCCCTTTGTCACCTTTGTCACAGTCTGAAATAAAAAGACCCGAGGTTTTAGTGACGTCTACCACTATCGTCGGTACTTTAATTTTCTGTGAATGAGGAACCTTCGTTTCAATACTCGTTGGATCTATCGTATAAGTTTCCGTCTCTGTAATGAAACGGTTGTTTCCAGGTAGATAAGTTCCGGGATCAAAAAGGTCATCAGTACATACCTACACTCTCAACCTGACACTTCTTCCGACTCACGACTTCTTAACTACGAAAACTTGACACCACAACCTCTTCTGAAAACTCTCAGGGAACCTGACGTTCCTCTAGGTTGGTCAGGTAAGACTTCCTCTAGGCAGGACCCTAAAGAGACCTTTCTTACTACGATTTCGACTTTAAGGTCATGAAAACGGTGGAGTACGCTTCTCAACTGAGTAACCTTTTCTAAGACTACGACCCTCCCTAACTCCCGTCTTCCTCTTCACCTGCTGTCTCCTACTCTACCGACATACCGTAGTGACTGAGTTACCTAGACTCAAGCTCACTTGAGGCCCTCAACCACTACCTGTCCCTCCGGACCGTACGACGCTAAGTACCCCAGTGTTTCTCAGCCTGTACTGACTCGCTGACTTGACTTGACTTCACTTGACTGCTATAACCTGGTGTTTGGTTCCTAAGACTACTCAGGTTAAGACAATTAGACTCCAGGTTTTTTATTTTAAGTAGTAAACTCTTTTTCTTTTCTATCCTCTTCCGTCTTTCGGGAACTTTTCTGTACTATAATATCCACGGTTTTGAATAGTTGCAATTAAAAAAAATGTGAATTCTAAAGGTAATTACGACCTTGTCGGTCACTCTTATCATTGGTTAAGTATTGAAGTTCCATTGAGATTTCTCATCAAGTTTACGACCTACGTATTCGATTCACTGTGTTTAATTAATTTGAAGAGTCATAAGAGTAACCGTTTTCTTCTAGTAACCTGACTTACTATTTAGACTCCGTAGATTTACGGTAGAGAAGATCTTACAATAAGAAAAAATAAAATCACAGAACTAGGGATACTGGTCATTCGTCTCTATAGTAAGACCCACGAGTACACAGATGTACGGGTGGTATACTTTTATGGTTGTTTATGTTTTTTCGTTGAAACACGGGGTATCTCAACCATTAATAGTTTAAAGGTTTTCTTTTGTTAAGTCGACATTATACTCTTAAATTAACATTTGTAACAAAATAAGAGAGACGTAAAAACCAGATAGTCATTATCGTTAGACTGATTTACTATTACTGTTTTCTTGTGACTTTTTGTAAAGTCTTCCAAAAATATCTTTTACTTCCAAGTTACACCTGATCTTCTTACTCTAGTATAAAAAAAATATTAATGACAAACTATAAAAAAGGTAGTTGTAACTAATTAACATTCATTTTTTCCCCTTTAATCACCTTATAACCGGACATAAAGTCGGTTCTAATTTTAATTGTCGACCTCACAACCACTCCATCAGTACAAGGAACCGTCCTTAGAATAATAAGTAAATCCTTACAGTAAATTTTTCAACGATTAACCGCTGATTACCACATACCCGAGTAACGCTTCTTGTATAGTGAAGTATAGTACTACTCAGATGCAAGGGTTGCTTTCCATGGTACACCAGATCACGAGTATAGGCCTCTATTCACTGACGGACGAAGAATTAACCCGTCCGAAATTCTGTTTTTGTATAAGTTTATTAACATCGTGTAATCTCAACCTTTATTCAAACAGTTTTACAAAGTAAAATATTTACTCTTTTAACTCTAAGATCTACCGATTCATTGAAGAGGAACTAGTAAATTAAACACTGCTAGATCCAAACGTTTATAGAAATTGAGAAATAAACAACATAAATAATGTCTCATATTTTGTATGGTAATATTAATAAACGTAGTTGAGACTCAAGAATCTTTTAAAATAAA
The DNA here is from genome assembly GCA_006410555.1 of Capra ibex. NCBI lineage: Eukaryota > Metazoa > Chordata > Mammalia > Artiodactyla > Bovidae > Capra > Capra ibex. The sequence continues at coordinate 16,429,199 of SJYO01016970.1, forward strand.
GATTTGTAAACAACTAGTTAATAGGTGGGAATTTACGACGTGATTTGTTAGGGACTTTTACGACTTTGATTTGAACGAAAAGGGTGTTATAAAGGACAGTTTCGTTCTTAACGTCGTCCCTTTTAATTGGTCCTTTCTCAAATAAGTTCCGGCGACGTCATCCTCTCAGGTCTGGGATCAGACTCGAGTTAAGATGACTTTGTTTCCTACCCTCGCAAGAATTCTCGACCCCTTTCTCGTAACACCCAGACATAAACAATTGACCGAAACAGGTCTCCTTTTCACTTGTAAAAGTACATAAATTTTTCCGTTGAAAAATGGAACCTCTACCTACTCGTACTTTCAATCTGAGGGCAGAAAGGTGGTTCTGACTCTGTTCCTGTAATAGGAGGAACTATTAATACAAAGTTTGAGAATCAAGGACTATTTCTACCAAGACTCAACATTTGGATTGTTCACCGAAGACTTATATAAAAAATAGAGTTTCCCTTCTCTCAAATATTAAAAAGTCAAAAAATTTCACCCTTCCACCTCCCTGTAGGCACCAATCTGGTTTAAGACCCGACCTTACTCTCTTCCCAGTACTCTTATCTCCGGCCTCCTTCGGACAGATTTCGAATCAATTCTACTCATTTTGAAACTATAGTAGAACCAGTTCGGGTTCTCACCGAGAAGTCGCATTCGACTACATTAAAAAATGTACCGTTAATACAGTCTTTGTAGGTGTTAGTCGGTTTTACTAAATTTCGTACTTTCTTAATATGATGGGATACTGAATAAACCTTTTTTTTTTTTTTTTCCGAGTCCGTTAGTTGAATCCGAAGTCTGTAAACTTTCTCAGATACAAGAGAAGAGTGTACTTCTTGGTTGTTAAAGAGAGATAGAACACCACCTTCTGTGTAATATTGACACGATTAAGAAGAGAACAGAGATTAAGAAGATTAGATATTGAAACGTGTGGGACGGAGGTGTNTTTTTTTTTTTTTTTTCCGAGTCCGTTAGTTGAATCCGAAGTCTGTAAACTTTCTCAGATACAAGAGAAGAGTGTGCTTCTTGGTTGTTAAAGAGAGATAGAACACCACCTTCTGTGTAATATTGACACGATTAAGAAGAGAACAGAGATTAAGAAGATTAGATATTGAAACGTGTGGGACGGAGGTGTGATAAAAAGGGGAATAAAGGGTGAAGTCCTGGGGTCTAAATAAAAGGAGTGGAGTTGTGTTAGTAACAGAAATTTTTGTTTTGATAATCTTCTTGATCCTCACCAGGGTGGTTCCTTACCTCACTGGAGAAGAATAGGGACAAAGACGAAGACCAATCTTAACACATGTAATTCTGTAAGCGTTGAAACACTTTTGAGTTCAATATCTAAAGGTTTTTAAAATCTTGTAAAACCGTTGTTTTGGAGACGGTGGTAGAAATCAGAAAGGAAATTTAATGTCAAAAGTCTATTTTACCCCTAAAAGTTTAATAAGAATAACGATCGTGAAATAGTAATAGGAAATCAAAAACAAATACCTAAAACTATTAAATATGATCTAAATTGAAAGACATTAAAAGACACTAAAAAAGAAATCTTAATGTACTCCCTAATTAGCAAAAATAGTTTGTAATAATTAACTTACCTGTTAAAAACTTTTTTTACTTTTACGAAATTGGTCATCTCATAACATTATTGATTAATTAAATTATTGAGATTTTGTAACAATCTATTTTACAGTACGAACTTAATAGTAGATATGGGAACCAAGGATTAGTAAAAGTTCTCTTCTTCGTTAACAAATAAAGGGAAGTCATACAAATGGGATCATCCCTAATCTGAAAGACAAGGGTTCTGTCACTCAGGTCGGACCTAAAACTGACAAGGTGACTCGTTCCACTTTAATTACACTTCGGAATAGTTTGTCGATATCGTGTTTATACCCTCTAACTTCCGTGTATCCCAGGTTGTATCCCCCTTTAAATACTGGCACTACCCTCTCCGTCTCTTGTATCTCTCTGACCCCCCTTCCCCTCTTTGACCCCCCCCCTTCTCCTCTCCGAGTCTTCTCTCGTCGTCCCACTAACTGATTCAGAGTAGTGGGGACCTCTTGGTGCTGGTCTTTGACGGTAGGACTACCTTTCCGTGTGGATGCCTTAAGGACTCACCTTATCAGCATGGACTTGACAGTAGAGATGTGGACACACGCACCTTTGAAACCGTTCCACTACCACCCGACCCAGTCAGTGTGTTGAATCCGTGTTTCCCCAGAACTAGTTTTAATGGAACTTTGTGACCAGCGGTCCAAACGACGTCGAAACAATAATCCACTGTACATCGTCGCGGGAGGTCTTCGTCTTCTTTTGGTACCCTACCCCAGTTTCTCCTTCTCTTATACAACTACCAAGGTATTAAAGGACTTGAAAGGAGAAACTAAGGAACGTTGACATTTCTTCCCATCACCAGGGGTCTCGTCTGGTCACGGACCCTGACTCCAAAAGGATTTGGTTTAGACGGACATAAATTTAGGTCCCAAGAAGTCATTTCAATCGGTCACTTCGGTTTAGACCAGAGGTGTAGGGTTGTGACTCAATTTAGAGCCCCCGGCAAAACCTACTTGACCATTTCTTATCATAATAACAAAACGTCCGGTTCCCTCGGTGTCGTCCGATTATTCGAGGTTTTGACACAGAGGGTAACATCTATTCCATCACTCTTCTTCTGTACTAGTCGAACGTCTGTGAGAAGACTGAAGAACCACCATACCGTTAACCCTCAGTCGTAGTAGTTGGAAGACCAGGGGTAGACAGGTCCCAGAGGAGCACCCGTCGTTTAGTAGTTAAAGGGGTTGAAACACCTCCAAAGTAATGACCGTTTTGTCGAGTTTCCATAACGATGTAAGTAGGGAACTCCCCCTCGGACCTGAAGTAGGGTTCCGACGTGATAACAAAGAAAACTGACCAGTAGGGAAGGGACTAATCACAGGTAAATCTAGACGAGAACCTTGAGTCACTTCCAATTTTTCCGACTTACTTCGGATAAAGGACATTAGCTCTTTAACCCCTGTGTCTTTCCGAAAACACGGGTCTTCTCGAGACGTTTCAGGACGAACCATAGTGACCCTCCGGGTCGAACAACCTGGGTGTTTAATCGTGTTTGAGATAAAACCAAAAGGAGGTACTAGTGGTGAGGTTCGTAAAACAGAGATACCCCTGTCTTAAATCCAGTTCTTTCTGTCTCTGGTTCTCTGGGTCTCTTTTTTTAGTATGTGACACTTCAGTAATTTAACCCATAAAAACTCATATAGGTTCATTAATTTAGTCTGTTTGTTTTCTCTATAAACTTCCTCACAGGATCGCGTCAAAAAGAGACTTCGACTGAGAGTCTAATCGTAGACTAACTCACGACAAATAAACCTTCCCGTAAGAACTTTTGTGGACAGTCAGTCCTCGGTCCTTCACTCTGCCCTCCTGACCTTCGGTTCCTCACCTCTCAGTCACTAGTCCACAGTGACGTCTATGGAGACACCTGCAGACCTTCCACGAAACTTGTACGAACTCGTTAGAGAGGATTCTCTGTTCTTTACATTCCATATATAGGTACTTTAAGAGACATAACCAATTCGTAACGACTATCCTCTCAATTGAGGGACGTGAAGGATGAACAGAACTTATCTCCGACTCGTAAAAAGACGACCGGTCTCTTTAGAGAGTTGACCTCAGTTCTCAAAAGGTAGTCCCCCAACGAATCAGTGATACAGTGTAGTCTGAAAAACACTGGGCACTTGACATCGCACGGTCCGAGGAGACGGGTACCTTAAAAGATCCGTTCTTATGACCCCACCCGATGGTAAAGGATGAGGTCCCCTAAAAGACTCGGTCCCTAGTTTGGACTTAGAGAACGTAGAAGACGTAACCGTCCTCCTAAGAAATGGTGATCGTGGTGGACCCTTTAGGTAATGCTCCAACCCTACCCCGTTTTTATCTTTGATGACTATCCCTGTCTCACTTCCCTGTTTCATTCACTAATTTATGAATTAGGATGATCCCCTAATACTTATCCTTTTTTTATACCCTCTGGAGACATTCAATTACTAATGAGTTTTTCGTCTAAACAAATTGGTGTTTTGGTTCGTCGGAACGAGTCGTTTTTGTGGAACGTCACCTTCGCACTCTGTACGAGGTCTTGTTATTTTGTCGCCACCGTACTGTGGGTGTAGGACGGGTCACACGAGTCATTCAATTACTAGGGATCCTACAAGGAAGACGTATGTATTTTGTTGTTGTTGTTGTTGTAAACACCTAGATCAAGCTGGAACAATTCCTGTTCTTTTGATGGGGGATGAGTTGGACCTCCTCTTCGACTACTACCTCCGATCTACAGATGAGTTCTTTCTGTTTCCTCAAGAAAGAGGGGGGTGAAAAAGGAAACATATATACTTTGACATCGGGTCATTCAAGAGTCCCACGTCGTAAAAACGGGTGGGTGAACATCTGGAGTTTTCGTGGGACAAGATTGTTTAATGAGGAATAGATAGGGAAACAGAGAACGACTTAAGAAAAGACGTGACTCTGTATTTCCTGATACCATGGTCTGGAGAAACTTCGAGGGACTTTACCGTGATTTACCAAAGTGATGACGTTTGTCCTTCTGTTCCGTTAATTATTTCTTTATAACTTTTATTTTTTGTTACGTCTGTAACATTTTTCTTTTTTTTTTTTTTCTACCTGTTCTTCTCGAAACATGGTCCGGGTTGATTTCTTGTTCAATTAAATTACTTAATATTCAATAAACATCCAACACACACACGTACGATTCAGTGGAGTCAGTACAGACTGAGAAACGTTGGGGTACCTCACATCGGGTGGTCCGAGGAGACAGGTACCCTAAGAGGTCCGTTCTTATGACCTCGCCCAACGGTACGGGAGGAGGTCCCCGAGAAGGACTAGGTCTCTAGTTTGGACACAGAGAATACAGAGGACCCTCTGTATTCACAAGAAATAGTGATGGTGGTGTTCTCTTCGGGAGACCCATGAGTGTACAAGGTACCTTATCTATGATACGTTTAGTTTTATACTTCTCTATTATGATTTAAACACGTAATTTTCCCTCTTTGAAGATAACTATCGTCCTACCTCCTTTAAGGTTTTTATTTATTTATTTATTTATACGACTTATTTCATAAAGGTTTGTAAATAAAAATTACAGTGTTTTCTCGACTGTTCAATTATTCCGGTTTTCGATTTACTTCTGTCATTGGGTCTCTCCGTTCGTTTCCGACTTTAGACGAAACGGGAACCCTCTTAAACAGTGTGACCCATTTGAACTTAAAGTCAATAATGCCGGAGTACTCTATAACCCTGACCTTTGTTCAGGTCTACCTCTTACGATATCCGTTGTCAGAGTCACATTCCCCTTAATCTTTATTGGGAGAGGAAAGGGTGGGAGGTAGGGTAAATAAGTAGTTAAGTAGGTAGTAGGTAGGAAAAGAGTACGTGTGTGGATGGTCTTCTGATATCTTTTGTTTCGTTTGTCCATTTGTATTTAATGTTTTTTTATTGAATGAACAATTCTCGAAACCGTTAGTCACTCTATGACCTCCCTAAAAGAAAAGGATTATATTAAACATTGATGTCCGAAAAAGAGTGTACTAAAACGTCGAACTTAAATGTCATCGACCCACTAGGACTTACTGAATTCGGTAATTAAATCGAATTTCAACAGGATGATGTACTAAGGTGAATGTACTCCATAGTTTTTATCAGTGTAAGTATCTTCGTTTCTTAGTTTACCACCAATGGTCCTTGACCCCTACCCCACCCCTACTCTTCAACAATTAGTCGACTATATTTTAAAGTCAATACGTTCTACTTATTCAGGATCTCTTGACATAGGTGTGAGAATCACTTAGCTCAATGAAAGAAAATTTGAACAACAAAATCCCGATCTTATCTTCTTTGACGAATAATCAGAAGTAGACCCGACGTTAAATGGGTGAGGAGGTATTAAAGGTGGTTAAACCTCCTTTCTCATCGGTTGTAAGGACTTATTGTTTTCTTGGTAACGAGAGGGATCGGGCTCGATACGTCACTGGTACCAAAACGAAGAACTGTCGTCAGGGTCAGGGAAATGTGGCACCTAATGTCACCGGTGAATTACTGTCTTTCGTCATACTAGTCTGTGGTTCTCCTTGTTCTTTGAAGGTCTTGACATTAACACCGTCTCATTTTTAGTATGTGACCGTGGAATAATTCAGTCATCTTAGAGTCGTAAGTGTAAGTCAAGATATCATTAACCACCATCTCTCGTCTTCTTACCCCCCTCTTTTTACAGTCGAGGAGAGAGTCACGTATAGTAATCTAAATCGAGTCGGACAGACGTCCCGAAACATCGACGTCTGTTGTACCCAAGAACGGTTCGGGGACCCTCACTCTCCACGGTTCTGGGTTTACAAGAACTGACTCACCAACGAGGACATGTAGACACAGAAACCGACTATCGACTAGTTAGGGTTAAAACTATCGGTGAAAACGTTCATGTATTTTCGTTTTACTTGGTTCGACAAATAAAAGTGAAAAATCGGAAGCGGATAATACAACGTAAATAAAGAGGTTGACTATGGTGAATGACTAAGAGATTATTAGAACAACGGTTGAGAACCCTGATCTTCTTTTATTTATTATGGATAAAAAACATTTCTTTTTCTTGAAACAGGTTCTATAAACTTTAAAATTACGTGTACGATGACTTATTTTAAATTGTTTTATCATGTGAATAAAATAGTTTTCTAGCGAACCGACTTCTCACTCTTTCCGTTTTGTATGTTCGATTTTATGTTCACTCCGAAATTTTCTTTGATATAGAAGTTTTTTATACGTACCATAAGAAAAAGAAAAAAAGACTCGTTTAAATATACTTCGACTTGGGTTCGACAAATATATATGAGATCCGTGTTGTAAAACTTAAAATATTACAGGGTTATTACTTTTATATTAAGTTGGATAGTGAATTATTTATGCTAACTAAAAATACCTGAAGTATCGACTTCCAACTATTTATAGAGGGAAATTTGAGTAGAAGACGAAGACTTTGAACCTCTATGTTCATATGTATGTACTAAAATAATTCACTTATCTGTTGAAACTCAATAAAAATTTCTGAGATGTATAGACACTGTTGGATAATGTAGGTCTTTCTTCTTACACACCTGTAAACCTCTATTCAAGAAGACCAAAGAACATAAAATTTACGATGAAGGGGTCATTGTGTTTGGAAAAATATCGTATTTAGACCTAATAAGGATACTGTAAAGACGACTAAGTGTACGACCATTGATTCTAAGTCTTATGTGGTAGTCATAGTCCTTTCACGAATTACCAAATTTTAACCTCGTGATTAAGTTCTTAGAAAATCGGTAAAATTATTTGTAAACAACTCTTCCCTTATACAACAAAAACTTTTATCGGTGTGACTAGTCTTTTTATTGTACGAAAACTTTCTTAGTCTATTCCTTTGATATGAGGTGGGTTCATGGAAAAGTAAACCTTTTCAGTTGTAACAAAAGTCGAGGACGTGGTAGGTAGGATTCACTAGGTAGAGGACGGAAACAACAGTCACCCTACGCTAGCAAACGCATAGAAGGAACACGATCTAGTCAAACATTATTGTCGATCTATACTTACTCAGGTTATAAACAGTGTGCGTGAAAGTCCAGTTAGACTATCTTACACCAAAAATTTTGGACTCGTTTTTTTTATCTAGAAAGTGTCCCTTAATTAAGATAAGTAAATCCTCAGTAAGTCTTTTATTTACGACGCAACTATATTTTCTTAAAACAATAGAAAAGGCCAAATATGTAGAGATAGAGTATGCACTAAGTGGGCCCGAAAATTTTCCTTTCCAGACTTCCGTTTATATGTTCTCGAAAAGAGCAGTAACAAGACCTGTACAGGTACTTAAGAGTACCTATTCACTCGTCCACCTTTCACTCGAACAACAAATCAACGATTCAGCAAAGACTAAGAAACACTAGGGTACCCGACATCGGACGATCCGAGGAGACAGGTACCCTAAAAAATTCGTTCTTATAACCTCACCCAACGGTAAAAGAGGAGGTCCCTCCAGAAGAACTCTATATTCACCGACTCGTCGAGTCACCACAACCATGACTCATTAAATGAGTCATGGACATTTTAGTGTCCGAATATTGGAAAACAAATGATATGGAGAACGTCTTTAATTAAGGTTTTAAAATACTTTTTAGAGGTATAAGGACGATTCTTCTGAGGAAAAGGTTAATTACCAGAAGTTTCTTGATCTTGTCAAAAGATATAACATGTCACTCATCCTTTATATCGTCATCAGTTCTTTTACTCAACCAAAATTTAAGGGCGAAACAACAATAGTTTCTGGAGAAACCATCGACCAAACAAGCAAATAAAAAAATTCAATCACTGGTGTAAAAATGTCATATGTATATAATGTACAACCTACATTTCCATCTTTTGCACTGAACCCAACCTTTATGTTAAAGGTTGACTTTACACTTTAAAGGATGACTTCTTAATTAGACAGATCGTATAATCTTTTAGGTGACCCGAAACATATATGAGGATGTCTACGTGTGTCGAAGTCAATTATGTGAGTTCGAACTGTTTTTCCCCCACACCCACACACACATTGGAAGTGGAACGGGATCTCATTTTGTTATCGTAAAATAGACATGTTAGGTGGACATTACAAACGACTTTACGGGACGTCGTCGGTGTCGTCTCGCAAGATGTGTTCCCGTTTATGATAAGGGTCATGAAATCTTTCTTCGGGGTAGGTTAGTATAGTTCCTCTAGAAGGTGAAACTTTATAGACTAGATCTTTATATATCTAATTTTAATTATAGTCCCCGTCGTAAATTCCATTTATTTAAACTTCTGAGTTTATTACGTCAGAGACTCTCCTAGAACCGATGTCCTTCGTTCTTTGACTTCAGATATTCTCTGAACAAGGGGTGACCTAAGAGACATCTATAAAATTTGTGTCGATCTTAGGAAATTTGTGTCGATCTTAGGAAGTCAAGTTGTGACAGTTAGAAGACTTGAACAGAGTCAGAAACGGAACAAAAGGAGATCTCCTACTATGACAGAGATACACTCTTCACATTCTGTATCACCAATTGTGACACCGGATCCCTCGGAACGACAGGCCCGAGATTAGGGTCGAGACGACTCGTTGTTGGTGTATTGGTCAGTGTATTGACCTAGACCCGCATTACTCTCATTATAATAACCTGTCATTATCACGACTAGAGTACCCCCCGTCAACACTCCGAACATACTGAATTATATACATTTTATGGTTCTTACTACGAACCTTTTGAAACAACAAATCAGGAATCAAAGTACAGGTTGAGAAACGTTGGGGTACTTGACTCCGTGTGGTGTGAAGGGACAGGAAATGGTGGAGGTTCTCAAACGAGTCTGAGTACATGAAACTGAACGGTCCACCACGATCACCATTTCTTAGACGGACGTTACGTCCTCTGCAATCTCTCTGTCCAAGCTAGGGACCCAAGTATACTAGGTGACCTCCTCCCGTGCCGTTGGGTGAGGTCGTAAGAACGGACCTCTTAGGGTATCTGTATCCTTGGACCACCCGATGGCTGGTATCTCAGCGCTTCTCAGTCTGTGTTGGCTACACTGAATCGTGTTTGCGTACAGGTAACTCAGCCACTATGATAGCTTGGTAGAGCAGGAGACGGTGGGGGAAGAGAAGAACGGGAGTCAGAAAGGGTGCAATCTAAATGTACCATTCAATTTAGTAAGTCAAGTCAAGTCAAGTCAGCGAGTCAGCACAGTCTAAGAGACGCTGCGGTACTTAGCGTCGTGCGGTCCGGAGGTACAGGTTGTGGTTGAGGGCCTCAAGTGAGTCTGAGTGCAGGCACTACGGTAGGTCGGTAGAGTAGGAGACAGCAGGGGAAGAGGAGGACGGGGGTTAGGGAGGGTCGTAGTCTCAGAAAAGGTTACTCAGTTGAGGAGTGTACTCCACCGGTTTCATGACCTAAAGTCGAAATCGTAGTGAGGGAGGTTTCTTTAAGGTCCCGACTAGAGGAAGTCTTACCTGACCAACCTAGAGGAACGTCAGGTTCCCTGAGAGTTCTCAGAAGAGGTTGTGGTGTCAAGTTTTCGTAGTTAAGAAGCCGCGAGTCGGAAGAAGTGTCAGGTTGAGAGTGTAGGTATGTACTGATGACCTTTTTGGTATCGGAACTGATCTACCTGGAATCAGTCGTTTCATTACAGAGACGAAAACTTATACGATACATCCAACTAGTATCGAAAGGAAGGTTCTTCATTCGTAGAAAATTAAAGTACCGACGTTAGTGGTAGACGTCACTAAAATCTCGGGGGGTTTTATTTCAGACTATGACAAAGGTGACAAAGGGGTAGATAAAGGGTACTTCACTACCCTGGTCTACGGTACTAGAAGCAAAAGACTTATAACTCGAAATTCGGTTGAAAAAGTGAGAAGAGAAAGTGAAAGTAGTTCTCCGAAAAATCAAGGAGAAGTGAAAGACGGTATTCCCACCACAGTAGACGTATAGACTCCAATAACTATAAAGAGGACCGTTAGAACTAAGGTCGAACACAAAGAAGGTCGGGTCGCAAAGAGTACTACATGAAACGTATCTTCAATTTATTCGTCCCACTGTTGTATGTCGGAACTACATGAGGAAAAGGATAAACCTTGGTCAGACAACAAGGTACAGGTCAAGATTGACAACCAAGGACTGGACGTATGTCTAAAGAGTTTTCCGTCCAGTCTACCAGACCATAAGGGTAGAGAAAGTCTTAAAAGGTGTCAAATAACACTAGGTGTGTCAGTTTCCGAAACCGTATCAGTATTTCGTTTTTATACCTTGAGAGAACGAAAAAGGTGCTAGGTCGCCTACAACCGTTAAACTAGAGACCAAGGAGACGGAAAAGATTTTGGTCGAACTTGTAATCCTCAAAGTGCCAAGTGCATAACAACTTCGGACCGAACCTCTTAAAACTCGAAAGGAAATGATCGTACACTCTACTCACGTTAACACGTCATCAAACTCGTAAGAAACCGTAACGGAAAGAAACCCTAACCTTACTTTTACCTGGAAAAGGTCAGGACACCGGTGACGACTCAAAAGGTTTACACGACCGTATAACTCACGTCGTGTAAGTGTCGTAGTAGAAAGTCTTAAACTTTGTCGAGTTGACCTTAAGGTAGTGGAGGTGATCGAAACAAGTATCACTACGAAAGATTCCGGATGAACTGAAGTGTAAGGTTCTACAGACCGAGATCTACTCACTAGTGTGGTAGTACTAATAGGTCCAACACTTCTAGAAAAAACATGTCAAGAAGACACATAAGAACGGTGGAGAAGAATTATAGAATACGAAGAGAATCCAGGTATGGTAACGACAGGAAATAGCTCGGGTAGAAACGTACTTTATAAGGGAACCATAGAGATTAAAAGAACTTCTCTAGAGATCAGAAAGGGTAAGACAAGAAAAGGAGATAAAGAAACGTAACTAGCGACTTCTTGAGAAAGAATAGAGAGGAACGATAAGAAACCTTGAGACGTAAGTCTACGAATATAGAAAGGAAAAGAGGAAACCAAAAGTGAAGAGAAGAAAAGTGTCGATAAACATTCCAGAGGGGTCTGTCGGTAAAACGAAAAAACGTAAAGAAAAGGTACCCCTACCAGAACTAGGGACAGAGGAGATGTTACAGTGCTTGGAGTAAGGTATCAAGTAGTCCGTGAGATAGACAGTCTAGATCCGGGAATTTAGATAAAGAGTGAAGGTGACATATTAGTATTCCCCTAACTCCAGTATGGACTTACCAGATCGCCAAAAGGGATGAAAGAAGTTAAACTCAGACTTAAACCGTTATTACTCAAGTACTAGACTCGGTGTCAGTCGAGGAGCAGAACAAAAACGACTGACATATCAAAGAGGTAGACTCAATGTATTTAGTATGATAAACGTGGTGAATTAAGTGATATAAAGATATAGTCCATGAGCAAGAGGTTGACCGTTATACATCGGGTCTTTTTTTTTATGACAGATTATTTTTGTCATGTAGAAATTATACTTTTACCTCACTTATTACGGTCAACAACTAAAGAGTCTTTATACTCGGACAATTATTTTGTTCTGATCTGACATCAGAATCAGCTCAGGTCCTTCTTCTTCAGTCTTTCCTGTAAATATCCAGAAACTATAGACTCAAATTCACTTAATCCTGTACAGAAAGTTCTTCCTCTTTACCTAACCAGTTACAAACTCTGCATTATCAAATCCTAAACACTTATATCACTCCCACTTCACTCCACTCCTAGGACCTCACTTAGAACTATTCATTTGGTGTCAAACCATTGACTCAGTAAACGGGTCCACTTATCTGACAACGGTGTCTATTTAGTGAAGAGTCCTTTAAAGACTCTGTTTGTAATTTAAGTAAATAACCAAATACCAGAATAGAAAGGAACCATTACCAAAGGACCTTATTTATTGTTTCAGTCCTATGGTGTCCACTTGGGTCAAGACCCAGGTTTACCGATACAGGACAAATACATTCACTAACGTTAAAAGTTTTATTTCAAATTTAGTGGGAACTACAATTTTGAATAGACGATGGTATGACTTGTAAAACTACATAAAAGTAAGTCAGTTTTAAATAAATGTTATAATTCCTGATTCATTTATGTAAATGTAAGACTACAAAATACATTATAATAAACATGTAAAAAGGTAAAATTATTTTACTGTCATTCTTAAAATACTGGTATTCAAGTGGAATACTAAAGTATATTGAATAATAGACACAAATTAGAGGTATGTCTAAAATAATAAAAATTAAAAATAAAAATGAAATAAAATGAAATGTTATGACATAACCAAAACGGTATGTAACTGTACTTAGGTGGTGCCTACATGTACGCAAGGGTTTGTACTTGGGGGGAGGGAGGAGGGAGGGGTATTGTAGAGAGACCCAGTAGGGGTACGTGGTCGGGGTTCGTAGGAAATAGGACGTAGTCTGTATCTGACCGCTAAGTAAAGAATGTACTATCATGTGTACAAAGTTACGGTAAGAGGTATGTCTAAAATTTCGACGTAGTAATAAAAATCTACAAATATTTGATGTGTTACCACTTATAAGAACATATATTTGAAACACAAGTGATAAAGAGAAAACAATTTTGTTTAAGGTTGGCCCCCGTTTTAAAGGATAAGTTCCCCATGTTCAGATAAATATATATAAGGGTTTAACGTGAGTTTCATAATGTTTCAAACCATCTTAAATAATTTTTTTTTTAACCTCTTCCTTTACCCTTGGTGAGGTCATAAGAACGGACCTCTTAGGGTTCCTCTCGTCTCGTTTCGTCCGATGTCAGGTATCCTAGTGTCTCAGTCTGTACTGACTTCGTTGTGCCGTTCGTGTTTGTGAGTAAAATTTTTACCGTCACTACTTCGATATACGTCCCGTCCTCATCTCTGAGTCTGTATCTCTTACCCGAACACCTGGGTCGTCCCCTTCTCCCCGTCTAACTCTCTCGTCGTGGCTGTATATACGTGAGGGTACCCATTCTGTCTACCGATCACCCTCCGACGACATACTACGGCCCTCGGGTTGGACTCCGAGACACTACTGGATTTTCCCATCCCAACCCCCTCCCACCCTCTCTCCGAGTCCTCCCTTCTCTATAAACATATGAATACCGACTAAGTGTAATAACACGTCTTCTTTGTTTTGTGTTGTAACATTTCGTGAATAAGAGGTCAATTTTTTAATAAAATTATTCATTTATTCGTTTACTAGTATACCGGTCCCGAGTGTATAAAATTATTGAAAAAATCTTTGTACTTGAGTCAGTGAGTCAGTACAGGCTAAAAGACGATAGGACACCTGACATTGGGAGGACCGAGGAGACAGGTACCCTAAAGTTTCCGTTCTTATGACCTCACACAACGGTAAAGGAGGAGGTCCGCTAGAAGGGTTGACTCCCCTGACTGGAGTGTAGAGGACGTGTAGAAGACGTAATCGTCCGTTCACAAACAAATGGTGAGCCTTTTCTTTTTTTTCTTTCAAAGAGTCAGGACAGGCTGAGAAACGTTGGGGTACCTGATACGTCAGGTACCTTAAGAGGTCCGGTCTTATGACCTCACCCATCGAAAAGGGGAGAGGTCCCCTAGAAGGGTAGGGTCCCTAGTTTGGGTCCACAGGGTGTAACGTCCGTCTAAGTAATGGTGACTCGGTGGACCCTTTGGAAAGAACCTTATAACGGAATCTTGTATAGTTTTTTAGTACGTTCTTTCTATAAAAAGTAACGATATATTTGAATAAAAAATTGGGTTATAGATGAAAACAGTTTTTAGAATAAGTACTCTTAACTGACGTTCATGTAAAAAGGAGAAATGTTCTAAATTTTGAAAGTAGTTTCTCATTTCTTTTGTTGAACTATCCTAATAAAATTTTTCATATAGTGTCTAATGGTTCGGTATGTCTAAACAATTTATAACTCTTATTATCGACACAACAAGTTTTATCGAACTATAGATTTCTTTCTAAAAAACTACATCAGAAAAAGAAAAATTACATCTAAAACTGAGTAAAAATTTTAAAATTATAGAATGATTTAATTCGTTCGTAATAACTCGTGGTTCCGTACCAATGTACTTCCTTCCGTCTATTTAAAAGTAGGGTCTGGAAGTCCACACATGGTCTTCGTACTTGAAGATATATTATTACTGCATCTCCGAGGGTCCTTGTTTCGAGTGGTCCCGACGGGACCACCAAGTCCACCATTTCTGAGACGGACGTTAAGTCCTTTGGATCCAAGCATAGGGACCCAACCCTTCTAGGGGACCTCTTCCCTTACCGATGGGTGAGGTCATAAAAACGGACCTCTTAAGGTACCTGTCCACTCGGACCGTCGGATGTCGGGTATCCCTATGTTTACTCTCTGATATTGAAAGGGTCCTTGTTTTAAGTACAGATAGGAAGGATGAAAATCGTGGACCCGTTTGGTCGACTGACAACCGAAAGAACATTCTAGTTTCATTGTGAATGTCTAAATGCCTCCATTAACGTACCGTACTACGTACGTCTCTATGGTGTTCCCGATATTTTTATTGTCTTTAAACTCTCTGACCATAATAGATACATTTACATAGTAGGAATGGAATCTCCAGAATTCTAAAATTGTTTCAGAATGTTTCATGTCTTTCTACATAACTCCTGTAAAAATCGTTTGAGATATTCAACTCTCCGTTGTAGTCACTAATTTAGAAAAAAGAGGAAGGGAATTAAAACTACCTTAGTTTAACGTATGGTTATCTCATTTACTGATTTGTTGTCACTGTTGTCGTTGTTTAGCATGACATCTAACTGCCCAAAGAATTTTTGACATCTACAGACTCAGAAGATCGAATACGACAAACAAATAGACATGACTGGTTGTGTACACCGATAGTTTATAAACTTTACGCCGGTCACACTTGGTTTCATACGATAAAGTCATATTTTATGCGGGACCTAAAACTTATGAATCATATTTTTTGTCTTTATTATATTTATAAAGTAATTATTTAAACGAAAGTATAACTAACGTACGACTTCACTATGAAATCTTAAGTCAAGTCAAGTCAAGTCAAGTGAGCGAGTCAGCACAGGCTGAGAAACGATGGGGTACCTAACGTTGTGCGGTCCGGAGGGACAGGTAGTGGTTGAGGGACTCAAGTGAGTCTGAGCGTCTTGTTACTTTTAACGGACACACAGAGTCACAGGGACAACCTGTCAAGACCTAATCCAGTAATCAAGTAAAATTTAACGGAGTTAGGTTTCGAAAAGTAAGTGAAACGGTTTAAGGTTCCCGTAGAAACCACTTTATGTAGTACCTTGGTCGACCCGACTCCAGTCACGACCGAGTTCGGGACAGTCACAGGTCTCCAATTGTCTGTCGATAAGTAGGAGTTACACGAAAGTAGAGGGTCTCTTTTCTATGGGTTCAAAAGAACAAACTAAGTAATAAATCTTCGAATAGACAATTTCTTTCATTTAAAAAGTCTCAATAAGACGAGAACTGAAAAAAAGGAATCTCAAAATTTTAGTAGAAATGTCACTCTATAAAGGATCCATATAGTAAAGTCTATAAATGATGTGGTTCCTATTCTACTATTGGTACTCTGAAATATCCTAAAACCCCATCCCTCTGTACAGTGAGTGTTTATTTACTCTTTGTGACAGTAGTCTGAAAAACGGATGTTGAAACCTTTGACCTTTGTAAATCTGTTCAGGGAAGTTTTAAGAACTTCTTTTGTTAAAGATTACTTTTAGAACATAGATTGTTTTTATACCTAGTTGACAGGTCCAAATTTGTAGTGTTTGTTTAGTTCATTAGATGTTCTTTTATCTTTACATCAGGAAGTAAATTGTTCTTTGAATAAACGATTATTACCTACCATAAGGTCTCTTATCCTTCTTTATTCTAGGATCATTGTCCCGTAGGTCGGACTCTGTAGTCACTTCCCCTAAGACGTTTCCATACTACCACGTCTATTAGTGCTACCACACTAGTGAGTGGATCTCGGTCTGTAGGATCTTACACTTCAGTTCACTCGGAATCTTTCGTAGTGATGTTTGTTTCGATCACCTCCACTACCTTAAGGTCAACTCGATAAAGTTTAGGACTTTCTACTACGACACTTTCACGACGTGAGTTATACGGTTGTTTAAACCTTTTGAGTCGTCATCGGAGTCCTACCCTTTTCCAGTTAAAAGTAAGGTTAGGGTTTCTTTCCGTTACGGTTTCTTACGAGTTTGATGACGTGTTAATGTGAGTAGAGTGTGCGATCGTTTCATTACGAGTTTTAAGAGGTTCGGGTCCGAAGTCGTTTTATACTTGGTACTTGAAGGACTACAAGTTCGACCAAAATCTTTTCCGTCTCCTTGGTCTCTAGTTTAACGGTTGTAGACGACCTAGTACCCTTTTCGTTCTCTCAGGGGGGGGTTTTTAAATAAAGACGAAATAACTGATACGGTTTCGGAAACTGACACACCTAGTGTTATTTGACACCTTTTAAGACTCTTTCTACCCTTATGGTCTGGTGGATTGGACGGAGAACTCTTTGGATATACGTCCAATCCTTCGTTGTCAATCTTGACCTGTACCTTGTTGTCTGACCAAGGTTTATCCTTTTCCTCATGTAGTTCCGACATATAACAGTGGGACGAATACATTGAAGATACGTCTCATGTAGTACTCTTTGCGACCTGACCTTCTTTGTGTTCGACCTTAGTTCTAACGGTCCTCTTTATAGTTATTGGAGTCTATACGTCTACTGCGGTGGGAATACCGTCTTTCACTTCTCCTTGATTTTTCGGAGAACTACTTTCACTTTCTCCTCTCACTTTTTCAACCGAATTTCGAGTTATAAGTCTTTTGCTTCTAGTACCGTAGACCAGGGTAGTGAAGTACCGTTTATCTACCCCTTTGTCACCTATGTCACAGTCTGAAATAAAACCCCCGAGGTTTTAGTGACGTCTACCACTAACGTCGGTACTTTAATTTTCTGTGAATGAGGAACCTTACTTTCAATGTTGGTTTCTATCGTATAAGTTTTCGTCTCTGTAATGAAACGATTGTTTCCAGGTAGATCAGTTCTGATACCAAAAAGGACACCAGTACATACCTACACTCTCAACCTGACACTTCTTCCGACTCGCGACTTCTTAACTACGAAAACTTGACACCACAACCTCTTCTCAGAACTCTCAGGGAACCTGACGTTCTAGATTGGTCAGGTAGGATTTCCTCTAGTCAGGACCCGCAAGAAACCTTCCTTATTACGATTTCGACTTTGAGGTGATGAAACCGGTGGACTACACTTCTCAACTGAGTAACCTTTTATGGGACTACGACCCTCCCTAACCCCTGTCCTCCTCTTCCCCTGCTGTCTTCTACTCTACCGACCTACCGTAGTGGCTGAGTTACCTCTACTGAAACTAACTTGAGGCCCTCAACCACTACCTGTCCCTCCGGACCGCACGACGTTAAGTACCCAGCGTTTCTTAGCTTGTACTGACTCACTGACTTGACCTTGACCTACTACCACTTTCAGTCACGGGTCTACTGTCAAGTTTAATCTTGGTTCCTACTTTCGGAAATCTTTCTTCAAGAAATCCTTTTTACTTTAGTCAACATTTTATGTCATTTTTTTTAACATCTTACGACTTTTTTTTTCATACAGGAACTCATATTTGACCTACTTTTCCTTGTGGATGGACAGAATTCCAAACATTATAAATATAGATATTATCCTATTACACACAATAATAGTGTCAGAAATACATTTTCTATTGAAATGTGACGAGTCTAAGAGAAATAACTTAATTGAAGAGAAACGAAGAGAACCACACTGGATAGACGGGAGAAGTGTCTCATCTCAAGTTATTATTATATTTTGGTCTGAAATTTTTAGTAAAACCACAATAATATACGGTTTTAAAATATTAATTTTTGATTTTTTAATATACTCAACTACTATTTCTCAGTCTGATAAGAATTCATTATAGGAAGTTAGGGGTACGTATCTATTTGTCTACGGTCTATCTTGTCTACCTAAATCCGTACGTCTATGTTACGAGAATAATTTTTACCCTATTATACATAATTGATAATTCTAATATAAACAAAGATAAATCTAAATTACTTATTTTTCGATGACAACATGATCTTTGTCTAAACGACTTGTCTTCTATTTATTAAGAATTGAACATCTTCAGTATAGGAATTTGTGACTCGTTCTAGTTCTACAAAGTTCCACATTTCTTGATTTATATAACTCATGTCATCTTTTACGTCACCAAATCCGCTACGACCAAACAGACTTCCACCACAACAACCTTTACCTTTATTTTTCTGTATAATCTGTAATTGAACCTCTGTTTCTAGATGTTGTATATACCTTTATTCTTTTAATCATCGTCAGACTTACTACCCATGTCTCTTTCAGTAGATCCCTCACTACTTGAGGAACTTTCTAGTTGACTGTTCGACAATTAATCCGTTTTGATCTTAATTGATGTCTTTCTCCCTTGTAGTGGAATTACTTCAGAGTTATAACATAGTCTTAGACCCCTTCAATCTTTACTTTACAGTGGTCTCCAAACCTACAACTCGACGGTACGAAATTCCGTTTATAAAATTCGTCCCCTTGACTAGACCTCACTCCTTTCAAATACTACATTATCAAATCCTAACCTCCTGTGTCTCTTCACTCCCTGACCTGCACTACGAACGATTCACATGACGCCATCTATTCGTTTAACAAACAATGTCCATTTGTCATGGGACGGGTTATTTAACTGAACACCCTGAGAAGGCTTCTTTTGACGGAATAAAAAGAGGACCCGTTCGCTGATCAGAACAACCGTTTCCATCAAAATAGATTCATTATAATAGTCTTTTCTAGAGTCAAGAGTTCTGTTTTATATCTTCCTTCTCTGCTTACATCGATCTTGACTCGGGTACCTTTGTGGATATAAATTTTCTGTACTCTCCTCCGGAGTCGTTCTTTTGATTGTTTCTCTATCCTTTCTGTAGACGTCCTAAATAACAGAATCTTTGGTCACCTTTCTCAACAACTTGTCACACTTCTCCACTTACTCCTACTCTTGACTGTTTAAGAGTGACTTCAATTTTGCACTTGTAGTGACCGTTAAAATCCGTCTTGGAAAGTTCCCTTCGGTCTAAGTTAATTCAGTTCCTTACTTGGTGACTTCTGCACCTCTCCCATACAAGTTTGATAACATTCTTAAATCGTCAAAGTTTAATTACAAATTTCTCTAAAATTGAGAGGGTCAAAACTTATAAAATTATCATTTACATGAATTATCTTTATTTGATTTACTTTAATGTGTATATCTTTATATTTATATATTTCTATTATCGGTAACTATAAAAAAATTGGGTGTCATTCTTTCTTTGCGATCATTTTTACATTTCCCTTGATGGTGTTTTGTAATCTGATTTAACAAAAACAGTTTCTGCGTCACAAGTATCTTGGTGCAAATGGTCGGTTTGTAGTAGGTCCTTATCTGAACGGTACTCCCCCAGTACGGTTTCTATAACTGGAATCAGTTCAGTACTACGATTGTATAATTATAAAATGTCGTTTAGACCCATATAAGTCGGTATTCATGACTTGTCTTTGAACACATAAATAAAAGTGAAGAGTTTTAACAATAAAAGGAAACTAGGAAGAACATAAAAGGTGACACCGAACGAGGGTCACAATAGTCGTGAGACCGTGTATTTTGTCCCTATGGAAACTCTGTTCTGAAAGAACAATTTTAATTGTCGAGGAACCCATTCTACGGACCAGAGGGTGACTCATAAGTCGATATAATGTAGAAAGAATCCTTTCTATCTAATCGAAAAAAAAAAAAGGGGACCTAAGGAACCTAAGGAACCAAAAGATTGAACGGACTTATTCAGACCAAGTACTATGACAGGTATCCAGTAAATTAAGGACATAGTCAGGGTCTAGACACAACTCTTAAGGGAAATAGTCTACGAAACACCTCGAGTTATTGAACAAACTTTCTCTACGTACCTTTCTTTATTTAATATGTGTTGATCTGTTTACGGTGTGTTTAGATACTCAGTAAAATAGAGGAGTACCAAAAGAAATAAGACGTAGAATATTTAAAGAAGTATTCTTCCCGTATGTGTCATAGACGAAATCAGGTTTTTATGGGTGTCGTCTAACAGTCCGTTTATGTCCACGAGTCGATTTTAACTAACTTATCGATTTATCCCTACACTAACTTCGTCGAATCCTCTTGATTTCTGTTCTTCTCTTTTCTACTCTAATCTCTACTCCTCCCGAAACAGTCCCATACTTCGTTCGTAAGACCGTCCACGACACCTAAATTGCCCCACCTTCCTGGTATCCCAGACCTCACGAACCCTTGTCCTCGTTTTGCGTCCACAACCTCCTGTACGTCGACCTTTCACCTTACACAAAGAAGACCTTCCAAGACCCCTTAGGTGAGGGTTCGAGAAAGTCCAACAACTAGTTCAGGATAAGAAACACCAACCTCCCGACTCCGACAGGAGAGAAACGACCACCATCAGTCAGGTCGATATCGTAACGAAGATTTCCCACGGTGTCAGGGAGAGTACACATGGTACTCGAGACAGACCGGGAACGTGAAACCAAAGATGTAGAGTCCCGGTCATTGTCACGTAGTACAGTTCAAGGTACACACGAAGACTACCGAGACTCAAGAGAAAGACGACACAGAGACTGAGGTCGACTTCTTTCACGAGACGAAAGTTCGCGGGTACATCAAACTCGTCCCAGTAAATCTCCACAGTAGTCCCACTAGAAGGATAGAATTCCAGATAGTTACATTAATGTGGACGTTTCAGGGAAAACTGTACATAACCCAACAGGTTTTTCAATAAACACACGCACAAAAAAAAAAAAAGTGTATTCTACAATACCTTTTTGGGTTTACTTGAAAAACCGGTTAGGTCACAGTATTGTATAAATGTTCAAGGTCTCTAATACCATGGTTGTAAAAACTCTCGGACCATTAGATGGGTGATATCTGTGTTAGTTTGTACTCGACAATGACCTCAGACATTATCTAGTGTACCGTTATACAGTAACTCTTCGTTACATCCCTTGAAGTGTTCACGGGACCCGTCTGTGAGTTGAAACCAATATAAGGTGGAAATCAGAACGTTATTGTTCTTCCTATAAAAGATGGAATAAAAATTAAAGATTTTAAGTTAAATATGTACGATAAAACATACAGACGTGAGGTAGTAACAATCGAATTACTACTTGTAACTTTGGTTTAATAGACATTTACCATTGAAGTGGTGAATTCCACTAGGTTGGTCAGGTAAGATTTCCTCTAGTCGGAACCCACAAGAAACCTTCCTTACTACGATTTCGACTTTGAGGTCATGAAACCGGTGGAGTACACTTCTCAACTGAGTAACCTTTTCTGCGACTACGACCCTCTCTAACCCCGTCCTCCTCTTCCCCTGCTGTCTTCTACTCTACCGACCTACCGTAGTGACTGAGTTACCTGTACTCAGACTCACTTGAGACCCTCAACCACTACCTGTCCTCCGGACCACACGACGCTAAGTACACCAGAGTTTCTCAGCCTGTGCTGACTCACTGACTTGACTTGACTCGAATCAGATAATGGTAAAGTTTACGGGTATGGAACTGAACTACGTATGGTGACCTAGTACAGAAAATAGACGAAGGGATATTTATTGATCTGAAGTGAATTCCAGTGAAGATAAATGAGTCATAGAAGTTGTGTCCCTTCTTAGGTACTTCGACAACCACTCGAAAATAAAGTGTCACGGGACGTCTTCCTTTGTCTACCGTAAACTTTTTATTCACACAGGTAGATATAAACTAGGGTACCAAATCGTTATCGATAATATCTGATTGTTTTCGTATACCTTTCAGCCATCTTGTAACTTGGGGAAAGAAAAATCATATACAATTAACAAAAGAGTTGTTTTAGATAATTAAATTTAACTGATCAAACCTTTAATACCAAACCTATGAATCCTCTAAAATTACTTTTAAACGTAAATAAACACTACTCTCACGTCATATGTTATACAGACAAATTTTTATAATGAAGATCTTAACAGAGACTAATCCCTTGACCGAGACTCTAATCTGATCTATCTGTCTCACGGACTTCTTGATACTGTGACATGTCCTCCGTCCTTAGTTCTGGTAGGGGTTCTTTTTCTTTACGTTTTTCCGTTTTAACAACAGACTCCTCCGGAATGTTTATCGACACTTTTCTTCGCTTCGCTTTCCGTTTCCTTCTTTCCCTTCTATATGGGTAAACTTCCGTCTGAAGGTTTCTTATCGTTCTCTATTCTTTCGGAAGGAGTCGATAGTTACGTTTCTTTATCTCCTTTTGTTATCTTACCCTTTCTGATCTCTAGAGTAGTTGTTTTTAATCTTTATGTTTCTCTTTAAAAGTATGTTTCTCCCCGAGGTATTTCCTGTCTTTACCATACCTGGATTGTCTTTGTCTTTTATAATTTTTCTCCACCGTTTTTATGTGTCTCTTGATATGTTTTTTCTAGAAGTACTGGGTTTATTGGCACTACCACACTAGTGAGTGGATCTGGGTATGTAGGGCCTTACACTTCAGTTCACCCGGAATCCTTCGTAGTGACGTTTATTTCGATCACCTCCACTACCTTAAGGTCAACTCGATAAAGTTTAGGATTTTCTACTACAACACTTTCACGACGTGAGTTGTGAGGTCGTTTAAACTTTTTGAGTCGTCACCGGTGCCCTGACCTTTTACAGTCAAAAGTAAGGTTAGGGTCTCTTTCCGTCACGATTTCTTACGAGTTTGACGACGTGTTAACGTGAGTAGAGTGTATGATCGTTTCATTACGAGTTTTAAGAGGTTCGGTCCGAAGTTGTCATGACACTTTGCACCTGAAGGTGTACAAGGTCGACTTAAGTCTTTTCCGTCTCCTTGGTCTCCAGTTTAACGATTGTTGTAGGTAAACGACCTAGTAGTTTTTTCGTTTTCTCAAAGTCTTTTCGTATATCAAGACGAAATAACTGATAGGGTTTCGGAAACTGACACACCTAGTGTTGTTTGACACCTTTTAAGACTTTCTCTACCCTTATGGTCTGGTGGAGTGGACGGAGGACTCTTTAGACATACGTACAGTTCTTCGTTGTCAATCTTAACCTGTGCCTTGTTGTCTGACCAAGGTTTAGTCCTTTCCTCATACAGTTCCGACATATAACAGTGGTATGAATAAGTTGAATATATGTCTTATATAGTACTCTTTACGACCTGACCTATTTCGTGTTCGAAACGGCCCTCTTCATAGTTATTGGAGTCTATACGTCTACTGTGGTTTAAATACCGTCTTCACTTCTTCTTGATTTTTCGGAGAACTACTTTCACTCTCTCCTCTCACTTTTTCAACCGAATGTTGAGTTGTAAGTCTTTTGATTCTAGAACGGTAGACCAGGATAGTGAAGTACCGTTTATCTACCCCTTTGTTTTCTTTGTCACACTCTGAAATAAAACTCCCCGAGGTTTTAGTGACGTCTACCACTGACGTCGGTACTTTAATTTTCTGCGAACGAGGAACCTTCCTTTCAATACTAGTCGGATCTGTTGTCAAACCTCTTCCGTTACCGTGGGGTGAGGTCATGAGAACGGACCTTTTAGGGTACCTGCCTCCTCGGACCATCCGATACTAGGTACCCCAGAGCTTCTCAGCCTGTGCTGACTTACTGAAGTGAAAGTGGAAAGTGAAAGTACGTAACCTCTTCCTTTACCGTTGGGTGAGGTCACAAGAACGGACCTCTTAGGGTCCCTGCCCCTCGGACCACCCGACGGCAGATACCCCAACGTGTCTCAGCCTGTGCTGACTTCATTGAATCGTCGTTTGTTGTCAAATTTTTCGTCTCTATAATAAAATGGATGTTTCCAGGTAGATCAGTTTCGATACCAAAAGGATCATCAGTACATACCTACACTCTCAATCTGATATTTCTTTCGACTCGTGGTTTCTTAACTACGAAAACTTAACACCACAAACTCTTCTGAAAACTCTCAGGGAACCAAACGTTCCTCTAGGTTGGTCAGTTAGGATTTCCTTTAGTCAGGACTTATAAGAAACCTTCCTGACTACGACTTCGACTTTGAAGTTATCAACCAGTGGACTGTACTTATTGACTGAATAAACGTTTCTGGGATACGACCCTTTCTAACTTCCGTCCTCCTCTTCCCCGGTTGTCTCGTACTCTACTAACCTACCGTAATGGTTACGTTACCTGTACTCAAACTCCTCCGAGACCCTCAACCATTACCTATCCCTTCGGACCACACGATGTCATGTTTCATAACGTTTCTGAGCTTGTGTTGGTTCGTTGACTTGACTTAATTTCACTCTTAACAGAGATGTCAATTTATAAAAATATAGTGAAGTTTTCATGAGTCAGAATTTCTTAAAAACTCGAGTTTTCATAATCATTATTCCGTTTACACCACAAGGTTAAACCCATACACACATCAGTGAAAAGTCTATTTAAGGTTTTCAAAGTCACTCAAACACTCACCGGGGTTCCATCTGGGTGTGTGTGTCTATGTGTGTGTATGTCTTTGTGTATAAATGTTCTTAGCTACATGACTAATGGAAACCGACGACTTTGTTTTTTGTGGATATGGACCAAGGACCTTTGTTATTGTTTAAAAATAAAATCTCAAGACCTCCAGTCTTCAGACTTTACCCAGAGTGACCCAATTTTTTTTTACATATCCGTCCTGACGTGTAAAAAGACCCCAGTGATCCCCTCTTATACAAAAGAACGAGAAAGATCGTAGATCTCGGATAGTCGTAAGGAACTGAATACAACAAGGTAGAAGTGTTGGTCGTGTCCGACAAGAATAGAAAAAGTGTATCACAGTGAGACTGTGACTGAGAAGATAGATATCACAGATTGACAAACGTTAGAGTACCCGATGTCGGGTGGTCCGAGGAGACAGGTACCTTAAGAGGTCACCCAACCGTAAAGGAAGAGGTCCCCTTAGAAGGTCCAGGTCCTTAGTTTGGGTCTAGAGGACGTAACGACCTTCCAAGAGATGACAGACTCGGTGGTCCCTTCGGGGTTGTCTATCTGGATGATAGATAACTAGTTAGTTAGTTAGTTAGATAGATAGATGTCGCCGGAGAAGGGGATGGAGAAACCGTGTCAGGGAGTCTCGACTATACGATAGAGGGTCCTATATCACGAGTTATTCCAAGGGTTTATTTTAACTTTAAGTATCGAGAGTCCAACACACAAGTAGAGTCAACTGTGTGTGAAAGAGTCACAGGAGGGTCGAAAACTCTCGAGAGAATCGTTAAGACTGAGGTAAAGTTAAAAGGTAAGTGTCTACCCTGAACCTAAAGAAGTCAATTGTCGTAGGTTCGGTCTTTTGGTGTATGGTAGGTTTCCCTTTCTCAACTATAAAAAGACTTCTGTCCAAAATGTATAATCCGAGAAAAGACCGATATAGTATTATGAGAATAAGAAAGTCTCTTTATAACAGACAAAAATCCGTCTTTTCGTTTAAATTTCATCTATTATCAAAGTTTCTGTGTGAATAAAACTTTATTTTAAATCGTAAAACAAACATATTAAATTCACCTCTTTAATCGTGTGGGTTGTCCCTCCGGACCGCACGACACTAAGTACCCCAACGTTTCTCAGTCTGTGCTGACTCGTTGACTTTACTTGACTTGACTTGATTTACAATTTAAGGAATGTAAACTGTGTTAGATCAGTTGTACAACCACCGAAAGTGTCAGAAGTTTGGTGTGTTATAAAATCCCGTCAACTTCTGACGTTCCTCTTTCCTGTTCAAAGAGAGTGACTACTGTCAAAATTAATGCGTCTAGAAAAATTACATACACGATGTGTATGATTTATAAAAACGAAAACAAATTTAATTACTCATCCTTTTGTTCTCAGTCATAAGTAAAAATTTAGATACAAGATTACTTCCACTTATCTAAGGTTAATCAAATTGCATCTTACTCTTTCAATAAAATTAATCTTTTGTGACGTGTAAGTACCTTATATAATTGAATTATAGAAATAAATTAACGTCTGAATTAACGACTTAGTGACACGGGAAATCGAATTGTACGTTGCTGGTCTTGAACAATCTACAAAGAATTAATAATAATCTGGAGTTAATTTGAAAATTATATAAAATAGATCACCACTAATACTTCGGTTCCATTTCCTCCAGTCATGTGGTTTTAAGGACAGTAACTTCACCTAAACTTCCACAATCCTCAATCGTCGAGACCTATCTTGAACTATTACCGGAACCTTACAATAGTCGGACTTTCACGAATCTTTCACAAATCTTTTACGGTATCCTGTCCTGGTATGTCACTGTCTCCTGTCATGTCACCAGGAGACCGTGGAGAGGTCTTTCAGATTAACGTGACTGCATCGAAACGTATTTTTATTACCTCACTCCGAAGGGAACACCAGGTCGTAAATTCGAGGAACGAAGATGACGTCGAGTGTACCCAAGTCAGGGACCCGTCTTTGACTCTAGGTCGTACGGGACACCGTGTCGGTCCTTATTTATTTGGTTATTTTTGTTTTAAGGAATTATATATATATATATATATATATATATATATATATATATATATTCCTCTTTTTGTACCCCTTCAGTCACAGGTCTTTATGACGTTCCCTTAGACACCTTTCGTCGTTTCACTTAGTGTGTGTAAAGACCTGATAAACGTAAAAGAAGGGATCACCGAGTCAACGATTTCTTAGGTGGACGGTTACGTCCTCTAAGTCCAAGCTAGGGACCCAACCCTTCTAGGGGACCTCTTCCTTTACCGTTCGATGAGGTCATAATGACGGACTCATTAGGGTACCTGGATCCTTGGACCACCCGTTGTCGGGTACCCCAACGTTCTCAACCTGTGCTGAATCGCTGATTTGGTGGTGGTTCTTCTAATCGTTCTTACGAAACTATAGTTCGGAGTCACTAATAAATACGTTGTACGAGACTCCCAACGGTAGACTAATTTTTCATTTGGTACAAAGAATTACCTTTAAACTTTTTGTAGAGTTTGTATATATATATATATATATATATAAGGAAAATTAATTTTTTAACTTCGTGTTCCGGTCTTTGTGACAATTTCGAAACTCTAAAATACAGTTAGAGAAAGGGGAGGGGGGTAAAAACAAAGAGTTGTAGTTTAGACCATATTTGTAGAGACATACTCCCCCTATATCTTTTGTGGTGTAAACTTGTTAAAAAAAATGTGTTTTAACGTTTCTTGTACTCAAGAGTAGGGGGTTTGACCCTTTTTCAGGATTTCCCTTTGGAACTTCTGAGGAGACACTTCTTCAAAATAGGAAACAGTAAGAGAGAGACGAGGTGGAGGAGTGGAGGTTTGGTGCGGGAAAGGAAGGAATTTCGAGAAGAATGGTCCTTTGAAGGGAGGAATAGTGTTAGATAGATAGAATCTAGTGAAAGAAAGGTAAATGAGAGGGTTCGAGTCTTCGATAAACTATTGAAAAGAGAGGAATTTAGTTCGTAAAGGAGAGTCTTTATTTTCTATTACAACCCAAGTACACGTACACCCGTCTCTCTATTTTACTGACCACAGATACCTTAAAAGAAGGTTGACAAAGTGTAAAAAGTCATTTGATTTTTCGTTCTAGCAGTAGACTCTTAGTTGTACCCCCTCTTCTCCCTCTCACTGGATGTGGTCTTCGACACAACGATATAAAAAATTTTAGTACTCCCCTTCTTTTTCCAATAAAAAGAGTAAAGATGTCCTTTTGTCCCACTGACGAATGGTCTTTCGTGGGTCGATAATGACTGTCTCACAAGAAATCGGGGACCCCGTCATCCCCTCCTTTATTTGTGGAGGGTGATTAAGGTCTACTCAGTTGAGGGGTTCTCCGTGACACTACTCCCTCGTACACACCTCCAAAACGTGTTTCGCGTCCTAAAACTAAGGAAAGACGAACCCAACATTAAAACCGGCATAGTGAAGTTTGACACTCTGAGACCCGTTTAATACATTGAGAAACCTCCGAGTTCTCAGGAAATATTTTTTATCCTTATTAGAACTCAACGAAAAACGTTTCTGATTCACTCTTTTGTATACAGTTATACGGTAGTAGGACGCCCCGTGAGTCCTTCAGAAACTACTTGTCCAGAGTCGTCCTTGGGTAGTGACCTTCATGCCTACGTCGTACCGTTAATTTCTCTACAGTTGACTCAAAAGATGTCGAGTCGAAGACGAGGTTCCGAGGGAAATGGACTACCGTCTTTTACATTGAAAGTAATTAAGTCACACAAAACACCAAGTCATCGATTCAACACAGTTTCAGAAACGTTGGGGTACCTGACGCTGTGTGGTCCGAAGGGACAGGAAGTGGTAGAGAGCCTCGAACGAGTTTAAGTACAGGTGACTCAGTCACTACGTTAGGTGGTAGAACAAGAGACGTCAGGGGAAGAGGAGGACGAAAGTTAGAAAGGGTCGTAGTCCTAGAAAAGGTTACTCAACTGAGAAGTGTAGTCTAACGGTCTAATAACCTCAAAGTCGAAGTCGTAGTCAGGAAGGTCACTTATAAGTCCCAACTAAAGGAGATCCGAACCGACCAAATTTGAACCACATTTGAGTAGACCAAACTCAAGTCACCCGAAAAGGAGTGAGAAGAATAGGTACCTCTCTACTGAAGTAAGACATCTGAATCGTAGTGTCGTCTTCCTTCCACGATCGGACGAGTGTGTCCGTTGTAGACTTCACGAGGTCCACCCAGACCAGGTACGTGTGATGGTAAACGGATATGAGTGAAGGGCCCCGAGGGACGGTCGGACAGACAAGAGGTCAGTCGACCAGATAAGGGAGGAGTCTCCTTAAGAGGTCGGTTTTTAGATCCACAAAAGAAAAAAAGGGATATCTAAATAGTGGTACAGGTCAGATACGTGGAGGTTTTGTTGTGAGACACATGTAGATGAAAAGGTACTAAGGGAATAGTGGTGGATTCAGGTCAGTAGTTATGAAGAACCTAAAAAAAGTCGTCGGGGGACCACCCAGAACGAAAATAAGGAGATGGTAGTAAAAGTTTATGTAATGTCACGTCGGTGGCCGCAGAAATTTCATGAATTTAGTATTCACAACGTGGGGATAAATTTTAGAGGGTAAAAGAATAGTAGATTATATTTTATACTGGAAGAAAGGGACCACATGGTTCAGGATATACTGGACCTAGGACGAAAAGAGAGACTGAAGTAATACATACACAGTTGAATATTCCGTATAATATACAGAATGAGAAACAATATATTGAAATAACTCTATACTAACTGTACATTTTCCGTCACGTATATTTTACATATCAAACGTCTATAGTAGACATGGTAGTTATGGTATCTATACCACAGTAAATAGTCGTAGGGAATAGTCATAGGGAGGTAGGGGAAATAATAGTAATATAAAAATAACACATACACATAATTCTAGTACATCGTATTCTAGATGGGAGAATAGTTTAAAATTCACATATTATGATGTGACAATCGATAGTCGTAAAACTCTAATGTTAAAGTTAAGGAAACTTATTTACGATACTTCATCCTAACGACTTAGTACACCATCGAGATAAAAAGTCAAACACTCTTTAGAGTTATGACAAAAAGTAATACCGACGTAGTTAAATGTAAAGATGACTGTCTTATGTTTCCAAGTAAAAAGATGTGTAACAGTTGTAAACAGTAAAAAATTTTTTTACTATCGCTACGATTGTCCTCACTTTACTATAGAGTGACACCAAAACTAAACGGAATATTGTAAAGTCCTCAATCCTAAGACCACTCCTCCCGTAGACGTAAAGACTTGGATAATATTAGTACAAGATGATTGTGACTCGATTTTATTATATCTTTATGGACACTCGTTAATTTTAGCCTTTTTAAGATGAGTTTTTATCTTTTTTAGATAAAGAATTCACTATACAAAAGTAATTAACGTTTATTTTGAAAGGTTTCAAATTTTTGTAACGACTTGTTGGAACAACAAGAGTAATAAAAAACTCTCTCACCACTACCTACCTTTAGAACTTCCATGACCCGGTCTTCCCACGTCACGAGTTTTCTGTCAGTTTTAGACTACGGTGTCTTCAGTCACAAAAGTTTTTTAGAAAAGTTGAGACCTCGGAGACCTTGTTCGATAAGTCTGTACGAAATTGTGTCGTATTACTTCAATCGTCTTCCCTCTGCACCACACTTTCCACCGACTACGGGTTCCGAGGAATCGTCTAAATACTCACGAGACGGTGGCTCCGTCTTTTGTATTGTCCTCACTATCTTGTCTCTGAAGAACGACCACAGGGAACACTACTACTTTTATTGTCTCGTCGGATTCGAATTCACGACAATTTAGAGAAGACCTATGACCCCGTGCACTACCCTCCTATCCGTCGCCCTTTTCGTTCAAACGTTTGTTGAAAGTGTAAAATACGGGTGGCTGACTCCGTGTCATCTCACTTACTAGGTTCTTTCCCCTCCCGAGGTTCGTGACATCCTGCATTTCACTGGTCTTAGAGTCTCCTTTTTCCATCTCTTTTTATTTCAAATAACATAGAAAAGGGTCCTCTTAACATTTTTTATTAATCTTCTTCTGGTGTTGGAAATACATGTGTTATGAGAACTAATCTCCAACCGACTTTCCCTTCCCCCAAAGACTTTGTCGTCGTTTCCTAACCGGGTTTGGTAAGAGGGTCCACTTTCCCTTCAGACACCCCCATAAGAGTCACGGGTCCCTGGTTCCCTGTATTCGGTAGGTCAGACAATGAATAAAAAATATAAAGAAACTCGATGCTTTTCATGGTTATTAAAGTATCTGACATCGGACCTCCGAGGAGACAGGTACCTTACAGGATCCGTTCTTATAACTTACCCAACGGTAAAGGAAGAGGTCCCTTAGAAGGACTGGGTCTCTAAGTTTGGTACAGAAGACGAACCGACCTTCGAGTCGACCAATTTCTTAGACGGACGTTACGTTCTCTAGGGTCAAGTTAAAGACTCAGACCTTCTAGGGGACCTCTTCCCTATCTGATGGGTGAGGTCATAAGAACCCGAAGGGACCACCGAGTCTGCCATTTCTTAGACGGATGTTACACCCTCTGTGCCCAAGTTAGGGACCCAACTCTTCTAGGGGACCTCTTCCCTTACCGATAGGTGAGGTCATAAGACCGGACCTCTTAAGGTACCTGTCTCCTCGGACCGTCCGATGTCAGATACCCCAGTGTTTCTTAGCCTGTACTGATTCGTTGACTCTCGGTGTTGACTTTCTCTCTCTCTCTTGTGAAGAAACTAGATGTCTTTCTTGTTTATTCAATCCGTTCCATAACACCCGAATTTTCTAGACTTTCAACACGAATCGGGTCTCTACTCGTCTTTTATCTTCACGGACCGAATTTTCAATCAATCTTATATCGAGAGGGTCTCACTGTTCTTTTCCCCGAAGGACAACTCCACAAAAGGATCTTTTTGGTTTCACACTAGATCTAAACGAGTACGTTTTAACCGTCAATAAGAATAATAAGATATTTAGAGAAAGAGTGTACGTCTTAAAAAATTTTGTACAAAATCCATTGATAATAGAAAAAAATTTTCCTTGATATAAAGTATGCGAAGATGTGAGATTAAAATCTTTTGTGTATAGTGTTTTCATAATACCATAGGGAGAGCCGATAATGTTCCTATTAAAACTTCTAGTCCAAATAATGATTTCTAGCTATGGATTCATGTTTTTGGCCTCAACAAGTCTAAATAATCCTTCCTCGTTCTTGGTTCGATCTTTTGGATTTGCTCTTCCTTCACAAACGAAGGACTCAATAGAGTAATGAAGTCGTGTACGAATTCATTCATTATGTTACCGTTCACAGGTTAAATTGGTCTTCCGTATAATATTAATATTCTCCGAAAGTCTTTCAAAGACGTATACTCTCTAGGTGTCAAAGGGAATTCACCTTAATCTCGGATTTGTGTGTGGTTATGAGGGAGGACGGGAGTAAAAATTCCATTACGTTTAAAAGAACCTCGTTCGAAAAAATAAATAGAAGTCAGTGAACCTCAGTTGTCAAAAAGTCACTTGGAAAACATCGTATACAGAGAAGGACAAGTACGAAAAACCAGATGTAATTTTAATCAGAAAGACACTATTCTTCTAATAAGATAGTAAGTAATGTCTAGAGTCGAATCCAATGAAAGAAATAGTTCTCATACAAGGAACCTCGGTGTAGTAATACTACCAAAACACGAGAACATGTAACCTACAGAATTCGACTCGCGTCAAATAGAAGGACGAATGTCCTTCCATGAAGAAAGGAAGTTGTCCCACTAGGTTGGAAACTGTTTAGACATGGTATGTGATACATTTACCGATTGTTCAGTTAACGTCTAGTGACTTACATGTTTAGAATCACGACCCAGTCTTGTAGAGAATTCTTATCAGTAGTACTAGAGTCAAACAAAGTTTTAAACTCTCGTAGTGCACAGTAAGTTTTGACTTCTACCCCATGAATCCCTACTCCTTAAGAGTACGAAATCCATACGAAGGGATAATTTTACAAACCAAGACACGATAAAAATGATATTACAACGTAAATGTAAAGGACGTACAATTCAAGTAGACACACTAACTTTATTTTAACGTTGTAAATGGCTCTTTTTTTTTTTTTTTTTCTTTAAGAGTTTTCTATTTCTAAGAAAGACATCATCGAAGGTACAAGGATGGGTGGTAGGTCATAGATTACGACATGCAGGCCCCAAATCACTCTCAAGTATGTCGAGGAAGGTAACCAAGGTTACGTGGCAGTAAAAGAACGTCGAGAGAGACCCGATGAGGGTCAGTTGTTAGTTCGTATTCGTCTTATGATCTCTGTCCGGTATAGATAGGTGACACTCCGGGGAAGTTTCTCGTACGTACCGAGACCTCGTGGGGTAGTCGGACGGTTGTTAAAGAGACTCGGTGTGATCTCGATCGGATTAGTAAAAAGGAAGAGAGAGACGAAAGGGTCCGTAACTCTAGACGTACACTAACCTTTCCAGAAGAATAGACTCAGTAAAAATCAAATAAGAAATGTGTGGGAATTTCACTGTAGTATGATAGAAGATGAAAAGGACGTAAGACTGTTTTTAAGATAACAGTAAAAAAAAAAGTTTAAGTCAAGAAACTATCGTCCGAAATCTTGAAAGATCTAAATTTTTCATCATTAAATATTTCGTACGTGTTGTTGTATTATTACTTATTTTAAATAACCAATCGTTATTTTTTAACATATTGGTTACTTGTGTTGGATCCATTAAAAAAAAAAAAGTATAAGTGAAGTCATTGAGTTGAGGTGTCTATGTCCGTCATACGTTGGTCTTTCAATACTCATTTTTGTCTAATATGTGTTTTTAAAAACAAGTATTTACAGTACACAAGTCCATGTACTTACTTTTCGTACGTATCGAATACTGGTTCGACAAAAATATTACGTTTTTACGTTTTAATGTAAAACTTTAATATTTCTTTAATAGATGTATTAAGTTTTTAATTTACAACGAATGTGGTCCACATACTCTCGTTGTCCTAAATTCTCCGTTCGTTGTTCTTAAGTCCTTTAATTGTGATCACTTTCTCTTGTCCCCGTAAAAATGTAAAGTGACTTTTATGTGTTTGATGATTTTATACTTTAGATCCTCCTTTAATTCCGTTGATAACGTTTTAGATTTCGTTTAGTGACTTATAAGGAATACTGGATTTGTCATCGTACTGTAATTTTCTTTTGACGTGGACCTAAATTTAACGGTCAGAGTGTACTGACAGTAAACTTAACGAACCTATAAGGAAATATACTTTACAGAACAGACAGAGACCGATAAAAGTTATACAATAGAAATTATAAGACGTCAAACGAATAATACAGAGAACGATATAAAAGGAAACTTAAATGAAACAAACTCAAAGTCACTTGAAGAACCTAGGAATTTAAATACAGAAAGTGTTTTTAACCCCCTCTAAAACCGATAATGGAGGACAAGACAAAAACTCAGTGACTCACACAGGTTGAGAAAACGTTGGGCTACCTGATATCGGGTGGTCTGATGTACTCTAAAGAGTCCGTTCTTACGATCTTACCCAACGGTAAAGCAAGAGGTTAATAGAGTAGTTTAACATATAAAAAGACCGGGTAAGAGGAGACTGGTTAGCGGTATCTACTACATAGAACTCATTTTCCTTGACGACTTCTGTCCGGAAATTATTACGACACCACTCCACCCCACCCCACCACCCCTCATCAGATATGAGGATACTAATTCGAAGTCAAAAAGTCATTTGAATACTTGACAGGTTCACGAAGAGTGATAAGCAAAGAAGGGAATACACCCTGTCCTACTAATTTCACCTGACCTTAACCTATAAAGGGAAGAGGTCCAGTCAGTCAGAGACTATTATAAGGTCGTCCATTAAAGATCAATTAATTGGGACTTCGTCTGGAACAATTCTTGTCTCACGGGATTATATGCCCAACCGGTTTTTCAAGTAAATCTAAAAAGGTATTGGAGAATCCCTTTTGGGTTTACTTTAATCCAAAAGACAGACAGGGGAGTCAGAACCCCCGTTGTCAAACGGGGGCACAGGAGGGGAGGGAACATATAGGTCCTTCTCAGTTAAAAAGTCAGACAATTCGGGTAACGAACTACAATCCTGTCTTACCACTGAAGGTTC
Organism: Capra ibex; assembly: GCA_006410555.1. Taxonomy (NCBI): domain Eukaryota; kingdom Metazoa; phylum Chordata; class Mammalia; order Artiodactyla; family Bovidae; genus Capra; species Capra ibex. The sequence continues at coordinate 16,464,568 of SJYO01016970.1, forward strand.
GACGTATGTACATCCCGATCTTGATTTCCAGTAGTATGACAGTCAAAATCTTGGAAAGAAGAGATGAGACCTTTGTGTTGAAGATGACGTGATTTAAAATCCCGGAGTAAGGAATAATAAAAACGATGGGGACAAGATCAGAAACACTCAAAATCTGTCTGACACATACCCTATTATGTGTCAAATTTATTTCGATTCAATTGATAAAGTCCTTAAACCGATGATAAGTGAACCGATCTATTGGTAAAAGGAGAATAGAGAGAAGAGAAGATGTCGACAGAAGGGTTACGTCTTGACAGTAATGTAGTAAGACGACGTTCATTTGTACATTACCGAGAAGAAACAGACATTATATACAGAAAACAACAAAGAAAATGTACTATAAGTTTCGAAAAGTGAAAAACCTTTGATGAAGGTAAAGGTCTAAAAAAAGAGTGAGATTTGTGATATTACATAAACATTACTTACACCATAAAAAATGAGAAGACTAAATTTATTCTCTCAAAACACGTCGATTATCATCTCCTTTTTTGTATTCACACTATATTGATTTTGTTCGGTCCTACTTTATTTTTGGGTTCTTTCTTCTTTCCTCTAATTCTCTTTTTTTCTTTTTATGATGTTTTTTATTTTTTTGTAGTACCGACTCCTTTCTTTTACATTGTCTTGTGTTTCCATCTAAAAATCAAAAGATTGTCCTAACTATTTTATCTTTTATATAACCTATTATATAACCAACGTAACCAATTAACAACCTTTTGACAACAAACGTATATAACTAATGAAAAAAGGGTGTCGTCAGAAAAACGAAAGAATTTAAACTAAAAATGAATCTTAAAGGGTGAGTTTAGTTATCAACATTTTTCGGTCAATTGGGTAATTCTATCGTAATTTGATGTAGAGGAGGTCCTCCAGAGGTACTTCAGTTCGGGTGGACAGTCGCATAAAGGAAAATAAACGGGTAAAAAGACCAAAAACGTGAATGAAGACACGACGGAATGAACGACGAAATATCACTTACGGGAAAAAGAAACAGTAGTAGGAAACAAACTTAAGGAACATTGTTAGTACTATGACATCTGTTAAAACAAAAGTAACTTCAGAGAGGGAATTTATAATGTAAGATTAACTTAATTTTCCTTTACCTATGTACTGAATAAATGTAAAAGTTTTAGAATTCCGAACCAACCTCTTCTTATTCGTTATTATGTATTTATTCAGTTTAGCAAACGTTTCTATAAAGTGACTGTAAAGTATGAGGGTTCTACCCTACGAGAAAGATACTTCTTAGTTGAGGGTGACTAAACATCTAATGAGACACCAAAACCCCACCCCATGTTCAACCCTGGTCCCTCGTAGAACAAGTCACCGTGAATTTTATCTGTATAAAAGACTTGTAGATCGTCGTTTATTGGGTTCTGTTACTACGTTCGTTAAAAAAATTTCTAGTGTTTCCTCTTCCTTAGCATAATACTCCAAAGTCTACTTATTACGATTCTTTTTACTCTGTTCATGTGCTCATTAAATATACGACTTAAGATGTGTACTTTAAGGGTACGAGTTTCAGGTTTGAGATTTTAGACCAGTCCAATATTATTTAGTAATATTTTAGGTCTCTTAGTATGATGTAAAGACGTGAGTTCTGTCGTCAACCAAAAAACAAAAAACAAAAAAAAAAGAAAAAACTGAAATGGTACACCGTACGACCTAAAATCAAAGGGTTAGTCCTTAACTAAGACACAGGGGATGTAACATTTACCCCTCAGGATTGGTGACATGGTGGTTCTTTAAGGTGGTTGTCGGATCAAAATACAGGTTTGGTGGTACGAGAAATGATGACAAACTACAGATTGTCCTCGAAAAATTAATAGATAACGGTAGGAAGTGAAAAGAAAAATATAAAATAAGAACCCTCATCTGGAACCGAATTTTTACAGAAGATACAAATAACTCAAGAACTCGAGGGAAAATTAGTGATGGTAGTAATGACAGTAGTCAATACATAATTCTAAGATACATACTTTCAAGGACCTCTAAATTCTATATAGTAGATATGTAACCATAAGTAGATGATATGACTAACATTAATCAATACATATATCATTAAATAAATCTTCAAATCCTTTTCATTCAGAATCGATTCCTTTTCTTTTCTTCAGTAAAATCTTCTCTTTTTGCTTCCTTTTATAGTTATTTGTACGTCCTGGTTACAGTACCTTTATTTAACAAGTGCATTTCCTCATTCCTATCTATAGCGACTTTATATAAATTTCCGTTTCAAAATACCACGAAACGTACAGTTCTTTTATTCACATCTAAAATAGGACGTTACCTCTGTATTTGCGAATAACCTCATCCGGTGTTTGAATAGATAAAAGTTGTATACCTTATGTGAATCATGGTCTACGAATCTTTTCTTTTTCTTATGTATGTGATGGAAGGTTTCCTTGACACGTACCCTCTCCCACTCTTTAACGGTGTGTCTTTATTGTTGTGTATGAAAAAAGATGAATTCTCCTTCATAGAGTCTGTTCCCTTAATATTTATATTAAAGAAATTGGATTGGTTCTTCCTCTTTTCCGTTAAAGTTCACCTTTCTGGTTACTCGATTTACTGTCTTAGGACCTTCCAGTCCTTTATGATTGTTCTGTTATACTAACCGCGAAGTATTTTTCTCGACTGAGACATTATTTGTAATGAAAATGTTATACAACTTTATCAATTACCTGAATTTGGTGACCGTTATTTTATTAAATATCTCACTTTACTCAGTCTTTTTATTTTGTTTATAGTATATAATTGTGCATATAGACTTTTTATTACTATGACCACTTGAATAAATCTCCCTTTTTTTACCTCTGTGTCTACATCTCTTACGTATACTCCTGTATCCTGTATCGTCCCCTTCCTCTTCCATCCGACTTGACTCTTTCCTCGTAAGTGTATACATGGGATAGTACACACTTTGTCGATTGATCACCTTTCGACGATATATTGTGTCCCTCGGGTTGAACCACGGGACACTACTAGACCTTTCCACTCTACCCTCCTCCCTTTCCCCGAATTGTCCCTCCCTTATATATACATATTAATCCTGAGTAAGTACAACAACATACTGTCTTTGGTCGTGTAATATTTCGTTAATAGGAGGGTAAATTTTGTAATTAATTAATTAATTTTTATCAAGTAATGTTTCTAACGTTCGTCTATAAACCGAGTTATGATGTGTTCGTATCTCATCTTAATTGAATGTATTTACATGTCGATGAGAACTGAAATTATATTGTACCTTTTTCAACGACAATTAACACATGAGACACACAAGACAAGGGATGACTCGTGAAGTATAACTAAATGTGAGACTCGATCGATCATCTGGTTTTTGATGAAGTAAGAAAGTTATTTAGAAATAACTCTCGAATGATATACGATCCGAGAGAATCCCCCTGTAGTCACCCGTTTTGTTCCTTCTAGAGAAAGTAACCCTACGAATACGTGGACTACCTTGGTAGAGAGAGTGACGACATGGAATTCCCGATGTACGTGACGAACCATGTTCTTTCCAGGCGGATCTGGAGATCAATTCCGCTAGATTCCCGTATGGACTCCAGTTGTTCAAACTCAAATAGTAATCAACGTTACTCCCTCTCATGTATGGTATCCCTTAGCACTCTGTAGAACTATTTTCTCACTTAAAAAGTATCTTTCTGGTTAATAGTCTAACCTCAAACACAATCCACTAAACCCCCTTTTAAATTCCTTCACTCTCAAATGAGATATAATCTACGATAGTCTATTTCTTGTTAGGATGTTGACCCTTTTCATGCAAAACAGATCCTCCCCTGTGATCTCGGTCCGATTTTGACATTAACTTTTTTTTTTTTAACCTTTTCTCTATCGTTAGTGAGTATGATCCGTTTTCTTTACTCATAAACCGTCAACCTATAAATAACGTCGAGAGTGTCACTGGACCAAAAGTAAATACGACTCTTTCTTACTACTCACCACAACGAAAAACAAAGTGAAGTAGTACCAATGTCTTACTAAAACAGACTACAACTACAGGACCCTTTAATAACTAAAGGTCTTCCGATTGTCGTACCGTCTTGACATTCCTGGACCGGTGAAGGATTTTCGTCGTTATTAATCTCAGTCCTACAGTCCCTACGAGAAGGGAAAGAAGATTAATTGACAAGTTGGTCTTTCGATAATCTGATCTTTAGTTGATGTTCTTTTTTCTGTGACGTTTTTTTCTCCTACGTACTATTTCTTATTCGAAAATTTTCGGTTATTCAATGACTTCTTTAGTTTGTCCTTTATTTTTATATGGATCTCTGTTTACTGTTACTTTTGAATTACTATGTTTTAGATTACCCGAAGGGACCACCAAGTCACCATTTCTTAGGGAACGGTTACGTCACATGAGTCCAAACTAAGGGTTTTGGTTACCCTGTGTTTTCCTTAAGATTCCTCTTTCAAATGTCACTATGATCGAATAGAGTCCTTTATTCTTTTTACAGTTTATTGGATTAGAATGTCGATTTCATCGATTTGTTCTTATCGTTTATTTGTGTTTCGATCATCTTCTTTTCTTTATTACTAGTCTCGTCTTTATTTAATTTATCCTTGATTTTTTTTCTTTTTCTTTTCTAGTTACTCTGGTTCTAACCAAGAAATTTTGTTGTGACTACTTGTAACTACGTTTCATGAGTTACTTTTTAATCGTTTAATTTAAGTTGTTATATAATTTTTCTAGTAAGTTGAAGCAGATAACCATAAATAGAGTCCCTACGTTCTTACCAAGTTATAAGTGTTTACTTAGTTACACTATGTGGTACAATTGTATAGCTTCTTATTTAGTATACCAATAGAGTCATCCACGTCTTTACTAAAAACTGTTTTAAGTTGTAAATATACTGTTTGGATCTGTCGTATAAATTTTCGTCTCTGTATTGAACCGGCTGTTTCCAGGTATGTCAGTTCTGATACCAAAAAGATCATCAGTACATACCTACACTCTCAACCTTTTATTTCTTCCAACTCGTGTCTTCTTGACTACAGAAACTTGACACCACAACCTCTTCTGAAAACTTCAGGGAACCTGACACTCCTCTAGTTTAGTTAGTTAGGATTTTCTTTAGTCAGGATCTATAAGTAACCTTTCGGACTACGACTCCGTCTTCATAGTTATGAAACCGGTGGACTACACTTCTCGACTGAGTGACCTTTTCTGGGACCACGACCCTTTCTAACTTCCGTGCTCCTCTTCCCCTGTTGTCTCCTATTCTACCGACCTCCCGTAGTAACTGAACTACCCGTACTCAAACTCGTTTGAGGTCCTCTACTACTTCCTGTCCCTTCTGAACACACGACGTCCGGTACCCTAACGTTTCTCAACCTGTGTTGACTCGTTGACTTGTTGTTTCTTGAGAATTGTTACATTCCCTTGCGTCAAGTTGTATTATTTCCATTATTGTATTGTCGATTGTATCATCATGAATTGTGACTTTGTTACTTTCGTAGAGGAAATTCCGGTGTTTGTTTTGTTCCTACGGGTGAACGGTGAAAATAAGTTGTATCATAACCTTCCAGAGTCTGTTGTAGTCTGTTCTCTTTTCTTTCTTTAAATTATGTTTGACTTCATTTTACTAGTGAAAAACGTCTACTGTACTAAAATATGTACCTTTTAGGATTTTGGTGGTGGTCTTTAATGATATTGAGTAGTTACTTAATCCAATTTAATTACGATTGTGTGTCTTTAATTATATATATATATACAGACAACGTAATGATATGTGGTTCTTACTTGATAGCCTTTCTCTTTTAATTCTTTCCTTAGTGTAAATATTAACGAAAATATTACTTTATCCGGATACTGTTTTCTCCGTTCTTATATGTTACCCCTCTTTCCGAAAAGTTATTTACCACAACCCTTTTGACCCTTCGATGTATGTTTTATTAGTATCACCTGACGAAAGAGTATGATATATGCTTCCATTTGAGTTTTACGTAATTTGTGAATTTACTTTTAGGACTTTAGTATTTTGTACATCTTCTTTTGTATCCCTCGTAAGAGAAACTATAGGAACTGTTATAAAAACTTATACAAAGAAATCCGTTCCCTTTATTTTCGTTTTTATTTGTTTACCTTGATGTTACTTTATTTTTCGAAAACGTGTCACTTCCTTTGATAGTCACTTTACTTTTCCAGTGGGTGACTTACTCTCTGCAAACGTTTGTTGTAAGTTTATTCCCCGATTATAAGTTTTCTTTGTATCTTGAATATGTTGAGTAGTGGTTTATTTTTCTTTTTCTTGGATACTTTTTTTATCGTCTCCTAGACTTTTCTGAAAAAAGGGTTTTTTCTGTATGTCTACCGGTTGTTCGTGTACTTTTATACGAGTCACAGTGACTGGTAATCCCTTTACGTTTACTTCTGGTGTCACACTATAGTGGAGTGTAGACAGTCTTACCGATAGTAGTTTTCTGTTGTTTACTGTTCACAACCGTTCTTACTCCTCTTTCTCTGAAAACACGTGACAACAAACTCTTACATTTAATCCTGTCTGTGATACCCTTTGTTATACCTCTTAATTTTTAGGGGGTTAATTTTTATCGTAATGACACACTAGGTCGTTAAGGTGAGGACCTATAAATAGACTTATCTTACTTTTGTCATTAATTTTACTATTTACGTGGAGACACAAGTGACGATAGAAGCTGGACGAGACAAGTGATGATACGAGTGGGACCCCGAAGGGTCCACCGAGTGTACCACTCCTTAGACGGACGTTATGTCCTCTGGGTCCAAAGTAGGGACCTAGCCCTTCTAGGGGACTTCTTCCCGTACCGTTCGGTGAGGTCATAAGAACGGACCTTTGAGGGTCTCCTCCGACCGTCCGTTATAAGTACCCCAACGTGTCTCAGTCTGTACTGACTTACTGATTGTGAAAGTGAAAAGTACAAGTGACTTCGAAATAAATGTTCTCGATTCTATATATTTGTTGGATTCACGGGTAGTCATCTACTTACCCATTTGTTCTGCACCACGTATGTGTATTACGTTATAAGCCGTATTTTTACTTCCTTCAGAACGGTAAGTACTGTACGCACCTGGATCTGCCATAATACGATTCACTTTGTTTAGTCTGGTTCTTTCTGTTTATGACATACCAAAGTGAATAGACACCTTAGATTTTTTTACTTTGTGTATTTGTTCGTATTGTTTGTCATTGTCTCGGTTCTTCTGTCTCTTGTTCGTCCACCAACGGTCTCGTCTCCCTCCTCTTACTCTCTTTATCCACTCTCTCTGATTCTCCACGAGTAAATAAAACGTCGACCATTTGAAGGTCGATGTTTTATTTACTCAGTGTTATATTTTACGTCACACCCCTTAAATCAGTTATTGATACGTAATAGAAGAATTTAAATGTAAACCTTCGATCTGAGTAACACCACTGGCCAAATTTTGTATGTCTTTATAGCTTAGTGATCCGACATATCAATTCTTGATTGTATCACAACATCCATTTAATATGAAGTTTTTGTTGTTGTTGTTTTTTGTTTGAGTATCATTTTCTCTAGTCTAAACGTCAATAGTCTCTACCCATACCCCCACCCCCCTTAAACTACTTAAGTCACTTTTCATTCTTAGAAAGTAAATACTCTATTTATGATCCTTACCTTACATGTCGTACTAATTATGTTAAATGTGGCTTTACACAATATATACTTGGACAATTCTCCCATTTAGGACTCAAGAGTACTGTTCTTTTTAGTAAAAAAGATAAAGAAATTAGAAAATAGATATACTCTACTACCCATAAGTGATTTGAATGCACTATTAGTAAAGTACTAAAATATTCAGTTTAGTAATGTGACATGTGGAATTTGAATTTTTCACAACATACAGTAAATATAGAGTCACTTTGACGTTCTTCTTTTATTTCCCCCCCCCTCCTTAATTAAGATTAATTATTTCTCGATTAAATAAGTAAGGGTTTCAGGATAGGTTAATAGTGTATCCTTTACTGTGAGTCAAATCAAAGAACGGTCCTTAACGATAAAAGACCCAAGTGTAACTGAGACCTGAGGGATAACCAAGATCTCCCTGAGCGACGGAAGATCTACATGTCGGTGTTTTTATCACGATCAGTATCCCCGGGACCCTTATGGGAGTCGGGACCACAGAGTCTACCATTTCTTGGGCGGACGTTACTCCCTCTGGGTCCAAGCTAGAGACCCAGTCCTTCTAGGGGACCGCTTCCCTTACCGTTACGTGAGATCATAAGAACCTCTTCGGACCTCTTAGGGTACCTGTCTCCTCGGATCGTCCGACATGTCACATACCCGAACGTTTCTCTCCCTGCGTTGACTCTCTTTAATTGTGAAAGTGATGTCTGTTTTTATAAAAACACCTTACTAAAAAGAAAAACCATCCATCCATCAAAGTTAACAACAAAGTCAAGAAGAGGCAGATTTCAATTCTGGTAACGACCATGATAAAATTCTCAAACAAAAACGCAAAAGAGTAAACGCAAGACGTGAAGATTTTTCTATAAACGTAACAGTAGGAGTTAATTTTTTTCGAAAAAATAAAAGATCGAAAAAAAGACGTAAGTGGGTGAGACCGGATACGACTCTAGAGTGTTTCCATTCCACGACGGTCACGTGGGAGGACGGTCTGGACAGGTTGTCCTAGCGATTACTCCATTCTATCCTTGGAGGACGGACGTCTGTGGGAGTGTGGTTCAACTACTACAGTGTTCTAACGACAGGAGTAGTGGTTGAGAAGCGTGAGTCAGCGGGGAGAACCGAAATGATCGTTCTTGACGGTCGGGTACACAGTTAAACATTCCGAAGGACGATTCACCGAAGTGTGGGACGACCGAAAAAGAGCGGATTGAAGGGTTTCAATACAGATCAGGAAAGGTATGCGACTCTTTGTAGTCCTTAGACTGTAAAGGAAAGGCTTTTTTCTTTCAGAAAGACCCGTACGTACCTTTCAACAGAACTCCTGTGTTCACTGGGAAACGGTGATAAATATGAAGATAGGGAAGTTTTTAATAGATCAAACGTGTGTGTCCACGACATAGCTGAACTGTTCGACGGTGAAAGGATCGTCTACTAGGGAAGATTGTCAGAAACGTAAGAACTTGTGAAGGAACGGGGGTTAGGTACAGTCAAAGACATATTTACACGACGGGACGGGTTCACAATCGTCGATTTAACCCCATACAATGTAAGGTTAATTTACTTTTCGCATAAATCTATAAAACATCTTGTAATTTCGTTTGTGTGTCTCGTCAGGGTGTTGAGTGAACCGTTATTAAGTGATAATACATACTAAAGATTAATTCACACACTAAAGGTTTAGTATACACTGAAGATTACGATCCGATTACACAGAAGGACTTCGGCCCGTCTGGCACACGAACTAAATTCTTTAGAGTTTTCAGGAACCAAGAAACTCCGACGACGACAACGACGACGATTCAGTAAAGCACAGGCTGAGACACGTTGGGGTATCTGTCGTCGGGTGGTCCGAGGAGACAGGGACCCTAAGAGGTCCGTTCTTATGACCACACCCAACGGTAAAGGAATCCTTAACACACTTTGTCAAGATTTCTAGGGTAAATATCTAAGGTGTTAAAAAGTGCCACGAACATGACATTGATCGACAAAGCCATGTGTGTCAAGAAAAAAAGAGAAAGGACGAACCACACACAATACGTCATCACACATAAAAAATAATAAGTTTCCTTTAACTAAACGTCAACCCTTTTATTGGAGAGATCTCTAGTCAACTACGGTATAAACGTCTCTCTTTTCATATGTTCTTTTGACATATACGATTTTTATGTTTTTTCAAGGTCAAATGTACATTAAGTTAAAGAAGAGAGGTGAAAAAAATAAACTTAAATATAAAGGATATGGACAGGAAATCGTGGTATGAGAACCTGATAAAAGAACGTTTTCTTATGATCCCTAAAACTCCTAGTTAACGAATTCGTATTTTGTCTGTCTTTTATTTTTATGGTAGATCTACTCTTTGACGATTTAACCCAGATTTTTGATAAGTTTTAGGTTATATTTTAGTCTCCGTACCTTTTGTGTTTGTCCTCCGAATACAAAGATTTGCAAAAGAGTAGAGTTAAAGTGTAACTTTTAACAAAATATTTTCTGTCTCCACCGTCCAGTCCTTGCGTCCTTTATTAAAAAAATAGAAGACTATGGTTTCTATCAACGGAAAAAGAATAATGTTTTCTACGTTTAAAGGACTAAACCCAAAAGCAAAAGAACTGAGACAGAATATTTTCCACGACTTATTATCCTTCCTTTTCCTTTAATAAGTAGGACTGTATACTACAAATATTACAAGGGTGTCTCGATGTGTAGACAGTGACCTCATGTCATAGTGTTGTACCATTTCCCGTAAGTTATATAAAAAGTCGGACGCACATTATATTTGGTGACCTGTCTCTACCTTTCCTTAATTGTTCGTTTCCCTTTTTCCCGAAAGTGACAGTCTTCGGTTACAGTTTTCGTTTGTCATTGATTTAAAAATTTTAGTTGTAAATTTAAAATTTCATGGAAACTAGAGAGTACTTATATTACAGGACGGACACTTGTGGTCACGTTTTATCTCAAAATTGTAACCGGTCAGAATTTCACTTCATCTGGTTCTTATAATAAAAAATTCTTACTTGTTAGTAAAGTAATTCATTATAAAACATTTTGAAGTTTATTCGTCTACATCTTAAGTTTCTAATTTACGTAAAATTCTGTTTTGACTTTCGAATTATAATTTTGATAATTTTTCACCTTAAAAGTATTTTATTTGATACTTTTTTAAAATTCAATTCTTCTCCTTCGCTTCGCTTCACTTCATCGAGTCAGCACAGACTGAGAAACGTTGGGACATTTGACATTGGGTGGTCCGAGGAGACAGGTACCCTAAGAGGTCTATTCTTATGATCTCACCCAACGGTAAAGGAAGAGGTCCCCTAGAAGGACTGGGTCCCTAGCTTGGGTCCAGAGGACGTAACGTCCATCTGCGAAAATGGGGACTCGGTGGACTCCTTTAATTTCCAATTTTCTCTTTAATAAGTTTAGTTGATGACCGTAATGAAATTAAACAAATTGACGAATAACCCATAAAAATCGATTTACGATTAATTTATGACTACATTGATATTCATCGAATACGTTGATACGTCATCGGTCTGTCTATTTGTCTATTATAATTCGGTGACGAATACAAAAATTACTAGAAGAATAGAGGAGAACTTTCACGATATTCTATACCTTGCGAAAACTAGATTCAAAGAACTGGACGGATGCAGTTAGGGCCCCTTCGATCGACTGGGGACGAAATCTTTACTCCTTTGCGTTTTTCCTATTTCTACAATCCTCTGACAGTGTTCCGTCAGTTACCTCTCGGTCTTTCTTTTAGATCGAGAAGTCGAAGGAAGGGATTCTAATTACTCTCGACGGACCCAAACAATAAATGATTCACTAGTATAAATACAAGACACTCCATCCAATGGTTGTATTTACGAGGCTAAAGACCAGCAATTGTGAGTTGAATCTCAACTTTGGTCGAGGTGGTAAGTAATGAATATTCTAGAAACTTTTCAATCAATGTTGAGACACGAAGTGAAGGGGGAAAAGTTTTAATCCGATCATTCTCATAGACGAAGTAAATCATTGACATAATTGACTCAATTATCTCGTATCCGTAACATACGGACCGTCTTTTATCAACAAGAAGATCAACTCCATAGTATAATTGTTTTCTAAACTTTAACTGTATACGAGTTTGGGTCCAATTTTGACGTAATTCGGTAGATATTTGTATACCGTGTCAAGTGTCATGAAGAGGTAACATCACGAGTAGTATAAAATTACCTTAGTAATTAAAACTTTAACCAAAAAATGAGAGTCAACGGAGTCTATTGTATGTGAAACACTCCCATTACTAAATAAAAATCACAAGTATCGTTATATCTTTATTACTGGTTATCAGTGACTTGTTTTGTCTGTTATATACAAACGAATTGGAAATATAAAATGTCAACTCCTTAATTTCCATCTATTCGATTTCACTGAACGGTATCTAGTGTCCCAATTACTGTGTATTTCTGTGCAATCTTCGGTTTCATTACAATCTCGTCGTTAATGGGTAGTGGTCTCGACCAAAACGTAACCTCTTCCTTTATCGTTGGGTGAGGTCACAAGAACGGACCTCTTAGGGTCCCTACCCCTCGGACCACCCGACGACAGATACCCCAGTGAGTCTCAACCTGTGTTGACTTCACTAAATCGTCGTCGTCGTCCCGATCAAAACACCCACACACTGAACGTGTTAACGTGTCCTGAGACAGAGTATTCTCGGTACGTGAAACCAATCATGAGTTGACACGACAGTACTTTAAGAATTATTGAATTAAAAAATAATAAGAATCATTAAAAATTATTCCTCGGGGTGTAAAAGTAAAACGTGATACTTTTAATATACCGGATAGAACTGGTAGTACGTCAGAGTATTAAGTTGAAATTTTTATCTAAACTTCCAGGACTCTTTTCCGACTCTTTTCGGAAGGTGTCTACTTCTGTCTTAACGTGTGAGACCTGAGAACAAGATGGTCTCGTCGTTTTTCTTTCTGAAGGAAGGGAAGTTGAGAAAAGGTTCCCGGTACTTGTAAAAAACAAAGTCTCGACCACCCCGGTTTACTGTCACTCTCATGTGAACTCTCTTACTGAAATGGTCAGGGTCGGTGGTGTTACTCTGTCGTGTTAACCAGAGTAGTCTGGAAATTCCGGTAAGGACTTTAATTTTTATAATCTATTATTTATTGTAGTAGAACGTGTACTTTAAGTGTCGTTTAAAATAGTTAACGATATAGGAGGACAGAACCTCGAAGAGACAGGAGGTCTTACATTTACGAGTGACCAAAGGATCACATAAGTAGACGTTTTACAGTAGTCCGAAATAGACAGAGTCTCTCAAGGGGTACGAGGGTCTGAGGATCTCAATGACTGTTCTATTTAAGTATCTCCTTGATTTTAACCTTTATTATCACTGTTCGGACCTAGACTTTGTCATTGTGTCTATTGTTGGATAAGGTTGGAGGATAAGATGAGGTCGGGTCACTACAAGGGCCTGGTATCTGTGAGGTCCGTTGTGAGGGGTAGGACTTATAGAGGGTCTCCTACCGTTCAAGACTATAAAAGTATTAGACCTCCAGTAATCACCTGAATACTTTACTTAGGGACGTACATACGTACGAGTCAGGGAAGTCAGTACAGGTTGAGAATCTGATATCGGACGGTCCGAAGAGATAGGTACCCTAAAGGGTCCGTTCTTATGTCCTCACCCAACGGTAAAGGAGGAGGTCCCCTAGAAGGGTTGGGTCCCTAGCTTGGGTCTAGAACGAGAACATAACCGTCCACTTAAGAAATCGTGACTCAGTGGACCCTTCAGGGTACTTAGGGATCATTTGAAGTTTAATAGTCCTGTTTTCTGATTCGATTCAGTATGAACATGACGAGACATTCATGACTCACAAAACCACAAAGAACCCAAAAAAACAAAACAAAACAAAACTCAGATCCAAAATATCAGTGACTAACGTTTCGATCTTCTCTCCTCAACCCTTTCCTGTCCTCCTTCTTAACCTGGGAGTTGCGAAGACGTCGTTGAGTGAATGGTAAGAAGTCATCTAGTGAGAAGGAGAGACTTATAGATTCAGGAAATACTAAAGGAATGAACTGGGTTGGAGCGTGGTACTAAATGGGAAGAAGGGAATAAAAGTCGTCTTCTGACTAAGAAAAAAAAGGTCCTTTTTGTATGTGATTGTCCACCCGGAAAGAAGATAGTTTGTATGTTTGGATGAACATCGAAATGGGAGGGTAAAATTACCTCTGTCACAGAGAAGACTTGTCGGTCGACAAAATAGAAACCTCTGAAGTATAGTCGTGAATTTGTAAAGTTCACAAAGGTTACCAAGTTATGTCCTATGTCCTACGAACCCCGACCACGTGACCCTACTGGGTCTCTCTACTATACCCCTCCCTCCACCCTCCCCCCAAGTCCTAACCCTTGAGTACATGTGGACTCCACCCAAGTACAGTTACATACCGTTTTGGTCATGTCATAACATTTCATTTTTTTTTATTATTATTATTTATTAATTAATTAAATTTTTTAATTTTTATTTTATTTTATTTCATTTGGGTTGGTTTTGGGTACCGAACATAGGTACGGAGGTCGTACATACTGGTGTCAAGATAGGGAGTATCAGTTCACAAGTTTTCGAAAGAGAATGAGAGAATCAGGTGAAGGGGTAAGTGACTGGTAAACTCGATAAAAATGGTGTGTAGACCTCTTCCTTTACCGTTGGGTGAGGTCATAAGAACGGATCTCTTGGGGCACCTGTCTCCTCAGACCACCCAACGACAGATACCCCAGTGTCTCACCCTATACTGACTTCACTGAATCGTCGTCGTCGTCCTCGTGGTGTGTGGTAGGTCAAGACGGGGATAAGAGGTAGTCATGGGGGGAGATTCACCCGGAGGTACAAAAAGTTATGTTTCCTACAAAAAGACGAAAGTAAATTGGTTAAAGAACCCGTCTTGAACTGCAACTGTTTATAAGGAACTTTATGAGACCAGCACAAAGTTGAAGTTATAGAATAAAGTAAAAAAGATCCAATAGAATCACATAGATGTATGTGAGGATACTACAGTAAATGATAGAAATACGATTATCGTATACAAAGATGGTGTATATTACAAAGAAAGTTTATAAATAAAAGTACTGTTTAACGAGAAGATATAAGATCCGGACGTTCATTGGTACTAACAACTGTACGGGTGACGTTTAGAGGTTTGTGGACTTTGAGTCACATAGATTTTGACTTAGTGCACAAAAAAAAGGGGATTTATAACAACGAAGAAAAGACAGATCTTGAGGACTCCAGTCATTTACTACGGTTACATTTAAGGTAAAAAGTACGGTCTTTGCACCTTCGGTAAGAACTGAGAAACATGAAGAAGTCAGAAACGAAGATTAGTTACTGATTTAGTACTACTAAGATTTAAGTTTGAGACAGAGTTTTTCTAGATAAGAAAAGGTATACGTGGTGAAGGTGGCGTCAGACGTAGTGGTGGTAAAAGAGAAGTGGATGACGTTATCGGAGATTGACCATATTGTGTGTGTTGGAAAGGGGAGGTTAGATTAAAAACGAATCTTCGGTCCATCTACGAAAAGTTTTCCTAGGATTAGAGACTATGTAAAGTTAAGTCTTGAGTTGAGTCAAACGCAGGACAATGAGAACTATAACTAGACTCTGGGATTAGGTCTGATACTGAGAAACGTACCATGTCCAGTCACGGACGGAATAGAGGACAGTGTAAAGTCAAGAGATAGGTGGTTAGTGTCGCCTAGGAACTTGTACTGGACGAATAGAAAAGGAGTCCCGGAAACGGTACAACAAATTAAACGAACCTTTAAAGAAGGAGTAGAAATGGACCGATGTAGGGTGAGTAGAAACTCATACGGTGAATTTATTGCGAAAGAGTCGGTTAGGGTGTATTAGGAGGTATGTTCCGGGAAAGAAATATAAAAATATCATAGAACAAAAAGTAGAACTCATGAGTTCATGAACTCTTGGTCTTAAAATTAATAAAGATATCATAGGTGGTGTAGGGGTAGTGTTGAGAATCGGTCTTACGAGGTTCTCCGTGTCTAGTATAGAGAGGGGAGGCAACTTGACACCTGGGACGTGAATCGCAACGTAGAATGTGTTTCATCCTCGAAGGACTTATAAACAATTGACTTACTTACCTACTTTCGATATCGATGATTTTAGGATGAAACCCTAAATTATTTCGTTTTGGTCCTAACGGAAGTCCGACCTGGAACTCGAGGATCTTCTGCGTCTCCCCCATAATATATGTCGATCCTTTTCATTTTATAGACCAAAGTATTTTAAAACAGTCGAATATTTACCGGGATCTAGGTGTAAAATACCCATGTTTCGATACGACTCCCTGGAGAGGTTTCTACGTTGACATTATTCACGTATACTAAGTTTATAGGAGACGTCAAACAAAGATTCTACTTAACCCAGTATAATGAAAATATGTGTAGTACCCCATTTAGGACCCCGGAGTACTCGAGTCTCACATGTGTATCTAAGTGTGTCTCCACAATTCTAAGTCATGAGAGTAGGTGTTACACAAATTCAGTATCACACATAAAATATCCCTAAAAGTTAACGAAACAACGATGTAAAGAAAAGAGTTAAAAAAAAAGAGAGAAAAACTCTAATCTTTGTTGTCGTCGGTACAGTGAAGGTTTTGTATGACCGTTATTTTATCAAACTAAACAAACAAAACAAACAAATTTTTCGTCTTTATGAGGTAACGTACTCTTGTCTACAAATTTAGTCAACGAAGAGGAAACACCAAGTCGTACAATGAAAAGAGGTCTAGAAAGACTCTCTCGATTAATATATACTACACCCCGCAAACATCTGAATTGACATGGTTGAAAAAAAGACACTTCCTTCTACGACTCTTACATTACCCCTTTACATCATAAAATACCATAACGAAGTGGAAATCTTTATCCTCACGCGCACGATTCAGTGAAGTCACTACAGGCTGAGAGACGTTGAGGTACCCAACATCGGGTGGTCGGAGGAGACAGGTACCCTAAGAGGTCCGTTCTTATGGTCTGACCCAACGGTAAAGAAGAAGGTCCCCTAGAAGGACTGAGTTCCTAGCTTGGGCGTAGAGGACACAGAGGACGTGACGTCCGTCTAAGAAGTGGTGTCCTCCTCCTATATGTTACATAAAGGACTAGGAACTTTCACGAGGTGTAATCTTTTAATTTAAGTACTTTTATATTCAGATCTGATACACACGGATAATCGAATATATCGTTTTGTAAAGGGGGGGATCCTTAGACAATCATCCATTACAAACTGTCTGTGTTTAAAAGTCTAAGAATAGTAATTCGTCATCGTGTCGTAATAATTGAACTGAAAAAGAAAAGAGGGTATATAAACAAACAAAGAGGGAGATGAATTACCCTACGACCAACAGATATCAGTGAAGAAAGAGTTAATATGATTATTCTCGTGTCCGTTCTTATATAAATGAACAAACGTAGTCACGACGAATATAAGTATTTTTATGAAAAACTTTTCACAGTCACAACTATAACTACGTACTCCCATTATCGGGAGAGCCTGAAAAAGAGTAAAGATCCTTCTTAAGTCTTCGATGTGTACCAGAGTTTATTTCAATTTCGAAACAGACGAAGTAGGTTCCTTCTGACTCTTTAGAATTCTATTAAAGGTCGTCACGTTTCTGGTACATCTCAAATTAACACATAAGATAACGTAAAAAGAAACCAAAGTATCTGTCGTTTTTTTGTATGTGATTTCCTTTGTCTTCCAGTAAACATCTCCCTGTGTCTTTATTTAACATACACGACCGACTTGACCATTAATGGAGTGTAGTTTTTGAAGCAATCATATTTAACCTATAGTAAAAGTAGGTAAGGTGACTGTTGAAAATCCTGTTTACCATTCCTTTCGTGAATCTATTTTACGTCTCTAAGACCTTTCTAGGACTCTTACGTAATAAGAAAGAAAAGTATTCTTATGAAAACCGAGTGGACAGGTCTACCGACACTCTCCGTCATCTAAGGACCTATATTCTTTCCCAAAATGAGACGTTTAACTTCTAGAAATCTTTCTGTGAACACTTCCCGAAGGAAAGTCCCCGAACTACTCTGGGACCATTCTCTAGGAAATTCCTTTCTAATACCTTCTATAACCTTTCCTGAACTGAAGGTTTTTAAACACCTAGGAACCCGTAAATCTACCCCGTTTTAACTTACACAAACGTACGTGAGTTTGTGCACAGACCTGACCGACTTGAGGAATCGGAAGTTTTGTCTTCCGTCTGGTTCTTGGAATTTCTTATCATTCTCCAACAGACATACTGAAACTTTGACACCGACTTTATAGTATAAGAAATCGGAAACTGAAAAAAAATTCCTCCTTTAGTCTACACACTGTTTAGTCTGTTATCGTTATTCCTTATTATTTAGAATTTTTATATACTTTATCCAATAACCCTAACTGTATATGTACACGAATCAGTGAGTCAGTACAGGTTGAGAAATGCTGGAGTACCTCACATCGGGTGGTCCGAGGAGACAGGTACCCCTAAGAGGTCCGTTCTTATGACCTCACCCAGTTACGGGAGGAGGTCCCCTTAGTAGAACTGGGTCCTTATTTTGGCCCCAAAGGGTGTAACTTCCACCTAAGAAATGGTAAACTTGGTGGTCCCCTCGGGTTCTTATGACTTTACCTATCGGATAGGAAAGAGGTCCCCTAGAAGGACTGGGTCCTTAGCTTGGTTCCAGAAGACGTAGCGTCTTCCTAAGAAATGTTCGACTCGATGAACCCTTTGAACTGTGTATGTATGAGTCAAGTCCAGTCAAGTCAAGTCAAGTGAAGTAAGCGAGTCAGCACAGGCTGAGAGACGCTGGGGTACTTAGCGTCGTGCGGTCCGGAGGGACAGGTAGTGGTAGAGGGTCTCAAGTAAGTCTGAGCACAGGTAGCTCAGACACTACGGTAGGTCGGTAGAGTAGGAACCAGCAAGGGAAGAGGAGGACGAAGGTTAGGGAGGGTCGTAGTTTCAGAAAAGGTTACTCAGTTGAGAAACGTACTCCACCGGTTTCATGACCTCAAAGTCGAAATCGTAGTAAGGGAAGTTTCTTTAGGGTCCCAACTAGAGGAAACCTTACCTAACCAACCTAGAGGAACGTCAGGTTCCCTGAGAGTTCTCAGAAGAGGTTGTGGTGTCAAGTTTTCGTAGTCAAGAAGCCGTGAGACGGAAGAAGTGTCAGGTTGAGAGTATAGGTATGTACTGATGACCTTTTTGGTATCGGAACTGATCTGCCTGGAATCAGTCGTTCCATTGTAGAGACGAAAACTTATACGATAGTTCCAACCAGTATTGAAAAGAAGGTTCCTCATTCGCAGAAAATTAAAGTACCGACGTCAGTGGTAGACGTCACTAAAACCTCGGGTCTTTTTATTTCAGACTGTGACAAAAGTGAAAGAGGTAGATGAAGGGTACCTCACTACCCTGACCTACGGTACTAGAAGCAAAAGACTTACAACTCGAAATTCGGTTGAAAAAGTGAGAGGAGAAAATGAAAGTAGTTCTCCGAAAACTCAAGGAGAAGTGAAAGACGGTATTCCCACCACAGTAGACGTATAGACTCCAATAACTATAAAGAGGGCCGTTAGAACTAAGGTCGAACACAAAGAAGGTCGGGTCACAAAGAGTACTACATGAGAAGTATTTTTAATTTATTTGTCCACTGTTATATGTCGAAACTGTATGAGGAAAAGGATAAACCTTGGTCAGACAACAAGGTACAGGTCAAGATTGACAACGAAGGACCGGACGTATGTCTAAAGAGTTCTCCGTCCAATCCACCAGACCATAAGGGTAAAGAAAGTCTTAACAGGTGTCAAATAATACTAGGTGTGTAAGTTTCCGAAACCGTATCAGTTATTTCGTCTTTATCTACAAAAAGACCTTGAGAGAACGAAAAAGGTACTAGGTCACCTACAACCGTTAAACTAGAGACCAAGGAGACGGAAAAGATTTAGGTCGAACTTGTAGTCCTTAAAGTACCAAGTGCATAACGACTTCGGATCGAACCTCTTAAAACTCGTAATGAAATGATCGTACACTCTACACACGTTAACACGTTATCAAACTCGTAAGAAACCGTAACGGAAAGAGACCCTAACCTTACTTTTGACTGGGAAAGGTCAGGACACCGGTGACGACTCAAAAGGTTTACACGACCGTATAACTCACGTCGTGAAAGTGTCGTAGTAGAAAGTCCTAAACTTTGTCGAGTTGACCTTAAGGTAGTGGAGGTGATCGAAACAAGTATCACTATGAAAGATTCCGGGTGAACTGAAATGTAAGGTTCTACAGACCAATATGTATGATGACATACATTTTGTCTTTTGATTATTCTTGGATAACATATCGTGTACCTTGAGAATCAGTTAAAAGACATTACCGGATATACCCCTTTTTTCGAAATTTTTTCTCCCTTATATACATATTGACTAAGTGAAACGACATACAGAATTTGATTGTCTTTTCATTGATTTAGTTGATATGAGGTTATTTTTTGAATTTTTTTTTTTTTTCTCTCTCTCTGTCTCTTCCGTCTCGACTTTTCCACTTGACTATGGAACCTCCGGCTCTCTCATGTTCTGTTAGTACAGTGTCCATCCGAAAAAGGACGACGGACGGAGAACCGTATGGAAATCGGATTTCTTCATCTACCAGTAAGTCGGAGGTAAGGAAGTCTCTCAAGGCGGTGAATCACGCGAAGTTGTTGGTTCGACTAAGGATTTCTCTAGTACTCTTTTGTGTTAGTGATCGACTCCCTAGAGATATGTAGGTCGTTTCCTTCTACTTCATCGAAACTCGGAGACCCCCTCTATCTACTTCCAAGTCTGTTGTCCTGATAGACTATTATTGTACCGTTACTTGTCGATACTTCTAAGTTCAATTCGTGTTTTGTCCTGAAGAGGTTTATATTTGATTTGTACACTTCATCTCTTAAGTCATCTACTCAATTTCTATACCCTACCAACAACAATTCTGACCCTAATCATCGGATCTTCTTACTCACGTTCTCATAATAGAGTTTCATGTCTGGTTTTTTACACCTTTTTCTCGTTTAAACTTTTCTACACTCTAGACCTCTTGTCTAAAGTCTCTACACTAAGGGTTTAGAGTTAAAGTCCTCCTCTTTTCCTT
Organism: Capra ibex; assembly: GCA_006410555.1. NCBI lineage: Eukaryota > Metazoa > Chordata > Mammalia > Artiodactyla > Bovidae > Capra > Capra ibex. The sequence continues at coordinate 16,485,454 of SJYO01016970.1, forward strand.
TGACTACCCTCTATATGTTATTGATATGAGCACTGACTTCTTACAAAGAGACTCTACTTCTAACGAAAGATGTCTTACTTACCTTTTAATGTAATTCAAAGACCTTTACCATTACTCTTTCAGTATACGATCTAAGAACTTGAGTTCTGTTTCCCTTTTCATCCTACCAAGTTAATTAAAACAGACAATAGATGTATCATTGAACCATACCTTATCCTACCCTTTTCGAAAAATGTTTGACACTGTAAATTTATAAGTAAACATGTTGTCAGTTAGAATTTCCTTTAATTAGGACTTATAAGTAACCTTTATTACTACGACTTCGACTTCGAGGTTGTGAAACCGGTGGACTATTCTTCTCGAGTGAATAACCTTTTCTGGGACTACGATCCTTTCTAATTCCCGTCCTCTTCTGACCCCATTATCTCCTACTCTACCAACCTACCGTTGTAGCTAAGTTACCTGTACTCAAACTTGTTTGAGACCCTCTATCCCTTCCTGTCCCTTAGGACCGTACGACGTCAGGTACCCCAGTGTTTCTCAGGACTCACTCACTGACTTGTTGTTTTTCTTGAAAACTTTATAAAGAGAAATATGTAACAATAAGATTATGTGATTTGTCAAATTACTTTCATTTAGTTTACAGAGGTTTTTCAATTTGAATATGTTAAAGGTAAGAGAAAATCTTTAATTTAGTAATAGAGTTTCTTTGTAACACGTATCACAACTATACCCAATAAAGTAGGTGACACTGAAATTTCTCTTTTCTCTTGGACTTTAATATTTTCTCTAACGAAATTTTCATATCGTTACTACTCTCAATATTCTGGTGACCACGGTATTTCGTAAGTAGTAAGAAAGAGAGTATCCCGATAAAAGTTTTATCGTCCTGTAGTTCATAAAAAATAATCTTAAGTTTACTGAACTCTTTATTTACAAAACATGTTTTACTATTATAAAATTTTGTATAATATCAGTCGTTTCTATACTCACATCTTAATTACGACACCTTTTTATTCGATATTGTGAATTTCGTTCGTCAACGAAGATTATGACGAAGACAAACGGTACTTCACATTGTAACCAGGAGTGTTATCTTTACATCCAAGGGTAACAAGGGGGAGAAGTGGACGTCCCTAAACTCTTTGGTTTGAATAAAGGAACTTATAAGAAGAGGAAAACATTTTGTTCTTCTTACTATCAAAGATACATTCCTAATAATCCCTGTCACAAATAGATATATTTCGTGAATTATATTTTTGCACGACGTCACGTTCACTATTTCTTATCTTCTTTGATTATATCCGAAAGGTAAGAATAAGGGGGGTCTTTTATTGATGAATTGTTGTCTATATGACTGTCTAATACTTTAAATGTTCCTTTTTGTAACTACAACCACTGTAAGAATATATCCTATATTCGATACTGTTTAGATCTGTCGTATAATTTTTCGTCTTTGTAATGAAACGGTTGTTTCCAGGTAGATCAGTTTTGATACCAAAAGGTCATCAGTATACTTGAACTTTCAACTTATATTCTTTTCGACCCGTATTCCCAGGAAAGGTTTCTCAATCGAGAAGTGTAGTCCACCAGTTTAGTAACCTCGAAGTCGAAATCGTAGTCAGGAAGGTTACTTGTAAGTCCTGACTAAAAGTCAAGTCCAGTCAAATCAGTGAGTAAGTACAGACTGAGAAACAGTGTGGTACCTGACGTCGTGTGGTCCGGAGGGACAGGTAGTGGTTGTGGGTCTCGAACGAGTTTGAGTACGGGTAAGTCAACCACTATAGTAAGTTGGCAGAGTAGGAGACAACAGGGGAAGAAAAGGACGGAAGTTAGAAAGAGTCGTAGTCCCAGAAAAGTTTACTCAGTCAAGAAGCGTAGTCCACCGGTTTCATAACCACAAAGTCGAGATCGTAGTCAGGAAGGTTACTTGTAAATCCTGACTAAAGGAAATCCTAACCAACCAACCTAGAGGAACGTCAGATTCCCTGAGCGTTCTCAGAAGAGGTTGTGGTGTCAAGTTTTTCGTAACTAAGAAGTCACGAGTCGAAAGAAATGTCAGGTTGAGAGTGTCGGTATGTACTGATGACCTTTTTGGTATCGAAACGGATCTACCTGGAAGTACCCGTTTCATTACAGAGACGAAAAATTATACGACAGATCCCACTAGTATTGAAAAGAAGGTTCCTCGTTCACAGAAAATTAAAGTACCGACGTCAGTCGTAGACGTCACTAAAACCTTGGGGGGTTTTATTTCATAGAGGGACAAAGGTAACAAAGGGGTAGATAAACGGTACTTCACTACCCTGACCTTCGGTACTAGAAGTAAAAGACTTACAACTCGAAATTCAGTTGAAAAGGTGAGAGGTGAAAGTGACAGTAGTTCTCCGAGAAATCAAGAAGAAGTGAAAGACGGTTTTTCTTCCACAGAAGACGTATAGACTCCAATAACTATAAAGAGGACCTTTAGAACTAAGGTCGAACACTAAGTAGGTCGGGTCGGAAAGAGTACTACATATTCGTCCCACTGTTATATGTTGGAACTACATGAAGAAAGGGTTAAACCTTGGTCAGACAACAAGGTACACGTCAAGATTAACAACGAAAGAACTGGACGTATGTTCAAAGAGTTCCCCGTCCAGTCCACCAGACTATAAGGGCAGAGAAAGTCTTAAAGGGTGTCAAACAACACCAGGTGTGTCAGTTTCCGAAACCGTTTCAGTTATTTCGTCTTCATCTACGAAAAGACCTTGAGAGAACGAAAAAACTACTAGGTCACCTACAACCCTTAAAATAGAGACCGAGGAGACAGAAAAGATTTAGGTCGAACTTGTAGACCTTCGAGTTCCAAGTGTATGACAACTTCGGACCGATCCTCTTAAAACTCGTAATGAAATGATCGCACACTCTACTCACGTTTATACAACATCAAACTTATAAGAAATCGTAACGTAAAGAAACCCTAACCTTACTTTTGACTGGAAAAGATCAGGACACCGGTGACGACTCAAAAGGTTTAAACGACTGTATAACTCACGTCGTGAAAGTGTCATAGTAGAAAATCCTAAACTTTATCGAGTTGACCTTAAGGTAGTGGAGGTGACCGAAACAAACTGTAGTCTAACTAATATAAGAAACGTTGATTTCTACCTCTTCGAGATATGTCAGTCGTTTTTGTTCTGGTCCTCGACTGAATAACGGTTCAAGTCTCTATTTAACTTCTTTCATCCCTTTTGGTGATATGGTAATTCCATCCTGGATTTAGTTTAGGGAATGTTAATATGTTACCTTCACTCTTTATCTAAGTTCCCTAATCTAGACTATCTGTCTCACGGATTTCTTGATACTTGTCTCCAAAAACTGTAACTTGTCCTCCGTCCCTAGTACTAGTAGGGATTCTTTTTCTTTACGTTTTCCCGTTTTCTCAAAAGACTCCTCCGGAATGTTTATCTACTCTTTTCTTCTCTTCGATTTCCGTTTCCTCTTTACCTTTCTATATGGGTAAACCTACGTCTCAAGGTTTCTTATCGTATAATACATACAGGTCCACAAATTCGATCTAAATCTTTTCCGTCTCCTTGGTCTCTAGTCTAACGGTGGTAGGATACCTAGTAGCTTTTTCTTTCTCGTAAGGTCTTTTCGGAGATGAAGACGAAATAACTGAGACGGTTTCGGAAACTGACACACCTAGTTTCTTCGACATCTTTTAAGAAGTTCTCTATCCTTATGGTCTGGTGGACTGGACGGAGGACTCTTTAAACATACGTGCAGTTCTTCGTTGTCAATCTTGAAGTGTACCTTGTTGTCTGACCAAGTTTTAACCCCTTCCCCTGTAGTTCCGACGAATAACAGTGGGACACATAAATTGAATATAAGTCTCATGTAGTAGACTTTACGGCCCGACCTACTTAGTGTTCGACCTTAACTCTAAAGGTCCTTTTTATAGTTATTGGAGTCTATAGGTCTACTGTGGAAGGAAAACCGTCTTTCACTTTTTCTTCATTTCTCGGAGAACTACTGTCACTTTCCCCTCTCACCTTTTCAACTGAATTTTGAGTTGTAAGTCTTTTACTTCTAGTACCGTAGGTCAGGGTAGTGAAATACCGTTTATCTACCCCTTTGTCACCTTTGTCACAGTCCGAAATAAAAAGACTCGATGTTTTAGTAACGTGTACCACTGACGTCGATACTTTAATTTTGTACGATCCGGGAACCTTCTTTTGGATACTGGTGGGATCTGTCGTATAATTTTTCGTCTCTGTAATGAAACGGTTGTTTCCAGGCAGATCAGTTTAGAAACCAAAAAGGTCATCAGTATATACCTTCACTCTTAACCTGATATTTCTTTCGACTCGCGGCTTCTTAACTACGAAAACTTGACACCACAACCTCTTCTACGAACTCTCACGAAACCCGACGTTCCTCTAGGTTGGTTGATTAGGATTTCCTTTAGACAGGACTTATAAGTAACCTTCCGGACTACGACTTCGACTTTGAGATTATGAAACCGGTGGACTACTCTTCTTGACTGAGTAACCTTTTGTGACATTACGACCCTTTTTAACTTCCGTCCTCTTCTTTCCCTACTGTCTCCTACTCTATCAACCTACCGTAGTGGTTGAGATACCTGTACTCAAACTCATTCGAGACCCTCAACCACTACCTGTCCCTCCGGACCGCACGACGTCAGGTACCTAAGTGTTTCTCAATCTGTGTTGACTCGTTGACTTGCTTTGTCCTCGGAGACGTCTTCTTGGAGAATGATCCACTTAAATGAAATGTACTTAAAGAAAGGAAATGTACTTAAAGAAAAAAACACATCCAATCTTTTTATTGAATAACTTACCCGAAGTTTCATATAGTAAAATGTCGTTTTACATAATAATTATATATCATTTAAAGTTAAAAAAAGTTTGAAAAATGATATTTATTTATTTCTTTCTTTCTCTTATATCCGTTTTGTGAGAGGCTGTATTTAGTGTCGTCCTAGGAGATACTAGGTGGAGGGTCTTAAGACCTTTATTTTCGTTTTTATTTGTTTACCCTAGATTAATTTTAATTTTCGAAGACGTGTTGTTTCCTTTTATATTCGTTCCACTTTTCTGTCGGAAGACTTACCCTCTTTTATTATCGTTTACTTTGTTGACTGTTTGTTGACTAGAGTTTTTATATGTTCGTTGAAAACGTTGAGTTAAGGTCTTTTTATTTACTGGGTTAGTTTTTTACCCGGTTTCTTGATTTATCTGTAAAGAGGTTTCTTCTGTATGCCTACCGATTGTTTGTGTACTTTTCTACGAGTTGTAGTGAGTAATAATCTCTTTACGTTTAGTTTTGGTGTTACTCCATGGTAGAGTACGGTCAGTCTTACCGACACTAGGTTTTCAGATGTTCGTTATTTACGACCTCTCCCACACCTCTTTTCCCTTGGAAGAATGTGAGAACCACCCTTACGTCTGATCATGTCGGTGATACCTCTTGTCACACCTCTAAGGAATTTTTTTAACGTTTATCTTGACGGAATACTGGGTCGTTAGGGTGACGACCCGTATGTGTGGCTTCTTTGGTCTTAACTTTCTCTGTGTACATGGAGTTACAAGTAGTGTCGTGACAAATATTATCGGTCCTGTACCTTTGATGGATCTACAGGTAGTCGTCTACTTACCTATTCTTTCGACACCATGTATATGTGTTACCTCATAATGAGTCGACAATTTTTCTTATGCAAACTTAGTCAAGACTACTCTACTTATTTTGACCTCGACTAATATGTCTCACTTCATTCGGTCTTTCTTTTTGTGGTTATGTCATATGATTGTGTGTATATACCTTAAATCTGTCTACCGTTACTACTGGGATATACGTTCTGTCGTTTTTTCTGTGTCTACACATCTCGTCTGAAAACTTGAGTCTCCCTCTCCCTCTCCCTCTCCCACCCTACTAAACCTTCTTACCGTAACTTTGTACATATGATAGTACACTCTTAACTTAGTGGTCAGATACAGGCTACGTCCTATGTCGTACGAACCCCGACCACGTGTCCCTACTAGGTCTCCCTACAACACCCCTCCCTCCACCCTCCCCCCAAGTACAAACCCTAGTGTACATGTGGGTACCACCTAAGTACAGTTACATACCGTTTTGGTTATGTCATAACATTTCATTTTATTTCATTTTTAATTTTAAAAAAAATTTTTTTCTTCTTTCTATGTAAATAACTTGTCTATTAATATAATCACATGAAGTCGGTCCTAAGGTCATTCTCTGTTTACCCTGTAAGTCGTTCCATTAATTCCTCTAAAAAATTTTCTTCGTCAAATGGTTTTTCTTCAATTTCAATTTTTTTTTGTACCATCGTTCTTTACTACTTAGTCACCACTGGTTACTAGTGTAGATCTAGGTTTACCCCGTCCTTCTCTTCGTCCATAGTCAATGTCACATCCTCTCCCGGGGATGTGTCAGTCTTCGACACAGGAAAACACCTCTTTGTGTCGGTTAGGTGTTGTTCCCCTCTCGGACCCTTTCCCATGGGATCAGAAAGAAGGAAGGGTAGGATGATTGTAGACGGTGACAGAAACTAGTTATCCTGGATTGTTCTTCAATCTCTCAGTCAACTAAGTTCTGATATTTCCAGTCGTCTACTTGTGTTAAACTCATACATAGTTTAGATGGGTCACATGTTTAGAAAATATCTAATGTTTGTAAAAATATATAAATTTTTCAGAGTTTTATAGGAAGAAACAGTTATTTAAACACTCCTGTTCATCTATTCGTTACTCTTGAACAATCCTGAGATCTGTACAATTAATGATATTACAATATGTATAAATGGTTCATCAGGATAGGTCTTTTTTAATTCTGAAAGTTAATTTATCAGTTGTAGTCGGTGAATTTTTTAAGACAATGACTCATTTCATACGTGTTTTCCTGTCTTCATTAATTATGGTAATCTACTACCCTTCGTTCTAGTTTTTCCGGGAAGAAGTTCTAGTGATACTGATTTTGATCTGGAAGAAGAAATCAAATAAATTGTGTATACTATAAATCCATTCGACCCTGATTGATAAAGAAAATGGTTAATTAAACCAGAACCCACTGTATAAGTTTTATGATTTGAATCAACATCGGTATAGAACGATTCTTATACTTTAATATAGATTAATTAGATATTAGATTAAGTTTTGTATGAGTTACAGATGTGACTTTGTATGAGTTGTACTGAAAGTATAATGAAAATGTTTTAAACTGTATTTATAAGACTTATTATGAAATACTTAATTTATGTACGTTAATAAAATTACTCACTGACTTGATTCCTTTTACTCACCAAACTAAAGTTTCAGTAACATACAGATAATTTTATGTAGGTATTTTTAGACACACACACACGAGTCAGTACAGACTGAGGAACACTGGGGTACTGATATCGGACGGTCCGAGAAGACAGGTACCTTACAAGGTCCGTTCTTATGACCTCACCCAACGGTATAGGATGAGGTCCCTTAGAAGGGTTGGGTCCCTAGTTTGGGTTTAGAGAACACAGAGGACGTGACCGTCTACCTAAGAAATGGTGATTTTCATTTCTTAATCAGGAATTTTATGTAGACGCAAACTTCTGGATAGCTTATGGAGTTAACGGAGTAATGATCCGACCTTTATACTTTACCAGATCTATAAGTTCTCTTTTTCACTATAAGTACTTTACGTTACTTTATCCGTATGTAAAATTGATTGAAATAAAGACCCTTAAATAGGATTATATTGATCTTTAAGTCTGTTTCTAAACACATTTCTTGAAACAAGTGGAGATCCTTTTTACTTACCATTCTTTAATAGTTTCTTTATTACGTTCTTTTCAAAAATTCTGACTTTCTTTTGTCAGTTTAACTTTCCTTACGATTCTACATACTGATTGTTTATGGGTATGGATCGGTGCACTATAAGTGTCGAATTACATATTTTTATAAAAAAAATTCAAAGGGTTACCTTTTTTTCTCATAATAGTGTAATTTTCTTACTCTCAGTCTGATCCAAGTAGGAAGAGTCATCTTTTCTGACTAGTGAACTTTTTTTATCTTCCCATTAAACTTTTAAGACTCCTTTACATTGAGAATTGAATACATATTGTCAAAAAACTTAATTTACACTCATATTAACTTACTCTTGTGTCTGTTTACGAACAAGATATGTAGGATTGTGTGTAGGATGTAGAGGTGAAGTTCCTCTTTTCTCCTCATCTTTTAGTACAACTGAAATTTGACCTTCACTCGTTCTTTTGAGTCTTCACAGACTCAAATGGACATTTACTGGTCCAATTAGAAAGACAGTAGTACCTGTGATTTTTAAGTTCTCTCTTCAATTTAAGTTGACATTTCTTCATTAAAAAAAAGAAAAACGTGTAGACTCAGACACCAAATACTTTAAGCATCGATAATTATTATGGTATTGATATTACACACAATCAACGAGTCAGCCCAAACTGAGAAATCCCGAAGGGATTACCGAGTCTCCAATTTCACAGACGGAGGTTACGACCTCTGGGTCGAAGCTAGGGACCCAGCCCTTCTAGGGGACCTCTTCCTTTGCCATTGGGTGAGGTCATAAGAACGGACCTCTTATGGTACCTGTCTCTTCGGACCATCCGATACCAGGTGTCCCAACGTTTCTCAACCTGTGTTGACTCGCTGAAGGGAAACGTTGGGGTACTTGACATCGGACGGTCCGAGGAGACAGACACCTTAAAGGGTCTGTTCTTATTTCCTCACCTAACGGTAAAGGAAGAGGTCCCCTAGAAAGACTGGGACCCTAACTTGGGGTCAGAGGACGTAATGTCCTCCTACGAAACGTCAGACACGGTGGTCCCTACGGGTTAATGGTAACGATTATCGTTAATAAAGACTTATGAATGATACATAGTCTATGAAACGATTCATAGGATTATGTATTCGTGTAATTTAGGAGTATTAAAATACTCTAAATCCATAATAATAGAGGTTAAATCCTACTCTTTTAATTCCAAGTTATTTCAATTCATTGAAAGAGTTTCAGTGTATAAATCATTCACCATTTCAGACTTAAGAATTGTTTAGAAACACTGAGAGTTCGGATAACAGAAGTTGTAGCGACATTTAAAACTGGTTACAGGTTGACTGACAGGAGCTTTTTATTATGTATACATAAGGAACCGAAAAGTTATTAAGTGACCAAAGAATTTATAGGTGTAGAAACACACAAACCTCTCTTTATTAATTTTAGAAAAGTTGGAACTTGAGATCTTGTAAGGAATATAAGAGGAAAAGTTAAGAGAGGGACTTCAATACTGAGTAGGGGAGTTTTAGAGGGGATACGACTTTGGATCTCCTCTTTTCCTGAGAAAAGTTAATCAAGATCGTAAGAGACAAGAGACGACTATTCTGTCGTTACTTATTCACGGACATATCCCCGTACACCTCAACCGACTTAAGCATGGGTTACCGTAAAATGAGACAGTTTTAGAAAGGTTTTTAGGACCCCTTTTAGAACCTTCCGTCACCATTCATAATTACCTTTTTACTACTTTCCCATAAAGTCGTTTTCGCTTTATAGAACAATAAAAGATGAGTATTTCCGTTTGGGACTAGAAATGCCTCGAGTTTTGTAGATTTTAACTACTATCGTAAGAGAACCTATAATCCGGTAAATAGAAGGTCCTAGTAAATTTGTTACCAATCTGGTGGACGAGAAGGAAGAAAAGGGGTGGAGAGACTTCAGTTTGAGTAGGGGTTTAACCATCTCATCTGTATCTTACAAGACATTCCTAGAGGAAATGTGATGTGTTCGGACCACGGTCTTCATAAAAGTTCAAGTTCAACTAACGACTAGAATTACGTCAAACTTGTAGCGTCATGTTTCAAGTGTCGACTTCCAACGAACAAGTGACAGGTAGAATGATAAAAATTAAAATTAAACAAAAACGGAAATTTACTATAATATTTATTTAATATTAACATACATTGTTTCCTTTTTTACTTATTAAATAAAAAGACCAAATGAATTAAGGTATAATTAATTTCAAAGTTTCGTATCTGGTTTATATTAATAGGATTGTAGAAGTCCCGGGAATAAAGGACAAAACGTTGAGAACCTTTCGGAACGTTAAGAAAGATAATGTAGACCACATAATGTAAATATAAAAGGTGTTGTAATATCTGTGATTATCCCTTCGTCTAACTTGAAAGAAAGTGAACCCATCCTTAGTAAACTAGGTTCCGTGAAAGGACAGACTGAAACAGTCCTCACGATAGTTGAACCATTGAGTATAAGACGTCCGAGAACGTTGGTGAACGATTGCTTGGAAGTCTCTGGAAGGATTCGTTACAGTCTCATGAGACCTTCAGAGAGTTCATACGAGGTTTTCTTCTAGTGTTTCAAGAGACAAGATGATGATCAAGTGTCTGGAACAAGCGGACCGGAAGTAGGTACGAGGGACGAATTAACAGTAGACACCTCATGAGGACACCGGAGATCCTTGACAGTCAGTAGGTCGTTGGGTGGAGACGAATTTCGTAGTAGTAAAAACAGTTAATCGATCAAGTGTTTATAAATACCTCGTGGATGGTTTACGGGTCATGGCTACATATATAGTTTCTACTATTGTTTGTAGCAAAAGGATTCCTCAGAATGTAAAGTCACTTTCCACGACCTCTTTCATATTACTCTTTGTCGGAGAGGAATAGTGGGGTCTTTTTAACGAAGTGGTTTTATCTTTTGTAAAAACAATAATTAATTCGTAAATTTGTTTTACATTACACACCATGTCATTTAGGTGTTTTTCTCTGACGTTTTCGTCTTTCTTTATGGTAGTAGAATAAGTCAATTTGTCTATGTTAGATAATGTACGTACAAGAGTCCTCTTTATTTGATCAGAAACACACTCTCCCGTACTGTCGTGGTAAACAGTATCGAGTAAATAGAATTTAAATGACCATTAATTTCATCGGTGAACAAAACGTTTACACAAAAATTTTTTATAAAAAGAGTGTAGGGATACTGGACTTCATCAGACGTTTCACCTTGGTCATGGGTGACTTCAATCTCAGAATCGTAGAGTCCTTTGAGCCCCTACCCCATTATAAAAGGAACTACTAATGTAAGATTTCTCTACCAAGGGCCCAAGAAAAATTTTATAAAAATAACCTCATATTAACGAAATTTTACAACATAACCAAAGACGACATGTTACTTCATTTAGTCGGTATACGTATGTATATAAGGGAAGGAGAACCTGAAGGGAGGGTAGGGTAGGGGAGGGGCTAGGGGAGGTGAGAGATCCAGTAATGTCTCGTGACTCGACTTGAAGGACACCGAATATCGTCGAAGGGTGATCGATAAAATGGGTACCATCACAGATATACAGCTAGTGCTGGAGGGTTAAGTAGGGTGGAAGGGGAAGTGAGAGAGAGACAGGTGTATGGGTGAAACATATAGACGTAGAGATAAGGACGGGACCTTTATCCAAGTAAATATGGTAAGAAGATCTAAAGTATATATGGTAATTTCTGTGTTACAAACAAAAAGGGAGAGACTGTAAAACGAGACATCCTGTCCGAGATCCAAGTAGACACAGAGATGTTTACTGGGATAAAGTGAGGAAAAGTACCGACTAGTATAGGGTAACACATACAAATGGCGTAGAAGAAATAAGTCAGTAGACAACACCCCGTAAATCCAACCAAGGTACGGGACCAATAACATTTGTCATGACGTTACTTGTAATCCTATCCAACGGTCCAAGAATTCCCTTATAGGGACTAACATTTTATTTGTCTTCTGGTTAAATCGAGAAATTTTATAAATGCATGTAAAGTTTCTCTGTTTCTTGAATGTTCAAAAGATTTCATTTACATAATTCTTCACCCTTCTTCCTCGGAGAAGGGAACAAAAGTTGTTTCGTTTGAATTCAGGATATAAAAAGTAAATATAAACGGAAAAGTTCTCGTTATCCGGTACTTCTTTATCTGTATTGAAGTTCCAAAGACCAGAACGATTCATCGTCACAGTAAATAATTTTAACACATATATAAAGTCCACTCGATCTAAAACCTCCTCTCAATTTAATACCGCAAGTTTATCATCATAACCCACCATTTTCCCAGACCTCGATACTCTTCTTACACATGGACGTAAAAAAACAAGGTCCAAACGACACTGAACATTACAAGGGTGACCTATAACGATTGAGACGACCCGTGGATACGTGAGATCCATAGTTCCAACATTCTATTAGATAACGGATACTCACCACTCGTTTGGAGACAAAAACTACAATGAAAAGGATAAGAAGATTAGAGACACTTTAGAGGAAACCGGAGTAGAGAGGTCACGCATGGAGGAGACTACGGGAGCAGACATTAGTCGATGTCTTGAAAAAGAAACGAAAACTCCAGAGGACCTTAATCTGACCCACATGGACCTATTAGGATCAATAAGAGGAATAAAATTCTTTGACATACACCATTAAAATTAAGGTTGTCGTTTTAAGGAAGTTTCCCTGATCTAAGTACAAACTAATTTGTTGATCTCCTATTTTTAGAGTCTTTCTTTAAAAACTTTAGAACAGATGGGTCAAGGAGTCAGAATTTTCACAGGAAAACAACTCGGCTGGGTAGTTAAGAAATTAAGATGTGTCTACACAGAAGTAGAGTCGTCGACTGTCGAGTCACGGGTTCAATCCTGTCGTCGATGTTAGTGTATTATAAGTAAGTCAATAAGTATATAAATTATTCATATAAAACTCGAGAAAAGTACAAAACTCATGACCCCTATGTCGTCGCTTATTCTCTTGTCTGAAAACAAGAGAATATCAAATGTACGGTTCCTATCTGTCATCGTCTACAGTAAAAACTATAGAATTACTCTGACCATCGACTTTTTGTCTCTTTGAAACTGATTCGTAGTCTACAAGGTCGAACGAAAATTTTGTAATCAGACTTGTACTAGCTTAGTTACACAACCAGTGAACGGATCGCGGAGAGAAACGGTACTAGTCTTGTCTTTATCGTCTTTATTGGAGAAAGGTGTAGGAAAAAGAGAATTTGTATCGAGGTACGTCACAAGTAGACGTCTTATTAACCCCCATCTTTTGCGGTGTATGAGGTTCCCTTAACTGTGAAGTCGATAAGTTGTCCGTGGATCCTCTGAATGAAACGTTTGTCGTTGTTAGAGATTCTAAGAGTTTCTGTATCTATTCACCTAAGTATTACCTTGACTACCAGACACTCAGTATGCCTCGTATGTTTCTTTAGATTTACGTAGTTGGAAAACTTTCTCGTTTACCACCGAACTCTTCATCCACTACTTTGTTTGAAAGAAGACCGGACGAAGCAAGAGTCCAAAGACCAAACTCGGACCTTAACCCAAGTGGAAAGGACTTCACCGAAAAGAATTAAGTAGAGTCTAAGGTAGACTCGGGAACCTATATTAAGAAAAATAGGCAAGTCCGGTGTACGTGGAGTGTGTTAACTACAGTATAGTTACTGTTTTCATGTTCACTTAGCACACACACACACACACACACACACACACACACACACACACATTTGAGTCATTACAGGTTGAGAAACACTGGGGTACCTGACACCGGACGGTCCTAGGAGACAGATGCCCTAAAAAGTTCGTTCTTATGACCTTGTCTAACGGTAAATGAGGAGGTCCCCTAGAAGGGATGGGTTCCTAAACGTAACGTCCACCTATGAAATGGTGACTCGGTACCCCTTCTGTAAGATAGAGTTTCCCGTTTGACCAATTTTTGTTTCTCGTTACGGTGGTGTGGTGAGTGTTGGGTTCATTCAGTTAAACGGATGTAGTAGTTAACGTACAATCCCCAATGTAAGACAACCCAAGGAACTATAGTGGGTGGGACGTTTATCCTCCAAATTTCTCTGCTCCGATTATTTGGAACTATCATCTAACTAATTAGTTTAAATCTGGCCAACTTAACAAACAAAACACAGTCACGCCATTTATAATCAGTAAAATTAAATATCATTTTTCCTTCTTTTGTACCTCCCCTCCGCGTCCTTTCCGTTGTACAGAAGTCCGAAAACCTCCGTAAAACGAAATTGTTACTTACCGACACTACCGAGACGAATGACTTTCCCTTCTCCAAACCGTCTCAAGGCGTCAAAACAGTCAAGGTTGACACGTTATCAGAAAACTTTACTACTCGACAACTTTTATACCATAAATCTTTAGGGTCTCTTGAAAGGACGAGGGGTAATGGGGTCAGACAGTCTTTAGGAAAACTTCACTTCCACTCATTGTTTAAGACTATTTTTGTTGACAGTCGAGTACTCTCGTTTGAAATAAGTCAGAGATGGTTCAGGGTTCGTGAGGAACTGTAATAGAATATCAAGGTATAGTAAGATACTTTCATCCTTTTAGGTAATTTTCCGTCTAAATCACTACTGACCTGGTGTGAACCTACTGGTATGATTAGGACAGAGAGGAAGGTGCAAAAAAATCTTCGGTCTGTTAGGAAGGTCTATACGGTCTTTGATAGGTTCAAACTATTTTCCGTTCTCTAAAGGTTCACATTTATCAATCTATTAAAATTGCGAACAACTACAATTGGTATATCATTTTTACTAACCCTACCGATACGATAAGAAATAGTATTCGTGAGTTGTTTGTTACATTAATAATCAACCTCAAGAAGGTGACGGGGGTTGAGTACTACTTTAAACTCAGTAAACATATGATAACTAAAGATTAGGTTCGAATCCCTGTCCGAACGTAAGGGTGTACTTTTATTTAAAGTCAGTCTTTTTTTTTTAGGTTTATGGAACACATGAAGACACGGAGTCACAAACGAAAGAGAAAACGGAGTGACTCGAAAAGATGAGTTCCTAAAAATGTCCAATAATTCTTCTACCTCGAGGTTTCACCATTCCTGTGCACTAAGACACTACATACGTCTGTATGACTTCCAATACGGGACCTCTAAAATGGTTCGGTTTTAATATTACTCGAACAATAAATAAACTCTTCTCTCTTTTTTGTTTGTCTTGTTCTCGTTGTGTCCTTATAACCCAACAAACCATCCAAAATAAAAGAAAAGAAGGTTATGAGAGGAGTCGGGGTCTCTGTTCTTGTACAGACAAGAACTCTTTCTCCATTCTTGAGATTTAGAAGGAGTGACATACAAACGTGGACACCATTTTATGGACCTGTATGCAGTGGGTACTTCTCACCTCCCGTCAGTAGTCGGGAGGACACCTCCTCCTCCTTCTACACAAGAATGTAAGGAAAGGTAGACGAGTAGTGGTCATATTTCGGAAGTACTAAACTTAGGTGGTCCGACTCATTGAAACCTCACCTCCAAACAGTCAAGTGATGTTTCCCAAAGTGAGGTCATGGGTACGTTCCTCGCGATGTGTTGGAGTGCTTGAAACGTATTTCAAGACGTAGTATTCTCTATTGACAAAGTCATTAGTCTAAGTCTTACCTGAACACGAACATGGAACGTAAATAACTGAACACCGAGATATGTTGAGAGTGGGAACAAGTGATTCTATTTGTTTTGACTTACGAGAAGTGAGATCGTCCTATTTGGGATGAACCCATTGGAGTATACGTAGTCTCTAATCTTAGGTTCCATATCAGATTCGTTTTACAATACTCTCGTTCCTTCTCGCTACAGGGTCTCACTCTTCTGGTGTTTTCAAAAGTACTTCCTCCACTGTCGTCCTGACTTGGAAAAGTGAATTGGTATTGGAAACAACTATGACAACGTCAGGGAGTCAACAAAGACTGAGACGCTGGGGTATCTGACGTCGGGTGGGTCGGAAGAGATAGGAAGTGATAGAGGGTCTCGAACGAGTTTGAGTACAGGTAACTCAGTGACTACGGTAGGTTTGTAGATTAGGAGACAGTAGGGGAAGAGGAGGACGGAAGTCAGAAAGGGTCGTAGTCCCAAAAAAAAGATCACTCAACCGAGAAGTGTAGTCAACCGGTTTATAACCTCGAAGTCGAAGTCGTAGTCAGGAACGTTACTTATAGGTTCTGATTAAAGGAAATCCTAACTAACCAACCTAGAGGAACTTCAAGTTCACTGAAAGTTCTCAGAAGAGATTGTGGTGTCAAGTTTTCGTAGTTAACAAACCGTGAGTCGAAAGAAATACCAGGTTGAGAGTGTAGGTATGCACTGATAACTTCTTTTGTTTCGAAACTGATCTGTCAGTTAACAACCGTTTCATTTCAGAGACGAAAAATTATGCGACAGATCTGAACAGTATCGAAAAGAAGGTTCCCCGTTCATAGAAAATTAAAGTACCGACGTCAGTGGTAGACGTCACTAAAATCTCGTGTTCTTTTTTTTCAGAGAGTGACAAAGGAAACAAAGAGGTAAATAAACGGTATTTCATTATTCTGGTCTACGGTTCTACAATCAAAACACTTACAACTCAAAATTCGATCGAAAAAGTGAGAAAAGAAAGTGAAAGTAGTTCTCCGAGAAATCAAGTAGAAGTGAAAGACGGTATTCCCACCACAGTAGACGTATAGATTCCAATAACTATAAAGAGGGTCGTTAGAACTAAGGTCGAACACGAAATAGGTCAGACCGTAAAACGTACTACATGAGACGTATATTCAATTTATTCGTCCCACTGCTATATATCGGAACTGTATGAGGAAAGGGTTAAACCTTGGTCAGGCAACAAGGTACAGACCAAGATTGACAACGAAGAACTGAATATATGTTGAAAGAGTACTCCGTCCATTTCACCAGACCATAAGTGTAGAGAAATTATTAAAAGTCAAACAACACTAGGTGTGTCAGTGGTATTTACATACACTGTTTTTACAAATCTTTCTTCCGTAAGCGTCTTACTATAATAACGATCCTTTTCATATCAACAAACTTTCGTGAAACTCATAATCCTTTAATGTACATATTACCACCCCATTATCAATTAAATACACAGTTTAACTGATTGGGTGTCATAGGGTTATCAGTGAGTTTATGGTCAGATTTATAACGACACTTCCATATAAAGTCTACTCCAATTGTATATTCAGTCATTTAAACCCCATTTAGTTTGATGGGAATTATTCCTATTTAAAGACACTTCTTTTCAATACTGTTTGGATCTGTCGTATAATTTTTCGTCTCTGTAATTGGTTTTTTCAGATAGATCAGTTTTGATACCAAAAAGGCCATCAGTACAAACCTATACTCTCAACTTGATATTTGGACTCACGGCTTCTTAACTACGAAAACTTGACACCACAACCTGTTCTGAGAACTCTCAGGGAACCTGACATTCCTCTAGGTTGGTTAGTTAGGATTTCCTTTAACAGGACTTATAAGAAACCTTCCTGACTACGACTTCGACTTCGAGGTTACGAAACCGGTGTACTACACTTCTTGACTGAGTAACCTTTTCCGTGACTACGACCCTTTCTAACTTCCGTTCTCCTCTTCCCCTACTGTCTCCCGTTCTACCAACCTACCGTAGTGACTGAACTAACTGTACTCAAACTCGTTCGAGGTCCTCAACCACTACCTGTCCCTTCGGACATTACGACGTCAGGTACCCCAACGTTTCTCAACCGGTACCGATTTGTTGACTTGACTGACTAGGAATTATTGTACCCTCTCGGGGACAAGTCAGTGTCTGTATTCTCTTTTTTTCTACCATAAAGGAACTTCTTGTCTCTTTAAACGAAGGTCTGACGGGACTCTCAGGTGGACGTCGTAGTTGGACGTCGTAGAGGTTGAACGGTAAGATGGTACGTCTAAGTTAAGGATAGTCGGAGGTGTCAGGAACTCGATTAAGGAATGTCACAGATGGATAGATGGATAGATAGGACAAAGAGACCTCCTGATTCCGTTAACCCGTCAAAAGTTTACCCGGTTCCTCTTAACACCTTCGTCATCCACCTTTCGTCCGTTCTCAAGATAACACATGATAGACTTAAAGATCATACTTCTTGTATGAAAAATGTTAAAATGTATCACTTCGGTTAGTCTCTACAAACTCGACCCTCAAAACACACTACTCAATTGTAATAACGATAACATTTTATACTAGATACTTATCGATTGTCATTAGTCTTTCCTAATATCGTCAAATCAATAATCCATTATTAATCATTGTAAAATCAACTACTTCGGAACCGTTTTTAATAATCGAAAACTTTCCCTTACACTCGTGACCGTAAAGGTTTCAAAGACCCAGAGACCTATTGAACACCTAGTCAGTAAATTACCATCTTATAGTCACTTAAAATCCCTAAAATCTAATGTTTTTAATGTGTATGATCTTTCAAGAATGAGTGAAAGTCAGGGTGACATACACAATAAGTGAATCGACACGGGCTGAGAAGCACTGGAGTACCTGACATCGGGCAGTCTGAGGAGACAGATTCCTTAAGAGGTCCGTTCTAATGACCTCACCATCGGTAAGGGAAGAGGTCCTCTAGAAAGATTGGGTCAGTCAGTCAAGTCGGTGAGTCAACACAGGTTGAGACGTTGGGGTACCTGACTTCGTACGGTCCAAAGGGACAGGTAGTGGTTGAAGGTCTCGGATGAGTTTGAGTACAGGCACTACAACCACTACGGTAGGTTGGTAGAGTAGGAGACAGTAGGGGAAGAGGAGAGTGGAGGTTAGAAAGACTCGTAGTCACAGAAAAGGTTACTTAGTCAACAGATGTAATCCGTCGGTTTCATAACCTCAAAGTCGAAGTCCTAGTCAGGAAGGTTACTTGTAAGTCCTGACTAAAGGAAATCCTACCATACTAACCTAGAGGAACGTCAGGTTCTCTGAGAGTTCTCAGAAGAGGTTGTGGTGTCAAGTTTTCGTAACTAAGAAACCGTGAGTTAAAAGAAATATCAGGTTGTGAGTGTAGATATGTACTTATGACCTTTTTGGTATCGAAATTGATCTGCCTGGTAACAACCATTTCATTACAGAGACGAAAAATTATACTACTGATCCAACAAGTATCGAAAAGGAGGTTCCCTGTTCGAAGAAAATTAAAGTACCGACGTCAGTGGAAGACGTCACTAAAACCTTGGGGGGTTTTATCAGAGAGTGACAAAGGTAACAAAGGGGTGGATAAACGGTACTTCACTACCCTGACCTACTGTACTAGAATCAAAAGACTTGCAACTCGAAATTCAGTTGAAAAAGTGAGAGGAGAAAGTGAGAGTAGTTCTCCGAGAAATCATGTTGTAGGACTTTCACAGTAGATCGATAAAGAGTGTACTCGGAGTTTTTCCTCTTGGTCGACGTTAAAGATGAGGAAAGGAAAAAAAGATGAAAAGAAGATAAGGAGTTAAGGTTTGAAGACGACTTTTTGGGTAAACCACTTCGATGTAAATGATGACGGATTGAACTTTTCTCGACTCACGATTTCTTAACTACGAAAACTTGACACCAAAACCTTTTCTGAGAACTCTCAGGGAACCTGACGTTCCTCTAGGTTGGTCAGGTAACATCTCCTCTAGTCGGGACCCACAAAAAACCTTCCTTACTACGACTTCGACTTTGAGGTCATGAAACCGGTGGAGTACACCTCTCAACTGAGTAACCGTTTCTGAGACAACGACCCTCCCTGACCCTCGTCCTCCTCTTTCTCTGCTGTCTCCTACTCTACCGATCTACCGTAGTGGTTGAGCTACCTATACTCAAACTCACTTGAGGCCCTCTACCACTCCCTGTCCCTCGGGACCACACGACGCTAAGTACCCAAACGTTTCTCAACCTGTGCTGACTCGCTGACTTGACTTGACTTGAACTTTTTAGTTGAATGTACACATCTTTGCTACAAGGAAAATCTCAAGAACCCTACAGTCTGACTTTACTCTCAGGTTCACCCTAACTCTCAGCCGGGAAGAAGTTAAGTAATGGTGGGTGACAGGAAACCCCTATGTCTTTGTATTAAAAAGGTTCAGGAAGAATTTTTATAAACAGTCGGAGATGGAGAATGAAAATAGTACTACAAGTTGTAGTAGGACATGCCATGGAACACTACTTCAAAAGAAGTAATTTAAATGGTAATTTTGAACTTTCTATTCACAGGTTAAAGATAAATAGATCATCGACGAAAATTTTACAAATTCACTATGTGACTTGGTTGTTCAAAATGGACGTACATCGATTTTTAGAGTGTAAATGGAATTTTATTATTTGTTATACGTGAGGTCATAAAAATTCGTTTCCAAAAGTTACTTCTGTAAAATTATATTGTATCTTCTTTTACTTTTCTTAGATTTAAACATTGTCATAATCTCAAAAGGTTTCGTTAATATACGAGGTTAATTTACATTTTCAGATTTATTTACAAGTATATGAAAATACTACCTGTATTATATTGGTTTTAAAGTATTATTAAAATATTTTTTTAATCAAACATTAAGTAAAGGTTCTTTTGTTAATCACTCTCTGTGTTTTTAGTATATATAATAAATTAAAGTTTATACGTATTCACAGAAATATATAAAGTACGGTTTAATTTATTAAGGAATATTATACTCATTTTTCTTACTTAGTTTATACGATTTACTTTGTCACCACTAGTGAGAAACCACTACATAAAATCATATACATCAAAAGTTGAAAAATGTACCAAGTATATATTGTAAGTATTGGTCTAAATTTTTTGTTTACACTAAACCCTTTCCCAGTTCAATTATTTTTCATCATCTTCCCTACCAATGATACTCACTAACTCGAATAATGTAGTTACATCCTTGATAAAACGGTTTTTCATCTACTACCATGAATGGTCATTAAGTGTGTAAATGAGTATGTAGAGGACAAAATGCTATAGAGACAATTCTTCAACTCTAGATGGTTCAAGTTGGTGGTCTTTCGTAACTCTCTGTGACACCCAGTACCATTTCAATCTGTTCATATTTGATTTTAATTAGGACTACTACGGTGACGTTACTAGCTACTTCCACTGTTACGAGTTGGAGAGACTTAGAGTCAAAGGAGTACACACTTTACCCTCTCGTTATAGATGGAACAGTTGAAAAGAATGTTATATTTTTCATTATCATATCAGTTTCCATACCAAAAAGGTCATCAGTACACGTCTACGCTCTCGACGTGGTATTTGTTCCGACTCGTGGTTTCTTAACTACGAAAGTTTGACGCCAAGACTTCTTCTGAGAACTCTCAGGGAACCTGTCGTTCCTCTAGGTTGGTCAGGTAGGATTTTCTTTAGTTGGGATTTATACGTAACCTTCCTGACTGCAACTTCGTCTTCGAGGTTATAAAACCGGTAGATTATACTTCTCTCCTAAGTAACCTTTTCTGGGACTACCACCCTTTCTAACTTTCATCCTCCTCTTCCCCCGTTGTTTCCTACTCTACTAACCTATCGTAGTGACTGAGTTACCTGTACTCAAACTCGTTTGAGGCCCTCTATCACTTCCGGTCCCTTGGGACCTCCCGACGTCAGGTACCCCAGTTTTTCTCGGCCTGTGACGACTCACTGAGTCGTTGTTGTTGTTTTTTCTCTTATCGATCGATTCGTTACTAGTCAGGACGACCCGTTGACAAGTAAGTGGGTCAACCAACCTAACTTAAACCCGTCGTTCACAATGTGGTCGACGAAGGAAGTCTCGACTCACCGTCGACGCGTGTGTCGTGTTCGAGTCGAACGGGACTTACGACGTCGTAAAGGCACCCACCGACAATACCCCTGTCTTGATTTACCCACGTCGGACCGGTGGCTGAAGACTCTCACGAAAGGTTGGTCTCAACTACCACAGTCCGTCGTTACATTTTGTTTACCTCGGACTCTGCTTTTAAGTGTTTCGTTCTCAGTGTTTTCCAAATCCACTCTTTTAGTTTCAACCAACGACTCACTCACTCTCTCTTGTGTCAGAGTCCTGTCTCCGTTCTAGATTCGGTCCTGTATAGTTTTAACGTTCTGATTTTAAGTCACGGTCCGAACGTTGGACTTCTGTCTAGTTTAACCTTGTCCACTCGTCGATTCTTTTATGACTTTGGACCAAATCGATAATCACGTAACTAAAACAAAATACACTTATTCAGTGACCATTGAAGTAGAGACCCCGTCGGATTGAACCCCTCGTCGTCACCCAGTACACAGACCTCGACTGTCTCACACACGACAGTAGGTAGACGGATTAGAAGGGTGACCTACTTCTCTTCCGTCGTTCCCTCATCTCTGGTAATCCGATTTCTAAGAGGACGTGAGATATGGTAAGAGCAAGTAGTAGATAGAATCAATAGAATCAAAGAACCCGTCGGTAGTATTTTATACTATCTGACCTATCGAGTTTGTTGTTGGGAAATAAAAGAATCCAAAGACCTCTGACCTTTCAGGTTCAAGTTCCTAGATAGTCCCAATACAAAGACTACTCTCGAGAAAAGGACAGAAGGACACAGGAGTAAACCGTCTCTCTCTCTTTTGACCACAAAACAGAAGAATATTCCTATAGCGAAGATAGTCTAGTCCCGAGGTGGGTGGGAAAACTGGAGTAAATTGGAAACCTTCTTTACTACGATTTCGACTTTGAGGTCATGAAACCGGTGGAGTACGCTTCTCAACTGAGTAACCGGTTCTGAGACTACGACCCTCCCTAAACCCCGTCCTCCTCTTCCCCTACTGGCTCCTACTCTACCGACCTACCGTAGTGACTGAACTACCTGCACTCAGACTCACTTGAGGTCCTCTACCACCATCTGTCCCTCCGGACTGCACGACGCTAAGTACCCCAGCGTTTCTCAGCCTGCGTTGACTCGCTGACTTTACTTGACTTGGAATTAATGGAGAACTTAACGGGATAGAGGTTAAGTCAGTGGACCCTTCACGTCAATCCTGAAGATGTACACTTAAACCCTTTCTCCTGTGTTAAGTTGGGTATCGTGGTAGATGGAGGACACTTAGTAAAGAGACTTGGTCACGTATATTATCCGTTAAAGAACGGAATAACAAAAAATAATAATATTTCACCGAGACCTCGAAGACTAGTTTTACCAAGTATCTAGTGTAAAACTCTTCGTAAAGAAATTTATACGAATTTCAGATTTCAGATAGGGATAATATAATGTCTGTAAACCCTCTTCTAAATAAAACGAGTGTTATTCATATTCTTTCGTACAGAAGAGACACTTAACCATCAGACTTTGATTCACCTAGACTAACTGAATATTTTGTTACAGTACTCGACACGTTTATTTAACGGTTTTATGTATTCCTCACAACAAAGAGTCGAGGTCAGTTCTGAGGTTAACGTTTACCCACCTTTTAGAATCTGTTTCTGATTCCTTACTAGGAAATAACGTAAAGGGTCTCAGAGAACAGTCAATTCAAGACCAAACCAAACGATAACTTTCCAAGATCGTCCTACAACCTTCTTTCTTTTTATCTGCTTTTACCGTCACTTTTCTTTCACCATGAGCGAGTCAGTACAGACTTAGAAACTCTGGACGGTTCGAGGAGACAGGTACCTTAAGGGGTCTGTTCTTATGACCTCACCAATCAGTAAGGAAAGAGGTACCTAGAAGGACTAGGTCCCTAACTTGAGTCCAGAGAGTATAAAAGTCCGTCTAAGAAATGACAGACGTGGTGGTCCCTTCGGGTTCTCGCACAGACCCGAGGACTCGTAAACAAGTCAACGTGACCACATCAAAGTTCCGTCACTGCAACAGAAGGCACCTCGTCTCTGTTCACTCTCGACCTGAGGTCGGGTCCCTACCAATGTCGAAGGTGGAGAGACCTACTCCAGAAGGAACGAGCCCGAGGAGATCACCGAAGAGACAGGGCAAGTGAGGAGGTCTGGAAGACTGTAGATATAATCGTCAAGGAACTTAGTGTGGGGGAGGACGGACTACTTGGACCTCACCAAAGGATAAGGGGACCGACCTACGACTGACAATGTCGACCATTTAATAATTTGGTGAAGTTCGATAAAAACAGGTGGTAGACGAGATATGAAAATTCTTTTGGGTCCTTTTGTTTACCTTATCTATTCCTCTTGATACATGGAAGGGAAGTAAAACTTCATTTTTACAGTAGTCAGTAGTAAAACGTCGAATATTTAATGAAAGATCCCTAACAGAGTAAATTAAGAGTGTAATTATAACCACAAAACTAAAAAAAATTCAGTGGTAAACGAAGTAGTAATTACCTCTGACATTCAATAAACGGGTCCAGTATATGGTTTACCGTCTTTACGTTGAACTTGAAATTAGGAAATTAAGACAAGAGAGGTTTTTGTTTCGGGAAACAGAATTTTAAGAAAGTGGTTAAATTCTTGTGGTGTAAATTTTTTATTTAGAAATCTACAACATTTAAAAAGACTGGGTGTTCTTCTTTTTAGATAAGTAGTCGGGTTTTCGTGTAGAAAAAAGATGGGTATACCAATATCATAAAATAATAAACCCGTATGTAATGTCGTTTAAGAGAGAGACCTAGAATCGTAGAGTCCTATCTACCAACATTTATCCTATTTTATTTTGTCTTCTCCGAGGAAAGATTGGTAGTTTAAGTATATGAAGAGATAAGTTACTGAGAATTAACGAGTAGAGTCACCACACACAACAACTCCTTTTATGTTTTAAAATTAATAACCCCTATTACTTTCTGTCGTACGTCGGAGGTGTCTTATCACAGGGTTCGATCGTCTTAAATAAGTGTGTTCTAGTGTGAATATGTGAGACTGTCCAATGTGGTAAAGGGTTCTACTACATGGTAGACCGGGTCCCTACTTTTGTTCATACCCGAGACAACAACAAATTTCGTGATGACAAAAGTTCGATTCTAAGTTATTTACACGTGGTTCGGTATGTCCTCTGAGTATCCAAGAAAATTTAGTGTTAGAAATAAATCTAGATAGTAGTCCGGTACCTATCACCATTTATAGTTGTTAATGTAACAAGACTTTAATAACTTGTTAGTGAAATAAAAATTTAGTATTATGGTTTCTAAATATTTGACTCCCGTATTTTAGAATTTCCTTTTAAAAGAGGTAAAACAAAAACCTTATATTGAAATGTTCTACGGAATTATACTTTCCGTATAATTCAACAGGGGAGTACTCAATAACGGTGGCCATGTGCAGAGAATGTTTAGGAAATACGTACGTGTACGACAGTACGGGTTGAGAAACGTTGGGGTACCTGACATCGGATGGTCCGAGGAGACAGGTACTCTAATAGGGTCGTTATTATGACCTTCACTCATCGGTCAAAGAGGGGCCCTCTATTTTCAAAATTGGTCTATAGTCAACGAAAACTGATCTCGGGACTGAACACCACTATAATATCTATGGGACAGCCCTTGTGTCATACTATGAAAAATTCTTTCAAAGAAGGTTCTGGTCATCTTATTTCACTTACCGTAAGGTCATTTAGCGAAAACATTTTAACCAGAATAAGAAATGAGGCATTAATATGTAAAAGAGAAAGGTTAAAGGTTTTAACTTTCGTGTATTTTCAAACTTTCGAATAACTCCCTTCTCTTTGTACTCCTAAAATTTTTTGAAAGGGATCTCAATCAAGGGATATCAAAACTTCTAATCTTTACGAAATTCGTATTTGAGTATACCTTTTCGTACCTCTTTCCTTACATGATCCATCTATCTTAGTAGTCTATCTAAAGATAAGTGAAAAAGAAATCACAAGGTTTCCCTAGTATCGTCAGAATCCGAAGAACCCCCAAACTTTAGTGACAAATAACTAAAAAAACTCACGGACAACTGAACGTTCTCCGAGTATCTTGGAACGTGAACCGTCACGGGAGGACTGAAAAAACTGACGTCCCTTTTATCATGTCCAGTCATCGATTCTTTCACCCAACTCCTCAGTCCAGGGGACTAATTAACATTAACGAAGAGTGGAACCGAGTAACAAACTTCAACACGTTCAATTAAGGAATGAGATGTGGATTTTAAAGGACAATCAACCCTGGTACGAAATACTCCAAACATTTCTAGAACCTTTCGTGAGTCTTGACCCCAGATAGTATTTCGCGTAAATGATTGTGATCTTATGGTCCTCTAACTCGAGTTGTCAAAAAATTAGGACAATAAAGGAGTAATACCGTCACCCGTGCATAAATTTGGTGTTTTCCATTATGTCTTTTGATTTAATTTAAGAAAATTATAAATACCGATTGAAACAGGGTGAAATGATTTAAGGTCTACACGGGAGGGAACTGAAGTAGCGATTATAACAGTTAGAAATGAATTAAGGACTTTTTTTTTTAAGAATACTTGACAAAGAGGAAGAGAACTTAAACTCTTTTGAACTCGTGTTATGACTATTGGTTTATAAATTCAGATGTACAATTGGAACAATATAATACCATATATGATATATAATGATAAAAATATATTATAGAATGATATAATATTGTATTGAATACTAATCAATCCTAAAATTTGATACGTACATGGGAATGGACTCGGAAGTTAATTACATTATTATATTTACTTTTAAATGTATGTTTATTTTGTTCGTGAATTACCCTCATCTTTTTGAATGTGAGATCGATCAAGGCGTACTTTCTTACAGTTTTCGGTTTAAACACCTACCAAACTTCTATTCTGGTGTCACGAACGTTTATTACTGAGTTAAAAGTTCACACTTATAGTGTCTGGATCCCATAGTGGGTGACTAAACCAGTTACTCTTTTAAATTTATGAAAATTCGAAGAGAGAATACTTTATGGTGAAAAGAGGATTATCCAACAAATAAGTCCACGATTCAGTACAGACTGAAAACGTTGGGGTATCTGACATCGGGTGGTCCAAGGAGACAGGTTCTCTAAAGGTTAAAAATTACAATTGTACAAATATTTTATAGCACGTTATGTGCGATAGTACGTGCAACCACCATTAAATTAAAGTTCTTTTAACCGTGGGAAGTATTTTATAACATGAAGGAGGTACAGACGATCTTTAACGAAGGACCTACGATCGTCTACAGATTTCTACAAGTTTAGGGAGTATATTTAAACACACATAAGCATAAGAACTGTATCATAAATATATATTGGATGTGTGTAGAAAGGTATATGAAATTGAGTGGGGATCTAATGAATATCATGAATTACGTTACATTTATTACAAATTTATCAATGGTCGAGTTTAAGTTCGAAACGAAACCCTTTAAAGACCTAAAAAAAGGTTTATAAAAAGTATACGTTAACCATCTTAGACCCCTACAGTTTGAGTGTCTATGTCTCTCGACAAAATTTTAAATTTTGTGTGGGTATGAAACAATCTCATACAGTTTCCAAATATTGATGTATGTGTGACAAGTTAGAAAAGAACAGGCAGGGACTACTTTTGCAATACGATCATAAGGTCAAGATAATACCGGAAGGACATCTAAAACATATAACTTTAATATGGTCTCCTGTCTGATTTGAGAATACTTAAAGTCGGTATAAACAGTCGATAATAAGTGTCGACTTACGTTTTGTTTTACATACGTCTATTAAAGTAAAGATCCTTTACTTGTACATTTATGCTAAGGTTTACACACGGTAACGTTGTCATATTTAGCATAGGATACATCGAGTCTACCATTTTAGGTGGAAGTCACGTCCTCTGCGTCCGAGTCAGGGACTCAAATCTTCAAGGGGACCTCTTCCTTTATCGTTGGGTGAGGTCATAGGAACGGACCTTTTAAGGTACGTGTTTCCTCGGATCACCCGAGGTCAGGTACCCCAGCGTTTCTCATCCTGTGTTGACTAGTCGATAGTGTGTGTGTATTTCTCCGTTTTACGAATTTATAGGTAGGCATCTCCTGATAAATTTAATTATTCTTGTATATAATTAGATAATCATCAATACGACGGAAAATTATTAGTTGTCTTTTAGTAGAGATTCTATATGATGAACCATTTATTCATTTTATGTCTCAGCATATATATCCTCCGACGATAAACACTATATACTAAATTTGTCTTCGAGCTTATGTGTATATGTGTTTACGTGTGTTTACATTTGTGCACATGTGAGGGTCGTTGGGTAGGCTATGTTTAAATGACCGGTTTGTAGAGTGTCGATGTGTGTTTATGTGCTGTGTGCGTGTGTTGTGACAACATATACGAATCTTTTGAAGACTTTCCTTTTATTTCTCTAATAGTTGTTCTACTCCGCAAAAAAGGACCATTTTAAAAAACATAATAATACTTTAAATTTTGGTTTATTAACTTCTCTTCATTTTCTGTGGGATTACGGTTCTTTTTTAGAAGTTAATGAAAATAAAAAAGTTATTTTGATTATGGAAGAGTTGTAAAGAGAAGTCAATCCTTAAGGGACCACGAAGTCACTAATCCTGACG
Source organism: Capra ibex (assembly GCA_006410555.1). Lineage (NCBI taxonomy): Eukaryota > Metazoa > Chordata > Mammalia > Artiodactyla > Bovidae > Capra > Capra ibex. The sequence goes on from SJYO01016970.1 coordinate 16,513,770, forward strand.
TGCAAAAAGTGACGGTTCCCGCGGTCAAGGTACGGACCAGTATCTTGATTCTAGGGTGTTCTGGGCGTCGTGTCGGTCTTTTATTTTTGTTTGTTTTTGTTGACCAGAAGGACGAGTAAATTAATTATGAAAAGAAATAGTCGGAGAACGAGTAATGTCCCGTACAGATTTTACAGTGCATGTCTTCTTTAGTTAACTTCTCATTTTAACTTTTATACGTTTATTACATTCTAAAGGACGACGACGACGACGATTCAGTGAAGTCAGCACAGGCTGAGACACGCTGGGGTATCTACCGTCGGGTGGTCCGAGGTGGCAGGGACTCTAAGAGGTCCGTTCTTGTGGCCTCACCCAACGGTAAAGGAAGAGGTTGCGTCCTTTCACTGATTTGGTTACGTTTACTATCGCTACAGATAAGGTTAGTCGTCTTTACAGTCCTTGTAAACTCCTCGATCATTATCGTCTCAAACCGATTTATTGGTGACCTCATTTCTTTTCTGTGTCCGTTGTGTTGATAGTCACTAATCTTCATTTGTTAAATTTATAGTTTTCTACGTCCGATCAGTATATAATCATTTTATATGAGCACTACAAAATACCTAAGTTGGTATTTTATTTTCTATAAGACAATACAAATACATAATAAAATTTCACTTTTAATGACACTTTTCCTTTTTTTGTTACGTTTTGAGTAAACTCCCTTAATTAGGTTATAATATTGATATTAAAAAACAATTTATGTTAGATATTGAACGTAAATCGAAAGTTCGGTTCAGTAAAATTCTGAAAAAGAAATATATTCTAACGGTTTAATTCTATCCTGTGAATCGATTTAAACTAAAAGTATATTTGTTACTTTTTTAAAATCCTAATCATACAGAGTGTATATATAGAATACGTTATATGTGTACCCTGTACGACTATGATGTTTATAATAAACAACAAAAAGACTGTAAGATTAAATAGAATCGTAGGAGATAAATATAACTGATGCAGACAGTCGGAGTCATGTTATTTTACGATCAAGGGTAAAATCGACTTAAAACAAACGTAGTAAAAACATCATGGTTAATGGAGTCCTTTTCCTTTGGAAAGACTTACCATGAATTTCTGATCTTCCTTATAGCCGAACAAAGACAAAAATGAACGGACATAACAGGTTTCAAATATGTTTTCTATTAATGTGAATTTAAGTCTTTTTTTACCACGAAGTTTCATTTTATTGTTTTGTTGTACGATCTGATCGGTCTTTACGGACCTCAGATCTCCCTTATTCGGGTTAATGTTTCCGTTTTGTAGATGTTACCTTTCTTTTTTTTTGTTTGGACTTCCAACCCCCTACTCTGCATTTTGTTTGTACGGAAAAAGAAAGAAAAATAACGTAAAAACAATACCGACGTCCGTCACAAAGCTAAACTTGAGAGGCCTTCGAATATTTTACACAAACACGAAAGTGTGGGACTTTTTCACTCTTTGTCTGACTTGTCTAACTATTTCCCCCTGTGACGCATACTCAAATTTGTAAATTATTCCTCAGCTTAAACATATCTTGTGACATAAAAATTTATATGTTCTCTTAAAATTTTGTATACTACCCTTTACTATAATTTATTTCTCCTTCATACAGAATCATATAAATCAATAGTTCAGGACGAACGTCTAAACGAGATTACAATTGACAAAACTTAACTAGGTACCGAAGGAACTCACGGATGTTAATACAAAAATTATCTTTTCTAATAGTCAGTTACAGACGACTTAGTGACTACTTATTTGTCACTCCCTTGTTTGGCTTATTTTTCTCTCAGACACCGACGAGATAACAAATCTACGACAACGGTCAGTTATCGACGAAATGTAAAATAGACTCATCGTCCTAGAAGTGAGACATGTTAGAGATTATCTCACGTTGTATAAAATGTCTTTATTTAACGATTCTATGTATGGTAATCTCTACGAAGAAAGAATATGAAGGGTCTACCTTAACTTATAACTTGTTGTCTCGGAGTTAATTTGAGTATCATTTTATTACTTTATAGAGACCTTTGAAGGGTCCGACAAGTACAGCATTATAGACCTTCAGTTGAAACTTCTGAAGGAAATTTAGTAAAACTACAAGGAGATTAGAGTCCGTTATCATCTGCGTGATTTCAGTAAATGAAACGTCATACGACACACAGTGTGATTCTTATTATATCTGTCTTCCAATTAAAAAGAGTCGAATGAATCAAACGGAAAAGGGACCATCCTAATTAAAATCAGATAATAATAGAGTTACTAACATAACTACATGTACCGACCACATTGTGTCAACTAGATTTACTAAAAGATTTACTAAAAGTCTTAACTCCACCTTTTATGACATGAATCACTATTTTCATATTTGAGTTTTTATTACGAAAAACACTTGAGTAATAATGAAATTGGTTGAAAGGTGTAACTTAAAAATTTAAATACAACATGAGAGAGAGTAATCCGACCAAGATTAGTAAACTTGATAAGTACTGTATTCAGACCTAAGATAAAATCACTTGTTGGTAATACATTCTTTAGTCGATGTTCTTTTACTTTGACATAGACAAACGTAGTATTAATTGTAAAAAGGGTAAATTTATCACCAACGACGACGATTCAGCGAAGTCAGCACAGGCTGAGATACGCTGGGGTATCTACCGTCGATGGTCCGAGACGACAGGGACCCTAAGAGGTCCGTTCTTGTGACCTCACCCAACGGTAAAGGAAGAGGTTACGTACTTTCACTTTTCACTTTCACTTCAGTGAGTCATCACAGTCTGAGAAGCGCTGGGGCACCTGACGTCGGATGGTCCGAGGAGGCGGGTGCCCGAAAAGGTCCGTTCTCATGACCTCACCCTACGATAACGGAAGAGGCATCCATCACCAATGGACTTATCTTTTACTTTTTCAAAAGTACAACGAGAAAGAAATTCTTAAAAAGTAAAGACATAACTTAAAACCGAAACCGAAATTTTAGACGTTGATCCAAGGAACTGTCATTGTAAAAGAAGTATAATAGGTAATTTTTTTTAACTTCCTATTGTAAAACTTCCTTAAGAAACGAAGTCAAGTCAAGTCAGTGTCAGTAAAGGCTGAGAAACACTGGGGTACTTGACGTCGTGCGGTCCGGAGGGACAGGTAGTGGTAGTGGGTCTCAAGTGAGTCTGAGTGCAGGTAGTTCAGTCACTACGGTAGGTCGGTAGAGTAGGAGACAGTAGGGGAAGAGGAGGACGGGGGTTAGGGAGGGTCGTAGTCTCAGAAAAGGTTACTCAGTTGAGAAGCGTACTCCACCGGTTTCATGCCCTCAAAGTCGAAATCGTAGTAAGGAAGGTTTCTTATGGGTCCTGACTAGAGGAAATCTTACCCGACCAACCTAGAGGAACGTCAGGTTCCCTGAGAGTTCTCAGAAGAGGTCGTGGTGTCAAGTTTTCGTAGTTAAGAAACCGTGAGTCGAAAGAAGTGTCAGGTTGAGAGTGTAGGTATTGTACTGATGACCTTTTTGGTATCTGAACTGATCTGTCTGGAAACAACCGTTTCATTACAGAGACGAAAACTTATATGATAGATCCAACCAGTATTGAAAGGAAGGTTCCTCATTCGTAGAAAATTAAAGTAACGGAGTTAGTGGTAGACGTCACTAAAACCTCGGGGGGTTTTATTTCAGACTGTGACAAAGGTGACACAGGGGTAGATAAAGGGTACTTCGTTACCCTGGCTTACGGTACTAGAGGCAAAAGACTTACAACTCGAAATTCGGTTGAAAAAGTGAGAAGAGAAAGTGAAAGTAGTTCTCCGAAAAATCCAGGAGAAGTGAAAGACGGTATTCCCACCATAGTAGACGTATAGACTCCAATAACTATAAAGAGGGCCGTTAGAACTAAGGTCGAACACGAAGAAGGTCGGGTCGAAAAGAGTACTACATAAGACGTATATTTAATTTATTCGTCCTACCGTTTGTTATATGTCGGAACTGCATGAGGAAAAGGATAAACCTTGGTCAGACAACAAGGTACAGGTCAAGATTGACAACGAAGGACTGGACGTATTTCCAAAGAGTTCTCCGTCCAGTCCACCAGACCATAAGGGAAGAGAAAGTCTTAAAAGGTGTCAAATAACACTAGGTGTGTCAGTTTCCGAAACCGTATCAATTATTTCGTCTTTATCTACAAAAAGACCTTGAGAGAACGAAAAAGGTACTAGGTCGTCTACAACCGTTAAACTAGAGACGAATCTGGATACTATTATCGAAGAATTAAGATAATTGTCGAAATTTTAGGGTAGATTTCTTTCTTTAGGTGTTTTAGTAGTTGTTGGACCTGAAAGAGTAGACAAAACCAGACTCTGAAAGATAGGATTCATAGTTACAAAGAAGAAACCTTTCCAAAAAGTCTAGTTCCGTACGGTCCGATGACTGGTCTTTTCTACTCACGATTTGACAAAGTACGTTCCCTTATGTAGATCTTAAACAAGACGGTGTTCTTACGGAGACTGAACTAGGTTTTACTTCTGATACGGGTCTATTGAGGAAATGTTCTGTTCATTAATACTTCCAATATTTGTTGTTGATACGAACGAAGAGTCATACGCATAACTTAAGTACTTTGTGGATGTTTCTTTCCGAACAGGACGACTTTACGATCGTCATTACAATCCCCTTCGTGTGACTGACTTCGGTGGGGGGACCGGTCCGGGAAATCATTGGTAAGTGTACTCCACAAAATACTATCCTCTAGGACCATTCCTTATGCCCTGATCATTCGGTGGTGGTTGGTCTTCTCAAGTCCTTTTCAGTTTGCCTCTGTGACGTACAGACAGGTGAAGGGTCTTAGGGAGAACAATCGTAGGTAGAACCGATTCGCTAAACACGCGGTGGTCCTTTCTGAGACTTAATCTTACTAACCGGTTTCTGTTGAACTTTTGATTAGGGTAGTAGTATTTTGGACTCTGACGTTCGGTGTACCGTCTCGTCAAGAGGACCCTAGGGAATGGGATGACGAGAGGTTCGTCCACGGGAAAGGGTCATTTTGGAAAACGAAACAGTCGTGTACACAGAGGAACCTGTTAAGTAAAGGATCACAATCTGTTCTCGGGTCACAGCCCGGGACCTTCCCCAGGCAGAAGGACGTTGTCATTCCGGGGTTCTACCGGAACAGCTATACTTCTCTCCCTCCTCTCAATACTTCACCATAAACTCGAATATAGGAAGTGGAAAGTGTACCTAATGTAAAAAGAAATGATTGGTTTTATACATATATTTGAATCATACATAAAAATTGTCACGGATGACAGACACTAGTTTAGTCAATGGTAGAGTCGAGACAAAAAAAGAAAAAAAGGATACACGTGACTTGATCAAGACACCACTCTAAATAGTGGGAGAACGAACCCTTGATTACTACACACTTCCTGAATTGTCCGCTCGTCATAGACTAAGAGGGCTCCTATCATATCATTTTATTTTCGACAAAATAAAACCTTTAGACAACGTGATTCACTTTACCGACACGGATCCCATAACACCACCAAAAAAAAAAAAAAACAGTGAAATTAGATAGTGTATTTAATCAAAAGTCTGCGAAGTTCAATCGTGTTTTTATTTGGATAGACTAGTACTTCCTCGTGACTGAAAATCTACTGGGACCCTATGTCTTTTCATGGTTGACTCAGGCACCTGTCGTCGAAACCTTCTCAGTGTTAGGGAAACCAAAGTCACTTTTCCTACGTTCTTCAATGTTTTGTCTTTTACTACCAGACACACACTCTAAAGACAATTCTGTGTTTACGTAAACATATTGGATCCTTACACGGTCCTGAAGGGATCACCCAGTCACCATTTCTTAGGTGGACGGTTACGTCCTCTACCCCTAACCTAGGGACCCAACCATTCTAGGGGACCTCTTCCTTTACCTTTAGATGAGGTGACAAAAACGGACCCTTTAGGGTACCCATCTCCTCGGATCTCTCGATGTCAGGTACCACAACGTCTCAGCATGTACTGAATCGCTGATTTGTTGTTTCCTGACACAATAGTCCATCGATTATTCAGTCAGAAGAGTGAAGAAAGCCAAGTTTTTACGGTAGACAATTTTAGCGGACGACTCAGGAAGGACTGACGGATGGTTTTGTTTTATTTTTGGTTGTGAAATGTTGTGAGTCTTAATCCTAACTCGTAATTAACCAAAGGTTTGAGAAGTCCTTTAAATGTTATCTGTGTTTTTACTACCAGATCGTTAACCGTGATTTAACTCTGTACGTTATCTACTGGGGTCTGTTCACAGGTTTATCGTATTAAAGTAGATCTTTTCTCTTTTCGTAGAACACTGGCTGACGACTAAATCCTATATGTTGGAGACGACAAGTCCCAAACGATAAACACCCTGTATTTCGGTTAGGGTGGAGATACAGTATTGATGGTAGAAGTTTCTCCGTACGTGACTACAGAATGGTAGGACGATATAAAAGTATCAAGAAATAAGAGAGTGATACAGTATTTTGATGAGGTGTACGAGAAGATTAACGTTAGGGGTTCTGGGGAGTGGGGAGAAGTAAGAGTCAACTACTGGTAAGAAGAATAAAGTGTTTCTTTTGTCTTTGTCACTCCTCTTTGAAAGGTGCACAAAGGTTGTGTTTTGACTGACTAGATAAGTATACGCACGGGTAAAGGAGAAGAAGGGGGATTTCGTAGTTGAGAAGTAGTAACTTGACCCAAGGTCTAAGAGAGTCCTTGGACGAAAGTTTTATCAGGAGTTTATAGAGAGACGTATTTTAAGAGTGGACGTATTTTTGTACGAAATTCTTGAAGGATTCATGTGTGGGTGTGTGTGTTACAGGGAATTAAAGTAAAGAAGAGACCAGTGGTAGTGTAAAAATACGGGAATAACTTACTTGTTTAGAAACTTACATTAACAATATTGAGGCATAGGTACACAAAGGAAAGTAGGAGAGAGAGAAAAAAAATTCCAACCCTTTTTAATGAAATACTTCGGAATTCTTCATAACTCATATTAATTTGACATCAGATCTCAATCTATGTTAAATTATTTTATTATAAAGGTAAAGTTTTATTTTCAATAACATCCACTCTGGTACTTTAAAGGATTGTGCACTAAAATTATGTAATACGATTTAAAAGATTTTGTTGAGTCTCCTTGTTGAGGCAAATGTCATTTACCTCATAAATACTTTTTAGACCACAGTTGATATAATATATATATACATATATATCTTGGGTTCTAATAAACTTGATCCTTTGTCTGTAACATATAGAGTTGTCGTCATGACCTTACGTCTCAAATTCGGACCCTAAATGTAGTACCCTAAACCTTTTCCTCGTCTGTAGAACAAAAGGTTTGGGCTTCAAAAAGAGTTCTGGTTTTAGTTGTAACATTGACGGTGTCTGTCCTTTTTCCCTTCGAAACGAGTGAAATTAACAAGTAGACGGAGTCTTTCAGGTTATAGGGACTCTGTCCTTGGTGACGTTATTCTTCTCTCACTTAGCCAAGAGGGTTTCCTCCTAACAACGCATTAATACGGAGGACAGGACCTTGGTCCTCGTTTGAAACACAAAGGGTTGGATTACGAACCGTCGTGGTTCTGTAAAAGTCATTACCAGGTAGTTTTTGGGTCGTAAGAGGTAGAAGTACTTTGTTGGACAGAGGGTAACTTAAAGGAAAAGGAAGGAAAGAGTCCGAAAACGAAACAGTAAGAAGTTCAGATACGAACCGAAGTCTACGACGTAGTTACAGAGACTAAAAATTCAACTTTCACTGTAGGAAGGTATCCGTCACCCTAAGTATGAGAAAGACTAGAAGGTCGAAGGAGTGAAAGAGGAACTAATATCCGTTGAAGAACCATAGATATTTTCGATGTAAAAAGGGAAAATTCATAAAACGTATGTAAGGGGAAGTTAACTCGTCTTTCTGAAGAACAGCAAACCCTTTTTTTTTAGAGTCACCATTAAGACACGAAGAACGGGGGTATCTTTCCAAATCACACCTTCTACTACAAACGTGATATCAGTCTAAACCTTGTCGATTATAACGTAAGAGGTGGATCAAGGTCGGTCCCGTGACACTCCTATCTGGACGACATTTGTAACCCCTTACACTCTTACATTGTAAGTAGTACGAGGTCTGTGCTCTGTGTCAGGACGGGATACAACACGTGGTATTAACTGTAGGGCTCCTTAAAACTAGACCCGGTCTATACTCGTAACTTAACATAGAAGAATAATTTTGTGAGTCGTATTTACCGACTTTACCCACCTACTACTCTTTAGACGAGTCGGTGCTTACAAGGTGATAAGAACCTTTGGGTCCCTTGACCAGGAAGACTTTGATCGAGACGTAAGAGAAGTCATAGTAAGCCATTACAGGTCACTGTGACTTTCTAAAGTGGGGTTTACCCCAACATACCGAAAAACCGTTGACTAGGAGAGGAAGGACGTACTTTCCGACTCTCTATGGTAAAGTGTTGGACTTGGTAAGCCAGAGACCGTAGGAAGACCAGTGATTGTGAGTGTTCATCTAGGCCTACACGTTTTCAGACGTACGCAAAGATTTTCTCTAGAAGAAAGTCCTTATTACAACTTTCTTGATGGAAGTATTCTAGGTAAGGTTCAGATTGAACACTGTTGTCTACGTACTATTGTGAGAACACGAAAAGGTGGTTGGGACGGAGGGGAACCAGTAAAGATCTTAGTACACTTAGTTTTTCCAGTCGTAGCGAACAAGGTAACCTCTACCTTCTTAATTCACTAAGTACCATAGACCCGTGAAACCTGATAAAGGACTCGGGGACACATAGTTCTGACTCCGTCTACGGTTTCTTAGATAATTCGTGAAACCCCTACTCGGTGAGACTTCCTTAAGTAGACGTAGGATCTTAAGTAGAAGTAACGATCTCATTCTCTTGAGACCCTGACACAAACCTCTGTTCAACTGTACGGAACCTCGTCAGTCTGACGATGATCCACCACTCACCGGTGACGGACATGATAAACCACAACCTCATACTACTACAGGGTTCCAACGATTACGTCTAGGTTGACCATCACTTCTACTTGCGACGAGACTTAGTGTGTTGAGTCTCATCCAAGACCTCCATTCTGTCAGACCCTTCCGTGACACAACTGGTGTCGAAGGTTCCAACTATATAACGTAGGTGTCCTAATTATCATGAAAATCGTTAGACGTCGCTATGTTACGTCACAAATTAACTAAGATGGTTCGATAAACAACAGAGAAACTCCCAAAGTCAAAAGAAAGAGACAAGTAGCAGAGACGTCAAAACTTCAAACAGTAGTTTTTCGAAGTTGGTTGTTCTAAACATCTATTCGTAGTCGAAGACATTCAAACAATAATTTCAGAACCTCTAATCCTTGTTTAGGACTTAGGTTTGAGGGTCCACCACTGTCTTACCTCCTTCCTTCTCTTAGTGTGAGTGCGGGTGTCGGATCCGTTCGTCGTCCCAGAGACCCTTGAGTCCCTGCCCTCGACCGGGGAGAGGGTCTGGGAGACCCAGATGGGTGAGGTGTTCACTGGTCGTTCTTTCGGTAAGCGGTTGTGGGGACGAGAGACACCAAAGTTCCCTCCTTCGGTTCCTGGTGAAGGCTCGTGGGGAGAAACGACGGGAGTCGGCTTAGTGACGACGCCACGTCAACCAGAGTAGTTCAGAGGAAAGTAGGAGAGAACTAACGTGAAATTAATCGGAAATCAAGAGTAGTGAGGACCTCTTCCTTTACCGTTGGGTGAGGTCATAAGAACGGACCTCTTAGGGTACCTGTCTCCTCGGACCACCCGATGTCAGGTGTCCCAGCGTTTTTCAGCCTATCCTGAGTCGCTGAAGTGAAGTGAAAGTGAAAGAGTAGTGAGATCGTTTTAATTAAAACATGTCCAATGGTTATCAAAGTATAACGACTTCTGTTATTAATTGAGAGTGATGACTGTAATGAGTAGAGTTGATAATACGTGTGATACTTTTTTCGGAATGGTATACAATTTTAAATGTTTAGACGTTTATATATTTTAAACTGTCTTGATTTTCCTCGTTATCTGGTTAAACACAATATGACCCTCTAAAATGGTATGGAGAGAGACATTGACTCTCAAGTTCGTCTCTTTCTTTTAGTTCTTTACCATAAATTTTAAACTTGTAGAGGTAAGTATTTACATTTGGTTGACTTTGACATATCACACTTTATGTCTAATAAAAGTTCACGTGTTCACTATAAATGGTTCTAGTATGTTATTACGAGTTATTTTATTTAGAGTTATCTTACAATATCATTAAGGTTGAAACCCCAAAGGGTCCACCTCGATCACCATTTATTGTACGGACGGTAACGTCCTCTGTATTCCTACGACCAACCTAGGATCCCAACCCTTCTAGGGGACCTCTTCCCCTACTGTTGGGAGAGGTCATAAGTACGGACCTATTAGGGTATCTGTTTCCTTGGACCGTCCGATGTCGTGTACCCCAGCGTTTCTCAACCTGTACTGACTTTACTAGATGGTACGTACGTGTAAAAGTACGGTGTCTTTTTAATTCTTTAGTTAAAATTTTTCTATAGAATTTTGTAGTTTAAGACTTGGGATTCTTTATGTGTAGATCTGTAGAAACTTAACCTTCTTCGTTAATTTACCCTCCGAAGGGACCACCGAGTCTGTCATTTCTTAGACGGACTTTACGTCTTCTGGTTCCAAGCTAGGGACCCAGCCCTTCTAGACGATCTCTTCCTTTACTGTTGGGTGAGGTCATAAGAACGGACCTCTTAGGGTACCTGTCTTCTTGGACCACCCGAAGTCAGGTATCCGATTGTTTCTCAGTCTGTGTTGACTCACTGATTGATTTACCTTAAATCTTTTATAAATCGTATTTATTAACATTCTTTCTACGTCCTACGTTGATTTGTTACGACTCCTTCTACGGAGTCCATATTTTATTCTTTCTTCTTCCGATTTTTTTTATTCCCAGATCCATCGGTAGAGTTCTTAAATCCCCCTTTTTTTCGTCGTTTAATCGGGTTTCTTACTTTTGTCATCCTCTTTTATTTCTCGTCTTTGACCATTTCTTTTGTTTACGTGTTACTTCTTTTACTTGTTTAGGTATTATAATTTTAAAATTTTATGATTATTTAAAGTATTCAGAGACCGTTCCGATTAGATTTTTTTTCATCTCTCTTCTTTCCTCTATCTTTTGTTTCCCTCTCCTCTCTCACCAACCTACCTCTCTTTCACTATCGAATTAATAATCACAACCTTTATATTTTCTTCTATATAATTGGATGTATGCATGTATACACTAAATTTTGTCAACTTGTACCATAACTGTTGATATACAGTTATACAATTTTTTTTGAAACTAATTTACGAATTTAAGGGTCTCTTTGTATTGTCGTCATCTCTGGATTCTATTTATTTGTATACTTATTTTGAAATATTTTTTAAAACTAAGACTTTAAATTTTAGTACGGTATTATTGACTCATTTAACGTAGATCGTTACATATTTTTCTTATAGTTATGTAGTACTGTTTCACTAATAAGTGTTTTACGTTTCGGTAGAATTGTGGAATTTTAGATTACAATAAAAAATGTAATTGAGTTATTTTTCTTTTCGGAACGTTAGTAGACTTTTCCATATCTTTAAGAGAATATAAGGGGTCTTTTCGAGAATTGTGTGATCCTTATTTTTTAACGAAAGATTGGATCATTTCTTATAGACCCTTTAAGATATCGTTTATAGTATGAATTACTACTTAATAAATTTCTAAAGGATACTCCGACTTTTACAATGGAATAGTGGTGAACATAAATTGTAGTAAAATTTGCAGGAACGACATCGTGCACACACGTACGATTCAACGAAGTCAGTACAGGTTGAGAAACACTGGGATAACTGACATCAGGTGGTCCGAGGAGACAGGAACCCTAAGAGGTCCATTCTTATGACCTGACCCAACGGTAAAGGAAGAGATCGTCTAGAAGGGTTGAGTCCCTAGTTTGGACACAAAGAATGTAGAGGACACAACCGTCTACCCAAGAAATGGGGATCCCGGTGGACCCTACGGGGGGAACACCATCATATTCTAATATTTTACTTTAATCTAAATACCAATAACTTTCAAGTCAATTCAAATCAGTGAGCTAACAAAGGTTGAGAAACGTTGAGGTACCTGACCTTGTACGGTCAGAAGGGAAAGGGAGTAGTTCAGGGTCTCGAACGAGTTTGAGTACAGGTAACTCAGTCACTACGGTAGGTTGGTAGAGTAGGAGACACAAGGGGAAGAGGAGGACGGAAGTTAGAAAGGGTCGTAGTCCCAGAAAAGTTTTCTCAATCAAGAAACGTAATCCTCCGGTTTCACTTTCCTTCGTTATTAAACTTCTGATCCTTAACTCATCAATCTTTTAGTTTTCTTATTAGATAATTTTAATTATGCACTTAAATCGTTACATAGATTATAGTTGATTTCAGACGGACGTTACGACACCTCGTCGTCCTCTGAGTCCAAACTAGGTCCCCAGGTCTTCTAGTACACCTCATCTTTTACCGTTGGGTAAGGTCCTAAGAATGGACCCTTTAGGGTACCTGTCTCGTCGGACCGCCCGATGTCAGGTGGCCCAGTGTTTCTCAGCTCGTACTGCCTCGTTGACTCGGTTGTTGTCGTCGATTATGCTTATGTATTTTTAGTGAACATAAGGACGTGTGGTCGTTTTTATAGTTTATTTTATAAGTTTATCATGGGAAAATCAAGTCAAGTCAAGTCAACAAGTCAGTACAGACTGAAAAACGTTGGGGTACTTGACGTCCTACGGTCCGGAGGGACAGGTAGTGGTTGAGGGCCTCAAGTGAGTCTGAGTACAGGTAGCTCAGTCACTACGGTAGGTCGGTAGAGTAGGAGACAGCAGGTGAAGAGGAGGACTGGGGTTAGGGAGGGTCGTAGTCTCAGAAAAGGTTAATCAGTCGAGAAGCGTAGTCCACCGGTTTCATAACCTCAAAGTCGAAATCGTAGTCAGGAAGGTTACTTGTGGGTCTTGACTAGAGGAAATCTTACCTGACCAACCTGGACGAACGTCAGGTTCCCTGAGAGTTGTCAGAAGAGGTCGTGGTGTCAAGTTTTCGTAGTTAAGAAGCCGCGAGTCGAAAGAAGTGTCAAGGTGAGAGTGTAGGTATGTACTAGTGACCTTTTCGGTATCGGAACTGATCTGTCTGGAAACAACCGTTTCATTACAGAGACGAAAACTTATACGACAGATCCAACCAGTATTGAAAGGAAGGTTCCTCATTCGCAGAAAATTAAAATACTGACGTTAGTGGTAGACGTCACTAAAACCTCGGGTCTTTTTATTTCAGACTGTGACAAAGGTGACAAAGAGGTAGATCACTACCTGGGAAAGTCCAGTCAAGTCACTACCCTGGTCTACGGTACTAGAAGTAAAAGACTTACAACTCGAAAATCAGTTGAAAAAGTGAGAGACGAAAGTGAAAGTAGTTCTCCGAAAACTCAAGGAGAAGTGAAAGACGGTATTCCCACCACAGTAGACGTATAGACTCTAATAACTATAAGAAGGGTCGTTAGAACTAAGGTCGAACACGAAGAAGGTCGGGTCGCAAAGAGTACTACATAAGACGTATATTCAATTTATTCGTCCCNCTTTAATCTAAATACCAATAACTTTCAAGTCAATTCAAATCAGTGAGCTAACAAAGGTTGAGAAACGTTGAGGTACCTGACCTTGTACGGTCAGAAGGGAAAGGGAGTAGTTCAGGGTCTCGAACGAGTTTGAGTACAGGTAACTCAGTCACTACGGTAGGTTGGTAGAGTAGGAGACACAAGGGGAAGAGGAGGACGGAAGTTAGAAAGGGTCGTAGTCCCAGAAAAGTTTTCTCAATCAAGAAACGTAATCCTCCGGTTTCACTTTCCTTCGTTATTAAACTTCTGATCCTTAACTCATCAATCTTTTAGTTTTCTTATTAGATAATTTTAATTATGCACTTAAATCGTTACATAGATTATAGTTGATTTCAGACGGACGTTACGACACCTCGTCGTCCTCTGAGTCCAAACTAGGACCCCAGGTCTTCTAGTACACCTCATCTTCTACCGTTGGGTAAGGTCCTAAGAATGGACCCTTTAGGGTACCTGTCTCGTCGGACCGCCCGATGTCAGGTGGCCCAGTGTTTCTCAGCTCGTACTGCCTCGTTGACTCGGTTGTTGTCGTCGATTATGCTTATGTATTTTTAGTGAACATAAGGACGTGTGGTCGTTTTTATAGTTTATTTTATAAGTTTATCATGGGAAAATCAAGTCAAGTCAAGTCAACAAGTCAGTACAGACTGAAAAACGTTGGGGTACTTGACGTCCTACGGTCCGGAGGGACAGGTAGTGGTTGAGGGCCTCAAGTGAGTCTGAGTACAGGTAGCTCAGTCACTACGGTAGGTCGGTAGAGTAGGAGACAGCAGGTGAAGAGGAGGACTGGGGTTAGGGAGGGTCGTAGTCTCAGAAAAGGTTAATCAGTCGAGAAGCGTAGTCCACCGGTTTCATAACCTCAAAGTCGAAATCGTAGTCAGGAAGGTTACTTGTGGGTCTTGACTAGAGGAAATCTTACCTGACCAACCTGGAGGAACGTCAGGTTCCCTGAGAGTTGTCAGAAGAGGTCGTGGTGTCAAGTTTTCGTAGTTAAGAAGCCGAGAGTCGAAAGAAGTGTCAAGGTGAGAGTGTAGGTATGTACTAGTGACCTTTTCGGTATCGGAACTGATCTGTCTGGAAACAACCGTTTCATTACAGAGACGAAAACTTATACGATAGATCCAACCAGTATTGAAAGGAAGGTTCCTCATTCGTAGAAAATTAAAATACTGACGTTAGTGGTAGACGTCACTAAAACCTCGGGTCTTTTTATTTCAGACTGTGACAAAGGTGACAAAGAGGTAGATCACTACCTGGGAAAGTCCAGTCAAGTCACTACCCTGGTCTACGGTACTAGAAGTAAAAGACTTACAACTCGAAAATCGGTTGAAAAAGTGCGAGACGAAAGTGAAAGTAGTTCTCCGAAAACTCAAGGAGAAGTGAAAGACGGTATTCCCACCACAGTAGACGTATAGACTCCAATGACTATAAGAAGGGTCGTTAGAACTAAGGTCGAACACGAAGAAGGTCGGGTCGCAAAGAGTACTACATAAGACGTATATTCAATTTATTCGTCCCACTGTTATATGTCGGAACTGCATGAGGAAAAGAATAAACCTTGGTCAGACAACAAGGTACAGGTCAAGATTGACGACGAAGGACTGGACGTATATCCAAAGAGATCTCCGTCCAGTCCACCAGACCATAAGGGTAGAGAAAGTCTTAAAAGGTGTCAAAGAACACTAGGTGTGTCAGTTTCCGAAACTGTATCAGTTGTTGCGTCTATAACTACAAAAAGACCTGGAGAGAACGAAAAAGTTACTAGGTCGACTACAACCGTTAAACTAGAGAGACCAAGGAGACGGAAAAGATTTTGGTGGAACTTGTAGAACTTCAAGTACCAAGTGTATGACGACTTCGGACCGAACGTCTTAAAACTCGTAATGAAATGATCGTACACTCTACTTACGTTAACACGTCATCAAACTCGTAAGAAACCGTAACGGAAAGAAACCCTAACCTTACTTCTGACTGGGGTCCCGACTGTTTTTATTATACGAAATCTGTTTTACATTTTTCGTTTATAAACTTTCATGATCTCTCACTACTCCCTCCCGTCTCTAGTCTCCCCAGTGGTCCCCAACTGTAAGTGTAAATTCACCAAAAGAGTGGACTCCCAAGGTCAGGACACCGGTGACGACTCAAAAGGTTTAAACGACCGTATAATTCGTAGTTTTTTATTAGTATATAGATCCTTATGTAGATTACTTTCTAAGATGAAACAGGTTGTATATTTTCGATCTTTCCGACAGACAGGGGTTGATGGTTATTCTTTTTCAGTCTATTTACTGTCAATGTTGAAAGACCTTCGGACGTCTCTCGACTCCAGTGTCGCATTGTTCCGTCGTACCTAAGGTCACTCTGTGTTCGAAGGGGATCTCCTTCCTCTCCATCCCGACCGAGAGGATACCGGCCCGACTCTCATACCGGTAGTGAGTTCTTCGTCCAATCTTCTTTAGACGATCGAGTAACGATGGTTCCGTTACAATCTTCTTTCTTTTCTGTTTTTTAGGGGTATGGAGAGTAACCACTAGAGAACGTCGACTCTTTCTCCGTCCTCGTAGAGAGAACTTGTTCTTTAAGGTGTCTATGTTAATCCTCGCACTGACTGTACTTCTCCCTTTCAATTTTGTGTGCGTAAGGGTGTATGTGTGCCCGTTCCGGTGCTCGTTTCTTCTTTCCCTGTAGCTATCCGACATCTTGTTACTCTTTACTACATAGTGTGTCCATTGACCACAGGATCTTCGTCCTTTATCTGTTGTATTCCGGGACCTTTAATTTATCGATCGTCACTTCTAGGTACTAGCGACTCTCCTCCCTTTGCTTACCCTACTCGGGAGGACAACGGTGTCAAAGACGGACTATCTCAAAGTTCTGGTGTCCTACCTAGACCTGACGACCTCTGTCTCCGCTGATGTGAAGTATCCCGTTTTGGGGTCTCTCCTCTTTTGACGGATCTGTCCTTCGAATTCTTAGACTCCGTCCAGGGCCCCCAGACGCTTGTCTAGTCGTGTACACTCCTTCGATCAGTTTGGACCTTTTTCTTTGTCGTCTGTAAAGACCCCAAAGAGGGTCATGAAAGAATGATGTGATACGATAGAACTGTCGGGTACAGACTCAAGATAAGGTGAATGACCCCTCACTCGACCCTTCTTGGGAGTCCATTCTTTTGGTGAATTTACACTTACAGTGGGGGACCACTGGGGAGACTAGAGACGGGAGGGAGTAGTGAGAGATCATGAAAGTTTATAAACGAAAAATGTAAAACAGATTTCGAACAATAAAAACAGTCGGGACCCCAACTAAACTGTACAATGAGACAGCAATACCTTAGAGATACAGGGGCGTCAACATTTGCGAGTTTCGTGTCTGATACAAAAGACGGTAATCTGACCAGAACGGTTCAATAAATAACAGTTCACTGAATTAGTTCAACCGTGAGTCACCGTGTAGGTAACAACAGTAAGAAAACGAACAAAAATCCGTCGAAATTTATTTGTTGACCCTTATTGAGTTTCTGACAGAGATTAAATTTTCGGTTGTAATCCCAAAAGGGTCACCGAGTCGCCATTTCTTAGGCGGACGTTACGTCCCAAGTCAGGGACCCAGCCTTTCTAGGGGATCTCTTTCTTTACCGTTGGGTGAGGTCATAAGAACGGACCTCTTAGGGTACTTGTCTCCTTGGACCACCCGATATCAGGTACCCGAGTGTTTCTGTACTGACTCGTATGTAAAAAGGTTGACACAGTTATGACTTACTTTTAAACTGACGTAAGTAACAACCGTTCTCGACTTCAAAAGTATAGAAACCCTTTTGACAACCCTCTTAAAAGATTGTTCAGTTACGAAGGTCGTTCATACGAAGTAGACGAGACCTTTAAAGGATAGACTTTTTATTTTCTGTATAGATATAGGAGTGGAAAAGGTCAGTGTATTTTTATGGACCAAATTAGGGTTTTAAGAAAACATACATGTTTTTATTGTGTATTTCGATCCACTCTTTAAGTAAATGAATGAAACATATGGAATACATGGTCTAGGTTTAGTCCTTGGTGTCATTTTGAATGTTACATAAATATAGATACAGAAGAATTAATTCTTATAGTACAATCTATGGTTCCTAAAGTAATAACAATTGACCAACGTGTCGATAGTATTTGAAAACATAATTTGTTGAATTTTTTTTCTTGGGAAGATATGTATACTTTTAAGTAACACTCTAGATGTTTATGTTTCAAAAAAATTTCAACACTCTAAAATCTAAAAGTGACTCAATCATTATTTTTATATTACTCTAGTCCGAAGGGTCCACCGAGATCAGCATTTCTTAGACGGACGGTAACGTCCTCTGTACCCAAGTCAGGGACCAGGTTCTTCTAGGAACCTCATCCTTTACCACTGGGTGAGGTCACGACGAAGTACCTTTTTAAGGTACCTGTCTCCTCCGATCGTCCGATGTCAAGTACCCAGTGTTTGTCAGTCTGTACCGACTCACCGACTGTGTGTGTAACAATATAAGTAGATCTGAAGTTTAAGGTTACATCTGTTTTATGTAAATTGGACATCAATTTTCAACTTTCTGGTCTTGATCTTCCGACTTCTGTCCGTGATCGTAATAATACATAAAAAATTTGGAAAACCCATTAAAATTCCATTTGAATAAAATCGGGTCATACTGGGGAGAGTCCCCAGTCTCCCCAGAATTACAAGACTCGAGGTCTTACTTGTAATTCTATTATTCAGATACAATAATATTCGCTCACTTAAACACTAATGAAAGATAATATCGTCGTCACCTTTTGATTACGTGAGATGAAGGTCTCATTCGATATCTTTTTTTAAAATGTCATATTTTTTCCGTCACTTTTTCAGACTATACAAATAAGTTAGACTCAAAAGTCTTCATAAATTTCTTCAGTTCGTCAACTCTGAAGTTCGATCAAAATAAAAAAGGAACGACTAATATAACAACGTAAAAGGATACTAATTCTCTAGTCCACTGGAATTAAAGACCTTCTGTTCTAAGGACTTCCTCAGAACTAAAGTTGTGATCTCTCCTTGTTTTGTTTTGTTCTGAAACTAGAACCATCACCAATTATATAAATAAAAAACAAACCAATATCGAACGAAGAGGTTCATATGACCGTGACACTTTAGTGAATCGTTGAAATTTACTTCATACTTTATTGGGACTCTAACCGGTCGACGCGAGTGAACCCATCCTCTCTTGTCTGAAACTTGACGACAAACGTCACGATGATTTACTTTTAAAAGTGTACTTTACGTCGACAACCAAGGTCATCTTTATACCTTTGAAACTCCATTTATGTGAATTATACTTTCTACACCAAATATTTGAGTGAATAAGATTCAACGTTGTATGTCAGTTTAGAAATCTGGTCCTAAACTAACTGGGTGTTACCGTCGTCGACCTAAAGTTATTTAAGACGTGGAAAGAGTCCGTTGACTCTTGGTACCCCTGTCAAATTAAAAATTACCATCTCTGACTACTAAGGAAATGTAAAAAAAATGTCTTGGTGTCAAAACGAGTATACTAAGTCTCCTTGTACCGAGGTAGGGTCGGGGTCCCCTTCGGAGATTAATCAAATTTGGTTGGGAGGGTAATAAAGAGACCATTGATAAAAACCAGGTCCTCATCGGAGGATTGGATTCAACCGGTAATGTACGGTAAGTAGGGACTAACGGTGACCTCCAAATAACACTGTCGTTCTCCCTGGTCGAGATCTGTTTTGACTGACTTTACTATCGTGACGACCTTTTACCTTTTTATTGGTTCAACTTTTTTTTTTTGTTTGGTTTTGGGAACTACGGGTAAGGGGACTTGACTAACACATACTTTTAATATAGTAGTGAATCCGGTAAAAATTACAAAAAGAAGATGAATGTCCACGACAATCCTACGGTCACCTACGATTCTATAGATGGATTAAGGTGATTGTAACCGAGAGTCATACAGTTAAACTCAGGAGATTATCAATTCTTTCCGAAGGGACCACCGAGTCTCCAATTTCGTAGACGGAGGTTACACCCTCTGGGTCCAAGTTCGGGACCCAGTCCTTCTGGGGGACCTCTTCCTTTACCGTTGGGTGAGGTCATAAGAACGGACCTCTTAGGGTACCTGCCTCCTCGGACCATCCGATCTCAGGTACCCCAGAGTTTCTCAACCTGTCCTGACTCACTATCAATCCTATCAGAGGGTTGAAAAAACAACCCGTTTGGTCAAAGAGTTACGTAGAGTTCTTAGTGATTGTATGGACATTTGAAGTATTTTGGAAGAACCGAGTCAGTACCGGACCAAATCGTATACTTTTGGATCGACACTTAAGGACGGAGTGAAGACTGAGGGATTTACACCAGTTGTTTTGTTACGGAGGGGTTTCTACAGGTACAGAATAAGGGACTTTATACACGAACACAAAGAAATGTACCGCTTTCCCTTAAAAGTCGACATTAATTCAATTCCCAGAACTCTGTCCTCCCTTCTAGGAGACCTCCTCCCGTACCGTCGGGTGAAGTCATAAGAACAGACCTCTTAGGGTACCTGTCTCCTCGGACCACCGGAGTCAGGTACCCTAGTCTTTCTCAGTCTGTGTTGACTTCACTGAATCGTATGTGTACGTGAACACTATCCTTCTAGTAAGATCTAATAGGACCGTTTGGACTACATTAATGTTCCTAAGAGTATTCACTTTCCTTCTCCTTCTTCTTAGTTCCAGTCTCTTCTACATTACTACCTTCGTCTTCAAATTTACTATTCTCTTTCCCCGGTATCTGGTTCCTACGTTCACCGGAAGTTTTCTACCCTTTCCGTTTCTTTATCTAAGGTAAGATGTCGGAGGTCTTCGTTGAGTCGAGAAAAACTGTGGAACTAAAATCAGACCTTTATGGATAAATTCTAAAGACTGGAGGTCTCACCACTCCATTATTCAAGCATAGTTCAGTGATTTATACGTTATTAATCCTTTGGTTATGTGGTTCAAAGCAACGACAAAGTCCAGATG
The DNA here is from genome assembly GCA_006410555.1 of Capra ibex. Classification (NCBI taxonomy): domain Eukaryota; kingdom Metazoa; phylum Chordata; class Mammalia; order Artiodactyla; family Bovidae; genus Capra; species Capra ibex. The sequence goes on from SJYO01016970.1 coordinate 16,534,496, forward strand.
TTTCGCACAGAGACAAACCAGAAGACCGTACTCACATGGTCTTGTGTCGTACGACACAAGAAAAAAGGACTTTTCGAAGTACTTCTGGTCCTTAAGTCTCCGAGGAAGTCTTAAAAGGAGGATGTCTAAGACAGGGTCCTCATGTCTCATGTGACTCGACGAGAGGTAGTGGACGACCACCTCCGACCGAGTTCCTGAAGAGATAAGGAGACACAAGTCGTCAATTCAGTTCAGACTGAGAAACACTGAGGTACCTGATCGTGTGGTCCGAAGAGACAGGAAGTGATAGAGGGCCTCAAACAAGTTTGAGTACAGGTAACTCAGTCACTACGGTAGGTTGGTAGAGCAGGTGACAGTGGGGGAAGAGGAGGACTGAAGTTAGGAAGGGTCGTAGTCCCAGAAATGGTTACTCAGCCGAGAAACGTAGTCCACTCCACTTTGGTTTTATCGTGTTAAATCGAAAGTCAAATTTTTATCCCACTATAATAGGTGTTTGAGAAGACCCACTTTATGTATACGGTGTCTCTTGACAAAGAGAACGTAGAGTCTTGATTTAATAAGGAATTTTTATCAAACAGATTTCACACGACACTATCTTTACAGTACAAATACTAACAATATTTTTTTATGGTAATTTTTTATCCAGTGATAGAAACCGACGACGTTCAATGACAAACGAAGAAAACTGAAGTTTCGAAGTGTCATACTAAAAAGACAAAATAAAAAAGAAAGACTACCCTCAGTCTTTAATCATTAAACATTCACTGCATATAAAAATTTAACTTTTAAATTTGTATACGATGTTAAACTGAAATAAAAAGGTACTATAAAAAGATAATCCAATATCTATTGACTTGAGAAGAGATAATATATAAAATTTTCGAAATATAGATAAGTACTGTTATTTGTTCTAAAAAGGTAAAGTAAACTTTACGCATGTTTCTAATCCTTTTGGATTTATATTTTAATGGAGAGATTTGTTAGAAGTGGGTGGCCTAATGTAGAAAAGTATAAGACCTTGTAATACAGATCCGTATGCTCAGAAGACATAGTAATAAGGTTTTTAATAAAGAGTCTTGAAACAATTTTACATAGGTTTACATTTCAATATAAAGAATGGTCCTTGGTGTGGATGTATGAAAAGGAGAATAAAAAATTTGTTTTACCACAGGTTGGATTTAACATTCTATAAATTTAAATGACCTTATTTACTAGGTAGAGGAAAGAGTTGAAACTGGAACTAGTAGTTGTAAAGAGAAATAAGTATAGTTCATATAGGTACACTTTAATAATACCTGGGAATCAAGATCGAAAGATAAAGGTATACTTAGTGGATCGTCGAGAGAGGTGTCGTCTGATTAGACCTGTTGGTTTAAATTTCTACTTTACTATCGTGCTACTATTTTATCTACTTGTTGTAAATTTGTTATCGATATTATTGTTTTAAGAGACTCTAGATATTTTTAAATATCAATCGGGTCCGAAAAGGTAGGTGTGAAGTAATCTATGAGTATTATTGGGATATTTTGTTTGTTAACCAGTAATAACAAAGTAAATTGTATACTTCTGTGTCCGAGTCTTACCAATTACCGAACACGGACTCCAGTATTATAATCGTTTTCTATCTCGGTCCTGGTCACGAGTAATTAAAAACTTGTGGTTGGGTGTAAGAGAGACCATAAAAGTCCCCTTTTATTAAGAGTTCGATATTTCTTTTCGTATCTTTATTAAGTTCCGATACCTCTTTGGTCGGTGTTAGGTAGACTCATTCTTCGTAGTACTTTTTTTTTTTTTTTACAGGACAATACGTTGGAAATTTTTTTACTTCAACCCTATAAAACTCATTTCGGTGTCCCAATTGGGATTCAGATTCTTTTAGTGTGAACTTCATCGTCCTCCGTGACTGTTGTTACCGGTCTCGGTGGTTGTCTTTCTACGTAAAGTGTCCCCGCGTCATACCCTGGAGACAAGAGTTGTGACCGAGGAGGTTTAGGGGGTAGGTTTTACTGAGAACGAGAAGAGTTTTAGAGTGTTGTATGTCGTTAGGAGAGTCCCGTCCGTAATCGAGGTGGAGTGACCGAACAGTGACCGACGTGGAGACTTAACACACAACTTGAAAACTTTGATATGTATTCGGACCATAGGTGTCATATAGTGGATTTAGGCAAAAGGACTAAGGACAAGACTCTCCGTTTGAGAGATGAGGAAATGTTCGGCATACACAAGAAATGGACGTCTATTGGTCTATTGGACGATGATGCCACAGACACCCGAAGGGACTACCGAGTCTACCATTTCTTAGGTGGGTGTTACGCCCTCTGGACCCAAACTAGGGGCCCAACCCTTCTAAGGGACCTCCTCCAAAACCGTTGGGTGAGGTCATGAGGACGGATCTCTTAGGGGTACCTGTCTCTTGTTGTGTCACGACAAAGGGACACCGCGACACCATTTCTTAGGAGGACGTTGCACCCTCTGTACCCAAGTCAGGGACCCCGTCCTTATAGGGGACCTCCTCCTTTACCTTTGTGTGACGTCATAAAAAAAGGACCTTTTTGGGGTATTTGTCTCCTCGGAACACCCAATGTCAGGTACCCGACCTTTTCTCAGTCTGTCCTCCCTCGTACGTGTGTGTGTGCGTGAGATAGGCAACTCAAATCCTAACTCGGCATAGATAACCAAACATGTATGATAATAGGAGAATCTGGTGGAGATATAAGGGGAGAATAGAAGTGATATTATTACGTGTAATAAAGTCATTTATTTAGTTATAAGTCACAAACATAATAATATGGTACATCTGTAATCGATACCAAAAAGGTCGTCAGTACATATCTACACTCTCAACCTGATATTTCTTTCGACTTGCGACTTCTTGACCACGAAAACTTGACACCACAACCTCTTCTGAGAACTCTCAGGGAACCTGACGTTCCTCTAGGTTGGTCAGGTAGGATTTCCTCTAGTCAGGACTTATAAGTAACCTTTCCGAGTACGACTTCGACTTTGAGTTTATGAAACCGGTGGACTACACTTCTTGACTGAGTAAACTTTTCTGGGACTACGACCCTTTCTAACTCTCGTCCTCCCCTTCCCCTGTTGTCTACTACTCTACCAACCTACCGTAGTGGTTGAGTTATCTGTACTCAAACTCATTCGAGGTTGAATGACCGTACGGTGTCAGGTACCCCAGTGTTTCTCAGTCTGTACTGACTCAGTGACTTGACTTTACTCCGTAGTAATACACCATATTATTATATCCGAGGGTCCACCGAGGTACAATTTCTTAGGTGGTCGATTACGTCCTCTGTGTCCAAGTTAGGAACCACCCCTTTTGGGGAACCTCTTTCTTTACCGTTAGGTGAGGTCATTTGAACAGACCCTTTAGAGTACTTGTCTTCTTGGACAGTCAGGTACCCCAGTGTTTTCTCAGTCTATGCTAAATCGTTGATTCGTTGTTGTCTGCAATAATTTTCTATTCGGCACGACGACATACGATTCAGTAAAGTCAGTACAGGCTGAGAAACTCTGGGGGTACCTGATATCAGGAGGACCGAAGAGAAGGGTCCCCAAAAAAAGACCGTTCTTATGACCTCACCCAACGGTACGGGAGGAGGTCCCCTAGAAGGGTTTCCTGTTCGATGATTAAGATTTAATTACACGTAAAAATCTAACGAAAAACTACAATTGTCAACGGAAAAAAATAATAAATCGAAATATATACGTATATATAAAACATGTGTGTATTTATACAAAGAAAATGAAATATAAACATACTCACTTATCCATATACGTATATAACTGAGAATTAAGTCAATGTTTATATTGTCGAGTTCAGTTCAGAATATTGGTTTGTGTAGTCCAATCGATACGTAAGTAAGGACAAAACCTCTGTTGAGAGGACTCGGGACACCAGGAAGACGAAGTACTGTTAGACAAACAAGAGTGCGGACGGTGTGCACACGTACATGTACACTAGGACAGACACAATGGAAGGACAGAAAGAGACAGAACTAACTATGATGTGAAAGTCACTTGTAAGAATTATACCGAAGACTCTTCCCGCCAATGTAGACTTATAAAAAATCAGATGAAAGTATAAAATATCTAGGGTAAATGTGACCCTACCCTTAAGAGACCACTGGGTCTACCCCTTTTTTTTTTTTTAGGTGGAAGTTACGTCCTCTGGACCCAAACTAGGGACCCAACCCTTCTAAGGGACCTCCTCCTTTACCGTTGGGTGAGGTTATAGGAACGGACCTCTTAAGGTACCTGTCTCCTCGGACCGCCCGATATCAGGTACCCCAGTGTTTCTCAACCTGTGCTGACTCGATGATTGTGAATCTAACTCTATATTCAGATTCAATCTTTATGAAAGAAGATAAAACTTTCGTAACGAAGAAGTAGTAAACAAGTGGACGACGATAAATCTTCAGACTACAATAGTCTACGGGTTAGAATACTTTCAATGGTTATGAAAGAGACTTTAAACTTTGAAAAACATAGTCTACAGTAACCAATAAATAAGATGACTCTTCAGTGATCTTTTACTTAGAAAACTCCACGAATCTATCTCGGTGATTACAAGTCTAGGGAGGTGTAGAGAGGATATTTAATTCTAAAGTAACAAATTCACCCCAGACCCGTGGCAAAAAATTCTCAGGTCTGTTTAAGGTACCACGTCGGTTTCAACTTTTCGTGACGAGAGCTAGTTATAAAAAGTTTGAATTTACACGTATGTTTAACATTCCTAGAAGAATGTTGCGGTCAAAACTGAGTCTTGTAGTCTCTTTCCTGATTCTTAACCGTAAAGATTGTCCACCATGGGTACGACTACTACCTCCGTTTAACTGAGACCTGTGTGATACTAACTTCTGAAATAAGACACTCTCATACAATCCTTTCTTCATTAGACTTGACGTATGATGTGCCTAGTCATGGACAAAGAGTAAGACTAGACAACCACTGAAAGTCAAGTCAAGTCAAGTCAAGTCAGTGAGTCAGCACAGGCTTAGAAACACTGGGGTACCTGACGTCGTGTAGGCTGAGGGACAGGTAGTGTTTGAGGCCCTCAAATGACTTTGAGTAAGGGTGACTCAACCACTATGGTAGGTCGGTAGAGTAGGAGACAACAGGAGAGGAGGAGGGTGGAAGTTAGAAAGGGTCGTAGTCCCAGAAAAGGTTACTCAGTCGAGAAGTACAGTCCACCGGTTTCATAACCTTAAAGTCGAAGTTGTAGTCAGGACGGTTACTTGCGAGTCCTGATTAGAGGAGATCCTACCTGACCAACCTAGAGGAACGTCACGTTCCCTCAGAGTTCTCAGAAGAGGTTCTGGTGTCAAGTTTTCGTAGTTAAGAAGTCGAGAGTCGAAAGAAATATCAGGTTGAGAATGTAGGTATGTACTGATGACCTTTTTGGTATCGGAACTTATCTGTCTGGAAACAACCGTTTCATTACAGAGACGAAAAGTTATACGACAGATCTAACCAATGTTGAAAGGAAGGTTCCTCATTCGCAGAAAATTAAAGTACCGAAGTCAGTGGTAGACGTCACTATAACCTTGGAGGTTTTTATTTCAGACGGTGACAAAGATGACAAAGGGGTAGATAAAGGGTACTTGACTACCCTGGCCTACGGTACTAGAATCAAAAGACTTACAACTCGAAATTCGGTTGAAAAAACGAAAGGAGAAAGTGAAAGTAGTTGTCCGAGAAATCAAGAAGAAGTGAAAAACGGTATTCCCACCACAGTAGACGTATAGACTCCAATAACTATAAAGAGGACCGTTAGAACTAAGGTCGAACACGAAGGAGATCGGGTCGCAAAGAGTACTACATGAGACGTATATTCAATTTATTCGTGCCACTGTTATATGTCGGAATTACACGAGGAAAAGGATAAACCTTGGTCAGACAACAAGGTACAGGTCAAGATTGACGACGAAGGACTGGACGTATGTCTAAAGGGTCCTCCGTCCAGTCCACCAGACCATAAGGGTAGAGAAAGTCTTGAAAGGTGTCAAATAACACTAGGTGTCTCAGTTTCCGAAACCGTATCAGTTAGTTCGTCTTTATCTACAAAAGACCTTGAGAGGAACAAAAAACTAATAGATCGTCTACAACTGTTAAACTAGAGACCAAGGAGACGGAAAAGATTTTGGTTGAACTTGTAGACCTTCAAGTGTCAAGTGTATAACAACTTCGGACCGAACCCCTTAAAACTCGTAATGAAACGATCGTACACTCTACTCACGTTAACACACCATCAAACTTGTAAGAAACCGTAACGGAAAGAAAACTTAACTTTACTTTTGCCTGGAAAAGGTCAGGACACCGGTGACGACTCAAAAGGTTTACACGACCGTATAACTCACGTCGTGAAGGTGTCGTAGTAGAACATCCTAAACTTTATCGAGTTTACCTTAAGGTAGTGGAGGTGATCGAAACGAACATCACTACGAAGGATTAGTGTGGTTACACTAATAGACGTAGCACTTCTAGAAAAAACGTATCAAGCAGACACGTAAGAACAGTGGAGAAGAATTATAGAAGACGAAGACAATCCAGGTATGGTAAAGACAGGAAAAACTCGGGTAGAAACGTACTTTACAAGGGAACCATAGAGAAGAAAAGAACTTCTCTAGAGATCAGAAAGGGTAAGATAATAAAAGGAGATAAAGAAACGTGACTAGTGACTCCTTCCGAAAGAATAGAGAGGAACGATAAGAAATTGAGACGTAAGTTTACCCATATAGAAAGGAAAAGAGGAAACGAAAAGAGAAGAGAAGAAAAGAGTCGATAAACATTCCGGAGGTGTGTGTCGGTAAAACGAAAAAACTTAAAGAAAAGGTACCCCTACCAGAACCAGGGACAGAGGACATGTTACAGTGCTTGGAGACAGGTATCAAGTAGTCCGTGAGATAGAGAGTCTAGATCAGGGAATTTGGATTAAGAGTGAAGGTGACATATTAGTAATCCCTAAACGAAATCCAGTATGGACTTACCAGATCACCAAAAGGGATGAAAGAAGTTAAATTCAGACTTAAACCGTTATTCCTCAAGTACTAGACTCGGTGTCAGTCGAGGACCAGAACAAAAACGACTGACATACCTCGAACAGGTGGAAACCGACGTTTCTTATATTAGTTAGACTAAGTCCGGGACGTCGGTGTTCACCCCAAAAAAAAAACAAACAAAACAAAACAAAACAAAAACGAAACCTATTGGAAAAGTTTTACTAAACGACTTAGACTAAGAAAAAAGAACCCCTATCTTGAACATAAAGTCTGGTATAAAATTCTCCTGTCCTGTCCTCTTCTTTTCACTGATCCCTCTTCAAAGGAGAGTAGGTCGTCTCAAGTGGGAGTAGTACGACAACCGGTGACACTCTGACGACGGGACTTGATTCTCGAAATTGAAACTCCCACGAGCACCCCTCAAAACAAAACTCCAAAACCCAACAGTCACCAACCCAACAAAAAAAAAAAAATTAAAACTGCACACACGTACACTCACATAGCACGAATCCAACGTGTAAATTGGAAGTGGAAGGTTCCCTAACGGCCGGAGAACCTTTCGACGAGTCGTCTGGTAATCTGAGCCTTTCTTCTGGGACGACCGCCGACACGGAGGACTCAGGAGAGTGAGTACAAAACTGACACACAGGGGAAGACGACCACGAGAACTGTCGACGGACCAGTAACGGACGGAAACCTTCAACCTTTGTTTATTACATCTGGGTTGCGTGTAAGATTTAAATATTACTCATTATTAACCTTGTTTGTTTCTAAGAACATGGGTTTCACTGAGAGGACCCTTTTTGTCGAAAAAAAAAAAAGAAGAGTCTTACTCTGATTTATCCTCCTTTCCTAAGTCTTTATGTTACATCTTAAAACTTCCTTCTCTTAAAAGACAGGACATATACAATTTTCCTTTAAGCTATCAAAGTTATGGACGATTAGTTTCCAAATGAGTCGATTGGTATACAGGTCCAACGACCGTCTCAAAGAAAGTCTAGACTCACCACGGACGACTTAAATCTTTGGAAGTATGTCATCGAGACAAGTGAAAACAAAGACAAAAAACGATGTTGGTTATCCTGTTAACTGTTTTACTCCATGTGACCTCTTCCTTTATCGATTGGCAAAGTCATAAGAACGGAACTCTTGGGGTACTTGTCATACTTTTCCCTTTTACTATCCTGTGACTTTCTACTTGAGAGGTCCGGTCATCCACGGGTTATACGATGACCTCTAGTCACCTCTTTATTGAGGTCTTTCTTAATTCTCTGCCTCGGTTTCGTTTTTGTTGTGGGTCAATACCTACACTGACCACTATCTTCGTTCCAGGTTACGACATTTCTCGTTGTAACGTATCCTTGGATCTAGCAATCCAGGTACTTAGATCCGTTTAACCTTCATCAGTTTGTCCTCTACCGTTCTCACTTGTAGCTGTAAAATCCTTAGTCGCTTGATTTTACCTGACCTTACCCACTTAAATTAAGTCTACCGGTAATATAGATGATGACACCCGTTCTTAGGGGATCTTCTTTACCTTATCTGTAGTACCAGTTGTTCTCAGGTTTTACGTCATGAACCTACGTTAGAGTTTTTGCTGTCTTACTAGAGACAAACAAAGGTTCCGTTTGGTAAGTTATAGTACCATTAAGTTCAGATACAGGTCTGGTTATTACGACTTCTTCGACTTCGACTTACCAAGACACTTCTGGATGTTCTAGAAATTCTTGATTGTGGGGTTTTTCTACAGGAAAAGTAATATCCCCTGACCTTACGGTTTCATCTTTCAGTTCTCTGTGGACCATTTAAACCGGAACCTCGTGTCAACTTCGTCCCGTTTCCGATCATTCTCTTGTGCGACCAGTATCGTTTGTGGGAGAAGGTTGTTGTGTTCTCTTCTGAGATGTGTACCACTGAAATTACGTGTAATTACAAACTCTTTACAACAAGATTTAGTTGATGGAATCTTTATTTCTTGTTTACTAAGTCACCTAACTGACAATTGTATGATTATGTCAAATTAATTCGGTATCTTAAATTTGGAGTAACTCTGAATTTTTTAGATTATCAACCCTTTCGACATATACACACGTCTGCCCCCACATTCCCTTTAGAGACATGGAAGACGAGACAAAAAGACGTTTAGATTTTGACGAAATTTTTTATCCAGATAGTTTTTTAGATTAATTCTGGTGTCTATCACCAATGTACATTATTATGAATTGTAGACACCTAACACCCAAAAAAAAAAAGAAGATTCTTAGACTAATTCTGATACCTGTGAAAAAAGTCCTTTTTTATACGTGTTTGTTTATAATGTGTATTTCAAAACGTATTTTAGTCCTTAGGTACGTAGTGGGTTACTGATGCTATGGAGGTCTAATTCTTGAGGACCTATTGTTTTACAATCCGAGAATAAAGTGTCTTGATTGTAACTATCTCGAGGATTCTATATGGTTCTCACGACAAAATCCCAGTCCGTCGCCAATGGACACTTGTTTATTCATTGAGGTAGAATTTCCAAAAATATAAGAACATCTACTTCTATTTGTACGGTTTATTTGTATGTCCCTATTTTTTGCACTAATTCATTTAATGTAGGGCACGACACGATACAGTGAAGTCAGCACAGGCTAAGAAAAGTTGGGATACCTAACATTGGGTGGTCTGAGGAGACAGGTACCCTAAGAGGTCCGTCCTTCACCCTCACCCAACGGTACGGGAGGAGGTCCCCTAGAAGGGCTGGGTCCCTAGCTTGGGTACAGAGGAAGCCGAGACCGTAACATCTACCTAAGAAATGGTGAATCGGTGACCCCTTTGGGGTTCCTTTAATGTATTCGGTCACAATAATTTCACAAGTCACGGTCTTCCCTTTTTCCCCGGTCGTCCCTTTCACACTAGAATGTGGACTCCAGGTTCCCGAAGAACCTTGACCCCTATAGAATTCATTCCCCAAGTCCAGTCCGGAGAGACTTTTTCACTGAACACTCGTTTGTGAATTTCCATTTCCTCAACCAGTTATTCTCCAACTCCTTTTACTACGAAGTTCGTCTCTCCGTCGGACACTGTTACATGATTTCCACCTTGCACCGACCACTCGCGTTCCTTGTCATTCCAGTCACACCGGTTTCGTCTGAATAACTCGGCCTTTCCTATTCCTCTCTCCAACCTTTTCACTCCGGAGTCCTCTCCCGAAATTTTACCACCAACAAAAATGAGACTTACACTGTCCCTAGACAATCTCTCAAACCTTACGTCCTTAATAAAATGAGTTGTCTCAATTTCTCTATCAACACAATTTATTACTGACAGTCTTCGTCGTGTCCCGTACTCACCTTCAGTTTCTGGGTCGTCCACTCTTAGAAGTCGTCCCGTTCTCGACACTTCCACGACTCTTCGACAGACTGAGATTTAACACGACTTCCACCCGTTGTCCCAAGGAAATGAAAAAATTTTATTGTCTAAACAACTCTATAATATGTGTATGGTATTTCGATTAAGAAGATTTCACATGTTCAGTCACCGAAAGTCATATAAGTGTTTTCATACGTGACTAAGGGTGAGATTAAGGTCTTTTCAAAGTATTCTGAATTTAAAAAAAAAAATGAAAAAGTCTATAATAAAAGTAGGAAACAAAGATTTATGGTCGAAGGGAACACCGAGTCGACCATTTCTTAGGTGGACATTACTCCCTCTGGATCTAAGCGAGGGACCCAACCCTTCTAGGGGACCTCTTCCCTTTCCGATGGGTGAGGTCATAAGACCGGACCTCTTAAGGTACCTGACATCTCATGTACCCTAACGTTTGTCGACCTGTACTGACTCGTTGAAAGTGAAGTGAAACCTCTATGTCCTGACTTTAAAAAAATCATATCTTTTATTTTCACCCCCTCATCTTCCGTCCGTACTCTCCCTCCCTTACACATATATGGATATCGACTAAGTCCCGAAGGGTCCTCCGAGTCACCATTTCTTAGGTGGACGGTTACGTCCTCTAAACTTAAGTCAGGGACCCAGTCCTTCTAGGTACCTCTTCCTTGACTGTTGGGAAAGGTCATAAGACGGGACCCCTTAGGGTACCTTTCTCCTCGGACCGTCCGATGTCAGGTGCCCCAGTGTCTCAGTCTGTGCCGACTCGTCGACCCGAGTGTCCGTATCGACTAAGTTCGACAACATGTCCTCCTTGATTGGGTTGTGACATATCGTTAATATGAGGCTAATTTCCTCCCTTCCCTATCAATCCCTTAAACCCTGACTGTACATGTGTGACGATATAAATTTTACCTATTGGTTGTTCCGAGATGAGATACCGTGTCCCTTAAGACGAAGTACAATGCAGCGTCGAGCATACCCAACCCTTAAACCCCCTTTTACCTATATAAAGGACAGGTGGACTTCGATGGTGTTGTAACAGTTGACCGATATGAGGTTTTGTTTTATTTTTCAAAATTTTTAATTATTTTTATTTGAATTCTTTGTAAAATTTTTACTTTCTTTTCTTTACATACTAAAACAAGGTGATAGGTTACATGAACACAACTCTTCTTGAATTCACCTTTCCCACATGACTGGTTTTTATACTGTATTCTTACTGACAGAGTCACAGTCGAGACGGGTCAAACATCAACAGGGATCCATGGATACAACCCACACACGTCTCTTTTGTAAGTTTAACGTACCCTGTACCCAGACCGTACTCTCTCTGTACCATACGTGAAGTCCAACCGAACCGCTGGAGAGAACTAGTCTATTCTCGGGAGGGATGCTTACACGGTAGAATCTATCTCGTGGGGTAAACGACGGTATACATGATAGACTTTATTGTGTAATACCATATACTGAAATTACGGTACCTTTCATTTTACATGGTTAGGGAGATATTACAATTTGAAGTTGTTGAAAGTCACTATACAAGTAAATTTTTATTTAAAAGGTGTGACTAGACTGGTGATCGACACAATAAAATTTGAGTGATAAATTAAAAAAAATGAAAGTCAGGGAGGGACTAGTCTAATGTACAACCTAGATTCGACCACAGATCGTACACAAACGTCCTCGAGTCTCACGTCGGACGATACACCTCGCAGTACTAGTAAAGTAGGTTCACCGCGTGTAAAACAGTATTTCAATCATCGTGACTCTTTTCTTTCTGGTCCGTTTTGATGGTAATTAAAATCTTAAGAGTCATATAAATTCCCTTACTTACCATCGTAAAAATACCCGCACAACCGTACTTTCGAGTTCTAGTCTAATAATCGTAAACTTTTCGGTATGACCTTTTCCGTTTTTCATATACGTCGTTGTTTCTCGGTTGATGTCACCTCAGGATCAATTAATTTAGGTTTAAAGTAGGTGTCTTTATACATAGAGTCTTCCTTTTAACAGAGTGTTAATGAGTAAAGATCTTTGGAAGTAAGGTAGTGTTTAACTGACTTGTAGTTTTAACTTATTTACCGATAAGTAGGGAAAAGGTTCAGTATATAATTTTTATATTGAATTTTTATAGAAATCCTCTTAAAGTCAATCCTTGTTGATTCTTTGTCGACATCTTCGAATAAAGGAGACTTTGGTCATCAGGAAATATTCTGGATCCATTATAAATAGTTTGTGAGACCCACTGACTCCTCTTGATTTTAATATAATTTATTCTGTTCTCAGAATTCTACCGACATTGGCATTTGAACACTAAAATAAGGTAAGGACTACCAATTTTTAATATTAATAAAAGATGAAAACTTATTTTACAACTGTTTCTAAGAATACAAAGGTAAGATCGTCTATCACCTCTTTTTTGATCAAATAGTAAACACCAATTGATAGTTATCTTGATAAAAGAGAGAGGTCTGAATAAAAGTACTTATGGTAAATGTCCGTACCCCATCCTCTTTCCTGTTCTTTTCCTTTCCATTCTTTCCCTCTTTTTTTTATCCTTATTTTATTTACACAGTTTCTTCTTTCTTTATTACTCACTCTTTCTTTTACTCTCCCATTCTCAATTCTCTTTCTTTACAGTTTTCACTCGTTCACATCCCTCTAAGGTATTAATAGAAGTTCCCAACAAGTTCCAGAAGTAATTTAGACAAAGAATTTTATGTGGACCTAAGGTGAACTTAAAAGTAACGTAAACTTTGTGATATCTTATTTTTGTTCTATATAAGGTCTGATCTTAATCCATTGACAGATACTACTTTCTCATCCCTTTGTTTACTTTATATTCCTTAGTCCAGTCGATTGGTATCTCCATTGAGTGTGAAATCATTACTAGTCATTCCTTCATGGGGGTTCCGATTTACTTATATAAATAAGATTAACGTAATTACATCTTCTTTCTGACCTCATGTTTGCCACTGTTACTTTGGCATAGGGAAAACAAAATGAGAAATAATTCTTTCTACTATCATCTTTTTCTTAATAGGAGAACCTCCGAAGTTTCTTCCTCGAGACTTTACGAAACGAAGATCGAATATGGCTCTGTGTCCTATTAGACGTTCTACTGGGTTTATGGTACAGAAGTCCCACCTGTACAATCGAACCACTTGTACTACATTTCTATACTGTCGACTTACCATTTTAATAATTACGAAACATAAGTGTTTGTTGGAGATGTACGGTTTATTGTAGAGTGTGTTCGATTAGAGGTTCCTCCCTAATGTGACTGACCATCTGATATGTGAGAGATTCACATACCAGGAACACTGTGAAGAAGTCATGTTTAATGATTTAACCGAAACACCAAAGATATAGTTAGATAATATTGTAACTAACATACAAATCAGTCAGTACAGACCAAGAAACGTTGGGAAACATGACATCGGACAGTCCGAGGAGACAGGCACTCCAAAAAGTCCGTTCTTATGACCTTACCCAACGTAAAAGGAGGAGGTCCAGTAGAAGGGTTGGGTCCTTAACTTGAGTACAGAGGACACAGAAGACGTAACGTCCGTCTAATAAATGGACTACTTGATAGACTCTTCGGGATATTGCAACTAATCCCTTGGATTTAATGAGACGTATGGACTTTTTTTTTTTTTTGTTCAAAGATTTTGTTTTTCCTGCGTCTGGACAAGGTACTAGTACCATTGGCGTTACTATATGGTGGTAGAGATGTCGCGAGACACTACTGGTTCACAAGAAAGATTCCTGTATCTTCCGGTAAGGTAATATAAACGTTTCAGATTTAAGGTACGAGAAAGGAACTTCAAACGGGTTTCAAAATGGATTTTTGACTATTTTCTGATTATGTAGAGACTCATTACTTTAGCTTTTATTTCAACTTAGTGAATGTATTACATGTATAAACTTTCCTTCTCTTACACCTTATCGATACGGGAATACGTTAATGTTGTTTGAGTCCTTTTGTTCGGTAATCCTTTATTAAAAGAAAGAAGAATTGGAGGCGATCAAATACACCGAAACCTCTCCACGTATTTTAGTGTATAGAGACAATCATTTTACAAGATAGACAAGGACAGAGAATAAGGGGGTGAACTTCTGATTTAGGAAAACGAAGGGTTAATAGGAGTCATAGGTTGACACAACTACCGTTTCCTCTACCATCTTCTTCCTACTCTTTGATTCTTTACCGTTAACTCACAAGTAGTTTTATACAGATCATTCTTTATATACATCTCTCTCTCCACGTCTTTTAGATCTGTTATAATATCCTCAAAATATTAATAAGGTCGAAGTAAACGTATATAACCGAAGGTCCACTTAAACACGGAAACATGTTACAAAGAGAGAATACGTATCTTTAGACGTATATAACTGATACTATGTATTCTTCTTTCTCTGGATCGTATACAGCTCATCGGCGACACAGTCCCTAGTATATGTGTATTAATATGAAATCCTCCCGAAGGGTCCACCATAACCATTTCTTGGGAGGACGGTTACGTCCGTCTACATTCTCCATACCCAAGATAGGGGTCCAACACTTCTATGGTACCTTCTCCCGTACCGTCGTGTGGGGTCATAAAAAAGGACCTCTTATGATACCTGTCTTCTCGGACCACCCGATGGTAGGTGTCCCAGAGTTTTTCAGTCTTTGCTGAGTTCGTCGAATCGTGTGTGTTCGTGTGAATTAGAGAGGGTGTTCGCAAAAGTTAAAATCCTACTCCCTCTATTAGGAATACCTACGGTTCAGTTTACCGGTTCTAATGCACTTCATTGATCATCCTGACCCTTACTCTGGTTTGACAGATTATAACACCAAGTACGAGAAAGGTGATATGATGGGATGGGGATGATCACTCACCGTCAAAGGGTACTCTCACTTTTCGAGTCCTGGAATATTATTCTGTGTACTTAAACTCAGGATTTGGACGGTAAAAAGTCACACACTAAAGACCGGTCAATCGAGAGACTTACGAAGGAGAAGACATTTTAGATATATTATTATTCCAGATCGTATGTCCAAACCTCTTCCGTTACCGTCGGGTGAGGTCATGAGAACGGACCTCTTAGAGTACCTACCTCCTCGGACCACCCGACGTCATGTACCCCAACGATTCTCATCCTGTGTTGACTCGCTGAAGTGAAACTGAAAAGTGAGGGTACGTAACCTCTTCCTTTACCGTTGGGTGAGGTCATAAGAACGGACCTCTTAGGGTCCCCGCCCCCTCGGACCACCCGACGACAGATACCCCAGCGTGTCTCAGCCTGTGCTGACTTCACGGAATCGTCGTCGTCGTCGTCGTCGTCGTCGTATGTCCAAATAACACTACTAACACGGTTGTACATAAATTTGATAAGTCGTATAATCAACGTATGAATTATTATATTTGGTAAATCAGTCTCTGTAGTAATTTCTTTCTTTGTATGTAGTCTTAGTCCGATCAGGTAACATACTCCAGGGTGTTGAGATTTTAAGAATTACAATTTACAATATTAATTGGGATTAACCAACTTAGTCTAAACATGGGTTTTATTGAACCTCCCTTTTACAAAAATATCCGGTCTTTGTAAAGATAATATGACGAAAGATTTAAAGAAATAAACGTCTACCACATCGGGAGTGTATATTTTATGGTAGATACTTGCTCCTTATCTCCTATCTCTGTCCTGGTGTTTTAGTTGGATAAACAGGGTTTCAGTAAGAGATCACAAAACGGGAAACAACAGCAAGTCAGTGATTTAATGTAAGTTGGGAAAGGTTTGACTACCTGTCATGTCGTCAGAAGGGGCAGGAAGTGACAGAGGATCTCAAACGAGTTGAAGTACAGGTGACTCAGTTACTACGATCGGTTGGTAGAGTAGGACAAAAAACGGAATTCAAGGTCAATATAAACTTTATCAAAGGGGAACTATAGATACCCCCTAACCAAGGTCCTCAGGACTACCTATTATTTTAAGTTTCTCCGAGTTCTGGTAGTTCATTTTAAAGAGTCATGTTACTTATGTCACGTCGAAGGTATACAGTCTCTAGGAGTAGGAGTCTAAGTTGGTTGATACCAGGCTCCTATGTCTTCCGGCAAACTCATGCAAAGAAACTTCGATTTCCTGTAGAACGGAATAAATAATATACATAATAGAAGATTTTACAAATATCCAATTGTTTTGAGGACTCGGAATATATAAATAAAACTTTACATATGAACGGATATACCGAAGTTCGATGAAGAAGTTTTAGTTATACGTAATTTGTGAATTCAACATATCTTATTAACTAAATGAAGAACTTCGACAATTAGACTCTTCTCGATTCTGATGTCTTTTCTGTCATTTACGATATGGTAGAGTACTTTGAAGATTCAGTTACCGTTCAATCAATTGGAAAGGTGTGGTCTTGAGGAGATAAAAGACAAATATCTTTATCTTCCCTGTGGTGAGTACGGAGAATATTTTCTGTGTTCCTTATTCTTTCTCTCTTAGAAGTATAAAGGTCACAACTAATGGATCCTAATCACGTTCATTGTCGATATCCATGACGAAATTGTTTTCGTGACACTCTAACTCAAGTCAAGAGGAGGGGTCATGAATCGTAGACACACTGAAGTCCGTTCAATGAATTTGAGATTTTGTTAAAAGACTCTACATTTAATCTCGACACTTGTGGACAAACAGTCATGTTCCGTCGATCTCGTTCTACGACCACTCTAGACCTATACTTCCTTCATTCTTACAAAGGACTTTCTGTTTAAGTTTTATCTAAACTTTCTCTAATGTTGTTCATTATCGTTTTTAATCTTTGTTCCGTTGTTTACCAAGTCTACAACTCTATGAACTGACATTGTGAGTAGATATCTTTTTTACATAGTTAATCTTTACCCCTACCACAAGGTTTTTGTAGTATTTCCTGTTTTCAACCTTTACAGATAGGTTATAGATTCTCCTTTAAACTATGGATCGAACACTTTTTACGTACTTTAATACAGATTCAGGTACTTCAATATAATTGAGGAGAATAAAACTAACCTAGGAGTGGTTAGTTAAACTACTAATTTTAAACCGTAGGGATTTTAAGACGGATGTCTCACCCTTTGTCGACGAGTATTTTTGACAGAAGACAGTAGAGATTAAAAAATACCACAACTGATAATGATGAGGATATTATAAAAAAAGAGTAGTAATCAGTTTTTGAGTTACGGATGGACAATTCATAGGTACTACACGGATCTTTAATTACTGTCCATGATCCTTTTTTCGTCGTTTATTTCGTACACGATAGGGTCTAAAATGTCTCGTTTGATCCCTTTCAAGTGAGGTATAAGTAGTTAAAGGTAAGATAAAATTTGTAGTAAAAGTACTAGTGCAAGTTTACGATTAACTAAAACATAATATTCCTGTAGTTCGATTACTTTGACTGTTTGACTACCGGTTCAAGAGTTGAATATATGTAAGTGGTTTTTCAATAAACGAAAGTAAAATGAAAAGAATCCTTTTAAGATTCGTAATTGTACTCACCATTTCAGAATTTAGGTGTCAACCCACTCACCCTATAGATAACTACTAAACAAAAGTTTCCGTAGATGTATTTACTCACTTCTAATTTCACTTTAATAAACAATGTAGAGTATATCACAGTACAGATTCTCTACGAGTATTTACTATTGTCATTATTACAACTATTATTATTATTGATCGTGGTTGGACATAGTAAGATCAGTTGTTATTGAAATTCCGCTCCATTGACTCTACGTCTTGTCATTTCATGAAAATTACGGTCTGACAATCACTAACAAGTCACCTCTATTAAAACTTAAGTTCGTCAGAATGATGTCCGAGACACGAAAATTGTGTGATATATGCATAATAAAAATAAAACAATAATACAAAAATAATAATAGTAGTATGGTCCTTTCGGAGAAGGGATTGTCTAATCGTTGATAAATTTCCGAAGACACGGGTTTTCGGGGAGTCCCAGGATGACCCAATGTAAAAGTGGTTGGAGAGTGACTTTAATCGTAAAAAAAGTTAAAGTTTACACCCATTGTTTTGTGTCTTCATAATCTCGTGGACACTGAAATAGTGGTTGTTCTTAGTGTTCGTAACAATATATTATTAAGAACATTGTTAGAACTTTCAGGAAATATGAATAATGTTATGAAGTTTTGATCAGTGTTTCAGGTGACGATCTGGAACGATAAATTGTGTGATTAAATTTTTTTAGTGTGCATAAGCCCCACTCTCCCAATCAGCGATCCAGCACAGGGTGAGAACACTGACGTACCTGATATCGGACGGTCCGAGGAGACAGGTACCCTAAAGGTTCCGTTCTTATGACCTCACACAACGGTAAAGGAAGAGGTTCCCTAGAAGGACTGGGCCTCTACCTTGGGCCCAGAGGACGTGACGTCCGTCTCAGGAATGGTTGACTCGATGTCCCCTTCGGTTAGGGTGTATGTGACACAATGTTTGATGGGTCTACCGAGGTGTCCATTTATTAGACGGACGTTACGTCCTCTGTCTCCTCTACGCCCAAGCTGGAGACCCACCTTCTCTAGGGGACCTTTCCCTTTACCGTTGGGTAAGGTCATAAAGAACGGACTTTTTAGGGTACCTGTCTCGGACCACCCGATGTCAGGTACCCTAGTGTGTCTCAGTCTACACCGACTCGTAATAAAAGTAGTAATAAACATAGTAATAATAAGTCGAAGAAGTAGACACTGGGTTTTAAGGATTCTCTTTTTACTTTGAACTAACTGGATAAAATCGACAAGGAGCTCTCACCTACTAAAGTCGTACCAAAGTCTTTCAACGTCAGTATTAAGAACCACCCGAGTGTGATTTTTGTCTCGTACTTTACCTAAAAAAATTTGGCACGACTTAAATGATTATATGAAAATGAGATCGTTATAAAGATGGTTTCTTATTTTATAACGAAAGTTTATAAACTTACGTTATGTTAATGTTATTACAATGATGTCTTAACAAAAATGTACATTTTTCATTTTTTCTACTAGACTCTCTTTTTCGTACAATTATACAGACCCTTATAAGACTCTTTTCTCGTTCTTCCTTCTGTGTGAGAACGTCTTTAGTAAAAAAGTCAAATAAGATTTCTATATGTTTTGATCTAACATTTATATTATATTTTTCAGAATTTAAGTAAATTTAATACGTCCTTAAATTGTATATTTATATATAATTGTATTCTTTTAAAAATATAGTTTTTATTTACATTTTCTTATGTATGAAATACTTCACCAAGACTTTACTGACCGATTGGTAAAGATAATTTTTTTATCTTTTTTACCTCATACACAAAGATGTGGTTAAGTACCTTTATTAAGGTCTCTATAATTATGTACTTACATTTTATACTTTGTGATAATGAGTATTTTATGTCTACTTATAGTATTGAACTATCTCCATTGGAAACATTCTTGGGATATCTTGTTTTAGTATACATTCTTCTTTTTATTTCCAGTGTATTAAAAAATTTACTAATCTGTAGTTTTTACAGTTTCAACCTAACTTTTTATTTAATCCTTTTATTAAAATTGAATATACTTCAAATCTTCTAATTATGAAAATTGATTTTTCTTGAGTATTTTTCTTGAGAATAGTGATTATTTTTCTTTAACGATTAACTTTTTATCAGTTTCAATAATTGTGTATTTTATGTCTTTTTTTTTATCAGAGGTGTGTAATTTTTTTCGATCAAGTAAACTGATCTTTAGTTTGGTTACCCTTTATAAATATGGTAAAAAAGGATGATATTAAGTACGTTAATAAATCCTTGATTTTTACCAAAGCATTAAAATACTGGTTAGTACTATGTCATCAAACACCGACTGGTTACGAAAACGGTTCTTGTTAATCTTTTCTGTCCATTTTGGGTGTATTATAGACAAACTTTAATAGTCTCTCAACTACTTCGTTGGTTCTGAACTCATCTGTTATAGGTACTTTTTTGTCTTGTAGTCTCCCCACTTCATTGTAAGACATTAAAAAAGTCTTACAGTCTGACGAAAAAAGTTGTCATAAAACTTCCAGGAACCACATCCCGTCCTTTGACTCTTTGTATCGTCTTCCGGTTCTGATATACAACCTTTTCTTTCTCTTCGAAGACTTTTAGGGTTCCCTTAGTTCTCCCGTCTACACTATGAACCCCAACGGATCGATTAGTCAAACTTCTTGGTTTGGGATCTTTCTACTCTTTGTTCTTTCCCTTCACGTTATGATATACAAAGTCGTTATGATATACAAAATTCTTAAACACTTTAAGAATTTGACTCTTCCTTCTCTTTGACCTTTATATTCGTCTTCAGAAGATCCATATTTTTGACTCAAATCTCATCATACCAGAATCTTCTGTTCTTTGAATTTCAATCCTAGGTGGTTGGTAGGGATTATTTTCAAGATCCAGAGTCGATACAGGGTACCTCTCAAAGTGAGGATTGTTTGTCCTACTCGATCTATATGTGATTTCGGATGACTTTTTGACGTTGGGTCCGAGTTCCATCTGAGTAAGCGTTGTCGTAATTCCACTACACGAACGTAAGGTCGATTGAGTATCTCCTGTTCATTTTGAAGCAATTTTTTTCCATATGTATGTGTGTGTGTGTGTGTGTGTGCAATACATACACACATATATATGTGTATATACAATACATACATATCTATATGTAGTACATATACGTGTATACACAATGTATATATATACAGTAGGTTTCAGAAGTTAAAAAATATTTATAACAGGTTGAAAATTTACTTTTTTAGTGTTTCGTCAGATTCTTCATCTTATGGGCGGGGAGTTTTTTGGTCAGTGTGTTATAGTGTCAAGTGAATAAACTTCAATGGACCACGACTGAAAATGGACTACATTAATTGTAAGTTACTTATCTAACTTCCACTTCTTATAGTAATCTTTTGATAAACAGTTATTGGTCTATCTTTAAGATTTCGATTTCGTGACATTGTCAACTTTAATCCTAAATCGTACCCAATCCGAATCCCGAAGGAACCACCGGGCCTGCCATTTCTTAGACAGACGTTACGTCCCCTGGGCCCAAGTCAGGGACCCGAACTATCTAGGAGACCTCTTCCCTTACCGAGAGGTGAGGTAATAAGAACGGACCTCTTAAGATACCTGTCTCCTCGGACCGCCCAATGTCAAGTAACCCAACGTTTCTCAGTCTGTACGGACTCACTGATTGTGAAGGTCTGAATTATCTTTACTTCTGGTCCTTCACCTTCTTTCTAATTATCTTTTATAGGTACAATTGTCTATAGTTTTGTCTTATCTTTTTTATGTCTCTTGTTTTCTTAGATCTATTGTGCAAGATTGTATATACATTATTCTAAGGGTTTTCTCTACTCTTTCTTTTGTTCTTTGCTCATTTCTAATGGGAGTTTCAACTTCTCGATTACCGATTTTAATAGGGAGTTGATCAATTTTGTGTGTGTACACTCGTGTTATCATTTTGATGACTTTTGTTTTGACTCTTGTAGAGTATTCGTTCGTCCCAACCCGACCCCTACCCCCTTTCTACGAAAGAGATCCTCGTTTTCAGTCGGACATCCTTACCACCTACGGTCTTCTGTCTCCTTGTTCTTCGTCATCACCCTTACCTCCCATTCCTGAATTCTCTCTGTCTTTCCCCCGAAGATCTAACGACGATTACAAGAGACAGAGTCGGATCCAATACATATGATACTCATACAGGTGAACCGTTTTTAAGGAGATCGACGTGTGAATACTCAACACATGAAGAGAAACACATATGAATTTTTTTTTTTGAGTCTTTTTATACATTTTGTTATAAATCACAGTACCTTACTACGGGTGTGGTCTAACAGTGCCGTACAAAATTTAGTCGTACATCTTATACTCGGGTGAAAATTAAAAACTTTTGGATATATATGTAAATATCCGAAAGTATATTTATTTTTACGCGTTTCTTTACAGATTTGTATTCAAGTGGTATTGCAACTTATAATAGAGACCCACCATCTAAAATGAGAGAAGCACCATAATAAAAAAAGACATAACAGACTTAATGTAAAATTGACTCGTACTAGATAAAACCCATTATGTTACTCTTCCTATAAAAGTAAAACATTTTAATTTTTAATTGTAGGGTTGAGACTTCAAGAGAGGTACAATTTATACATTTAACCGACCACGGTTAATGTTTGTCTTGTGAAAGATCGGAATTGACTTCGGGTCTTTTTAGACCATCCGTTATAGAGATAAAGTACAAGAAGGGAAGTAAAAAGGAATTGTGGGGAGTGGAGGTAAAGATGGAGAGTATAAAATCAAAACGGTTATTTAGAATCCAGTAAAAAGACCTTCAATTAAAGTAAAAATTTTTGTTATTTATTGTCGACAACAAAATTTACCTCTAAATTTCGGGTCCTCTTGTACTCCTTACGTAAAGAAAGAAGACTTGAGTTAAAGTGTTTAGAACGGGTGAGTCTTCTTTTATTAGAACGTAACTAAAAAGAAGTATTTAGTGGATCCAATCCAGGTGACACAGAAGATATATATAGAACTATAAAATCGAATAAAGACGTACGAAGAAAGATCCACTTACAGTTCCTTTGACGAAATTAAACCATGGTACTCTAATATTGGCACGTAATGAATAAATCCAATTTTTTATAAAAAGAATTATTGATACGAGTAGATTAGAGTAAATTAGGAGTATTCCCGATCTATTTAGCTTCGACGAAATAATAGTAAACCGTTTCCATTCTCGACTTTGTTTTAGAATACTTAAATAATTCAAGAATAAGTTTTCATATACAATAAAGATGGTGTCTCATTGTAGAGAGAATCGTTTTAATTTTCTATTTCTTTTTAGAGGAAGAAAGTAATAAAGATGTTCAATCGAAAACTAAGGATGTTGAGTATATTATGACTGACCTTAATTTTACACCCCAGTTTTTATAGGTTATCACCTATGACCGTTGAAATAAATATTTAACTTACCTTTTATAGTTCCAGTATTACCATTATTATGATTTGATTTAATAAACTTTTAATATCTGAAGATTTAATACTTTAAATCATTTCTGGAAACTCTCAGGGAACCTGACGTTCCTCTAGTTTGGTCAGTTAGGATTTCCTTCAGTTAGGACTTATAAGTGACCTTCCTGAACTGACTTCGACTTTGAGGTTATGAAACCGACAGACTACACTTCCTTACTGAATAACCTTTTCTGAGATTTCGACCCTTTCTAACTTCCGTCCTCTTCCCCTGAGATACCTGTACCCAAACTCGTTCGAGGTCCTCAACCTCTACCTGTCCCTTCGGACCGTACGACGTCAGGAACCCCGACGTTTCTCAGTCTATACTGACTCCCTTACTTGACTGATTTTAATACTTTATGTTGTAAAATAAAAAGATACTTAGTTAGTAACACACTATTGTTTTATGATACATTGTCTTGGTCATCTCTTTTATTTTTTGTGTTTGTTTGTATCTTCATTTCTGTTAAAGATAGATTCGATAGGTACTTTTCTCCTAAGAAGACCGAGTGTAAAAACAATAACAAGAACAAGTTAACGATTTATTACAGACTGAGAAACGTTGGGGTTCCTGACGTCGTGTGGTCCGAAGGAACAGGAAATGATAGAGGACCTCAAACGACTTTGAGTATAGGTAACTCAGTCACTACGGTAGGTTGTTAGAGTAGGAGACAACGGGGAAGAGGAGGACGGGATTCAGAAAGGGTTGTAGTCTCCCAGAAAAAGTTACTCGACCCAGAAGTGGAGTTCACTGGTTTCATAACTTCGAAGTCGAAGTCAGGGAGGTTACTTATAAGTCTATAAAAATCATCGTAGACTAATGGAATTTTTTCGTACGTATGTCAATCAAGTCAAGTCAAGTCAGTGAGTCAGCACAGGCTGAGAAACGCTGGGGTACTTAGTGTCGTGCGGTCTTGAGGGACAGGTAGTGGCAGAGGGCCTCAAGTGAGTCTGAGTACAGGTAGCTCAGTCACTACGGTAGGTCGGTAGAGTAGGAGCCAGCAGGGGAAGAGGAGGACGGGGTTTAGGAAGGGTCGTAGTCTCAGAAAAGGTTACTCAGTTGAGAAGCGTACTCCACCGGTTTCATGACCTCGAAGTCGAAACCGTAGTAAGGAAGGTTTCTTTAGGGTCCCAACTAGAGGAAGTCTTACCTGACCAACCTAGAGGAACGTCAGGTTCCCTGAGAGTTCTCAGAAGAGGTTGTGGTGTCAAGTTTGCGTAGTTAAGAAGTCTTGAGTCGGAAGAAGTGTCAGGTTGAGAGTGTAGGTATGTACTGGTGTCCTTTTTGGTATCGGAACTGATCTGCCTGGAATCAACCGTTTCATCAGAGACGAAAACCTATACGATAGATCCAACCAGTATTGAAAAGAAGCTTCCTCTTGCGCAGAAAATTAAAGTACCGACGTCAGTGGTAGACGTCACTAAAAGCTCGGGTCTTTTTATTTCAGACTGTAACAAAGATGACAAAGGGGTAGATAAAGGGTACTTCACTACCCTGTTCTACGGTACTAGAAGCAAATGACTTACAACTCGAAATTCGGTTGAAAAACCGAGAGGAGAAAGTGAAAGTAGTTCTCCGAAAAATCGAGGAGAAGTGAAAGACGGTATTCTCACCACAGTAGACGTATAGACTCCAATAACTATAAAGAGGGCCGTTAGAACTAAGGTCGAACACAAAGAAGGTCAGGTCGTAAAGAGTACTACACGAGACGTATATTCAATTTATTCGTCCCACTGTTATATGTCGGAACTGGATGAGGAAAAGGATAAACCTTGGTCAAACAAGGTACAGGTCAAGATTGACAACGAAGGACTGGACGTATGTCTAAAGAGTTCTCCGTCCAATCCACCAGACCATAAGGGTATGAGAGTCTTAAAAGGTGTCAAATAACACTAGGTGTGTCAGTTTCCAAAACCGTATCAGTTATTTCGTCTTTATCTACAAAAAGACCTTGAGAGAACGAAAAAACTACTAGGTCGTCTACAACCGTTAAACTAGAGACCAAGGAGACAGAAAAGATTTTGGTCGAACTTGTAGACCTTGAAGTACCAAGTACATAACGACTTCAGACCGAACCTCTTAAAACTCGTAATGAAATGATCGTACACTCTACTCACGTTAACACACCATCAAACTCGTAAGAAACCGTAACGGAAATAAACCATAACCTTACTTTTACCTGGAAAAGGTCAGGACACCGGTGACGACTCAAAAGGTTCGGACGACTGTATAACTCACGTCGTGAAAGTGTCGTAGTAGAAAGTCCTAAACTTTATCGAGTTGACCTTCAGGTAGTGGAGGTGATCGAAACAAACATCACTACGAAAGATTCCGGGTGAACTGAAGTGTAAGGTTCTACAGACCGAGATCTAATCACTAGTGTAGTAGTACTAATAGACCCAGCACTTCTAGAAAAACCATCTTAAATAACAAGGATCGAATTATAGTACGATTAGTTATGTCTAGAAGAAGATGAAACAGACCCAGTTCTTACTATCATTTCGTAAGTAACAAAGAGATGTACTAGTTCACCGTCTGAATCTCGACTACGAGGAAAGGTAACGGGTAGTAGTGATGTCTGATAGAGCCACCGAGTCTACCATTTCTGAGGAGGACGGTACGTCCTCTGGATCCGAACTAGGGACCCACCTCTTCTAGGGAACCTCTTCCATTACCGTTGGGTGAGGTCATAAGAACGGACCCTTTATGACACCTGTCTCCTCATGTGTGTGACCTTTAGTAGTCTGGTGTATAACGATAACCTCTTTCCCATTTTTAATTTTTAAACTTCATGTCAAATATGACTTACGGACAGAAAAGAAGTGGTAAGATTTCAGCTTTTGAATTCAACTTGGTAGTATTCAGTCCCTGGTAGACATACACCTATATCAAGTGATATTCAATACTTGACGTCTAAAACTTGAGATGTCCTCTTTTCAAACACCGAACACCAATGTAAGACTTAAATCTGAAACAAAATTTAGTATCAAGACGGTAAATCAGTACACGTGGAATCATTAAATATGTTGAAGAGATTCGGAACCAAAGGAATAGTCATTTAGTGATCATGACGTGTGAATTCTGGCACGGACACTAATTTACTGTATTCCGGAAATTTTGATTTGTTCCACGGTCCGTATTTATAAAAAGAATTACAGTCAATAATTATGACGATAAAGTATTCTATACTCCAACTAACTCTACGGATAACTACCGTACGGAACCACGTAGTAAATAACGTTTTATCAATTTTCTTCTCTTATAAAAATTTTTTAACGATAGTATGAGATTAGAAGTAAGACATTGTTTATAGAGTACAAGATGCTCTATTAAATTATTGGTGAGAGTGAATGACGAAGGGGATGTCATTTGCCTTTTGTTTTGCACACAGCGTGACTTAAAGTCGAAGAAAGGTTGTGGCACGAAACGGTCACTGTGTGGGTGTCTCGTATACCGGTTTCCTTGTAAGAGAAGATGTAAGACATAAATTTAGAAGGGAAACCCCTCCAGGAAAAAAAGGGGGGTCAAAATAACTCTTTATTAACTGTGTGTAGTGATAGATTCAGACCCAAAGGGTCCACCGCGATCACCATTTCTAGGGTGGACGGTTATGTCCACTGTATTCTCTGACCCCAAGGTAGGGACCCAACCCTTCTAGGGGATCTCTTCCTTTACCGTTGGGTGAGGTCATAAGAACGGACCTCTTAGGTTATCTGTCTCCTTGGAACTCCCGATGTCAGGTATCCCAACGTGTCTCAGTCTGTGTTGATTTCACTGAATCGGATGTGCGTGATATATTTAAATTCCGTATGTTGTTCTACCGAACTAAAGGTATACAAAACTTGACTAATGGTGTCATACGAGTGGATTGTAAGTAGAAGAGTATCCAATTCAAGGAGAACGAAATTCTCCATGACGTGAAAAAGTTGATGTTAAATGATCTTCTCTTCCTTCTACGTGAGTGTACGTCGGAAGTGAACTAAAACGTACCTGCACATCCTTAGACAAACCACACAAAATGGACTATAATATGTTATAGAAAACTTTTTAACGTCACGTAAACGAGTCACGTTTTTTTTTTTAAACTGAACCTCAGGTAAATAATTCACTGGGAAAAATTTACCTTTATCATCACTGGTCATTCTCTTAAAAACCTCCTTTTCTCTCCGTTGTTGATAGTTAATGTTTTTCAAGTGAAGTCAAGTCAGTGTACGTTGACAAACGTTTAGGTATCTGACGTCGTGTGGTCTGAAGGGACAGTTAGTGGTTGAGGGTTTCCAACGAGTTTGAGTACCGGTAACTCAGCCACTACGGTAGGTTGGAAGAAGAGACAGAAGGGGAAGAGGAGGACGGAAGTTAGAAGGGGTCGTAGTCCCAGAAAAGGTTATTCAGTCAAGAAACGTAGTACCGGTTTCATAACCTTGAAGTCGTAGTCAGGAAGGTTACTTATAAGTCCTGATTAAAGTAAATCCTAACTGACTAACCTAGAGGAACGTTAGGTTCCCTGAGAGTTCTCAGAAGAGGTCACGATGTCAAGTTTTCGTAGTTAAGAAGTCACGAGTCGAACGAAATACCAGGTTTAGAGTGTAGGTACGTACTTATGTCCTTTTTGGTATCGAAACTGATCTACCTGGAAACAACCGTTTTATTACAGAGATGAAAATTTATACGACGGCTCAAAACGGTATCGAAAAGAGGTTCCTTGTTCACAGAAAATTAAAGTACTGGTGTCAGTGGTAGACGTCACTAAACCTCGGGGGGTTTTATTTTAGACTGTGACAAAGGTAACAAAGGGGTAGATAAATGGTACTTCACTACCATGGTCTACGGTACTAGAAACAAAAAACTTATTACTCGAAATTCGGTCGTAAAAGTGAGAGGAGAAAGTGAAAGTAGTTCTCCGAGAAGTCAGAGAGAAGTCAAAGAAGCAATTCCCACCACAGTAGACGTATGGACTGCAATAACTATAAAGAGGGTCGTTAGAACTAAGGTGGAACTCAAAGTAGGTAGGGTAATAAAACATACTACATGAGACGTATTTTCAATTTATTCGTTCCACTGTTGTATGTCGGAACTGTATGAGGAAAGGACTGAACCTTGGTCAGACAACAAGGTACGGGTCAAGATTGACAACGAAGAATTGGAAGTATGTCTAAAGAGTCCTCCGTCTATTCTACCAGACCTTAAGGGTAGAGAAAGTCTTAAAAGGTGTCAAATAACACTAGGTATGTCAGTTTCCAAAACAGTATCAGTTGTTTCGTCTTCATTTACACCAAAAAACCCCCCTTGAGAGTACGAAAAATTTACTAGGTCGTCTACAACCGTTAAACTAGAGACCAAGGAGACGGAAAAGATTTAGGTCAAACTTGTAGACCTTCAAGAGTCAAGTGCATGACAACTTCAGAGCGAACCTCTTAAAACTCGTAATGTAATGATCGCACACTCCACTCACGTTAATACGTCATCAGACTTGTAAGGGACCCATCAACCCGAAGGAACCACCAAGTAGACCATTAGGACGTTACACTGTCTGGACCCAAGCTAGGAAACTAAGTCATCTAGGGGATCTCTTCCCTTATCGATAGATGAGGTCACAAGACCGTACCTCTTAAGGCATCAGATCAGGTACCCCACCGTTTCTCAACCTGTACTGACTCATTGAAAGTGAAAGTAAAATTTGTAAGAAACCGTAAAGGATAGAAACCCTAACCTTATTTTTACCTGGAAAAGGTCAAGACACCGGTGACGACTCAAAAGGTTTAAACGACCGTATAACTCACGTCGTGAAAGTGTTGTAATAGAAAATCCTAAACTTTATCGAGTCGACCTTAAGGTAGTGGGGGTGATCGAAACAAGCATCACTACGAAGGATTCCAAGTAAACAGAAGTCTGAGGTCCTACAGACCGAGATCCACTCACTAGTGCGGTAACACAAATAGACCCAGTACTTCTAGAAAAAACATATCAAGAAGACACATAAGAACGGTGGAGAAGAATTATAGAAGACGAGGAAATCCAGGTATGGTAAAGACAGGAAATAACACAGGTAGAAGTGTACTTTACAAGGGAACCATAGAGATTAAAAGAACTTCTCTCGAGATCAGAAAGGGTAAGATAACAAAAGGAGATAAAGAAACGTAACTAGTGACTCCTTCCGAAAGAATAGAGAGGAAAGATAAGAAACCTTGAGACGAAAGTATACTCATGCGTAAAGGAAAAGAGACGGAAATCGAAGAGAATAAAAGAGTCCATAAACATTCCGAAGGAATCTGTTGGTAAAACGGAAAAACGTAAAGAAAGAGAACTCCTACCAGAACTAGGGACAGAGGACATGTTACAGTGTTTGGAGACAGGTATCAAGAAGTCCGTGAGACAGATAGTCTAGAGTAGGGAACTTAGATAAACAGTGAAGGTGACATATTAGTATTCCCTAAACTAAATCCAGTATCGACTTACCAGATCACCAAAAGGGATGAAAGAAGTTAAATTCGGACTTAAAACGTTATTCCTCAAGTATTACTAAAGAAAATACTTTGATTAAATGGACTAATACGAGAATTTCAGTCAAGAACGTATCTAAGACTAACTTATCGGTCGTAAAAACATTGGTAAGGACCGTCCGGTACCGTTCATGGGGGAAATATATACTTGGTAAAACCGACTCATGTAGACCTCCGTTTATAAAGACGAAGTTGTAATGAACGTTCTCTAAGGAATTGAAACCAGAGTCCTGTCCTTCTGTATCAATTAACTCCATTTCATCTTTTACTATATTTTTTACACTTGATATAGATCGTA
This sequence comes from Capra ibex, assembly GCA_006410555.1. Classification (NCBI taxonomy): domain Eukaryota; kingdom Metazoa; phylum Chordata; class Mammalia; order Artiodactyla; family Bovidae; genus Capra; species Capra ibex. The sequence continues at coordinate 16,564,728 of SJYO01016970.1, forward strand.
TTGGTTGTTGCACAATTCTATTCATCATTCTGATTTCTGAGAAATTTACTGTTTAGATCGGTTTATTAACGGTGATACAAAACCTATGATCATAAACATCCATTTGGGAATTGGGTCATAGACTAAAAATTAAGGAAATAAACAGAACTAACTCAATCAACAGAAGACTTTACAATTTCTATTCACTCTAACTAAGGGACCACCGAGTCTACTATTTCGTAGACGGACGTTACGTCCTCTGGGTCCAAGCCAGGGACCCAACCCTTCTAGGGGACCTCTACCTTTACCGTTGGGTGAGGTCATGAGAACTGACCTCTTAGGGTACCTGTCTCCTCGGACCACCCGATGTCAGGTGTCCCAGTGTTTCTCAGCCTGTTCTGACTCACTGAAGTGAAAGTGAAAGTGAAAGATTCCGTATCTAAAGAAAGTCACAGAGATAAATTCAAAAAGTGATAGAACAGATCTATCAAAATACATACATTATGAATGTGGATTAAGAGAATTTTGGGACAATCTACCCTTCACAAACATAGATAAGTCTTCATGAATCTGAATGTCAATCCAGGAATAACCAATAGAAAGAATTAATTATCGTCACACATGCACAGTTAGGGTTGGACATCTGAAAAATAAAATTTCCGAAATAACCAATTAGGTATACTTTAACAGTATAACTGGTGAAACCGGATTTTTTATTAAAGTATATTAACATAGATTATAAAAATGATGGATTATAAAACGGATTATACAAAATAAGTACAATATAATAGATGAAAACTTTAATGGAAGAGAGAACGTAACATCCCCGTCCACAATGAGAAGATTCTTTTGAATACGTTAATATAATATTCACTTCAACGAGTCAGTACAGGGTGAGAAACGTATGGGTTTCTGACATCGGATAGCCCGAGGAGGTAGGTACCTTAAAAGGTCCGTTCTCATGATCTCACCCAACGGTAAAGGAAGAAGTCCCCTAGAAAGGCTACGTCCCCAACTTGGCACGTAACGTCCGTCTACGAAATTATAGACTCGGTGGTCCTTTCGGTGTTATATATGATAATTACTATGGTAATTTACATGTACAATTAACGGTACAACTGGGTTACCGACCATTTCAGTATAATCAATCTGAACAGAGTCTCATTAAGTTGGGACCAGAAGTACACAAAAAGTATGACTGGGAGTCAATAGTCACTAAAGAGACTGAAGATATGAAAAGTAATATATGTAGAAACATTAATAATAAAAATAAAAATACCGTCTTTACATGTATCGGAAACGACACATAGTCACAATAAAAGTCGAAAAACATATATAGTTGAGTAAAATTTGTTCAGTAGATGATGGATTCGCTCTACCTCCGACCCACTTTCTCAACTTGATTAAACTTGATAATACGTTGTCTACCATATATAACTTGTCCGTCGTCAGACACTACACCTTTTACTAAAGAATCAAGGTATTTATTTTATTGAAAAGGGGATCTGTGTACTATCACTTTCTCGTTTGCTTTTGGAGTTTTCTTTTAAAGTTTCCGTCTCTCTAGGTTTTGCATAATGAATATTTCCTGATCCTTAACTTAATCGTCGTTTGAAGAGTTTACGTTATTTACTTTTGTATCCTCTATCTGTTTCTCGTAGTTTTACAACTTCCTTTTATCGACAGTTGGGTCTTAAACTTTTAAATGACTTCGTAGTAACTGTTTACTTTTATTTATATAAAAGTTTGTTTCTAACTCTTACATCCTCTTTTAATATCCATTCCCTAAGATTGTAAGAATTTGAAAAGTCTTCAGTCTCTTAAAAAATAACTAATATAATAAATTAATACAAATGACTGTCTTATCTTCTATTTACACATTAAAGGTTTCATCAACTCTTCTTTTTTATGTTATATCTCATATAATTTAAACTAACTAAATCATCTTTCGTCCCTTCCTGTTTTTTTCGTTAATTTACTGTAATTCTTATTGTAAAAAAGTTTTTCTTTTAACTTCTTTATTTAACTTCACGGTCACTAATACGATTACTCAATTTGAGAGTATAATTTTCTGACTTTTATAGTCTTTTTATTCGTATCAATATATTACTTTTTTCTTTCAAACTCTCTTTCCTTACCCTTTTCTACCTTTTCGATATGGTATACTTATGGTCAATTTCTTTCGACAGGTTTTATTTTCTGAGGTAAAGGTCTTCGTAATAATTCCTTTCGAATAATATTTTCTCTTTAAAGTAATACATACAAAATATCAGGACTTGACTATGTCTAAGTAAATTTTTCGGAATTTTATGTAATTCATTTGTAATTTTTACTCTATTTTAATTTATATTTCATAAAGTAACAAGTGTACATATCTCATATAAAAAGAATTTTAACTATTTTAAATTACGAATTCAATAAATTCCCTATTTAATTATGGGTAGGTATAAACTTTAAATGTTAATTTACAGTAACTATATGGGATTTTGGTCATTTAAGGGAAGTTCGTATGTACCTTTTAAAATGTCTGACTGATACTTGATTTGAGTCTTCTAGTCTAAGTCTCCTTTCTGTAAAAAGACTGTACTGTTTTATTTTAATCTATAGTTATATACATGATTATAAATTTGAGTAAAGTCTTTATAGTTAAAATTCATTCAGTATATAAGTAGTATTTTCCTTTTAATATTTTATAAATACTCTACTATTACTGAGGGTGGAAATATATAGATTGGACTGGGACTTAAGACTTTAACTGTGACCACGTAGGTTACCAGATGAGTCCTAGAATTAGTCTAACACATTATTTGTAGAATTTTAAATTGTACAAGTTTTATCGAGGACTAGAAAGAAGGGTTTGAAAGGGATATATGTCAAAAAAGGTAGAGTAAATACCGTTCAGTTCAAAGAAGTTACAGCCTTCGGTTTGTAGAATCTCAGTGATAGTTAAAGAGAGAATGTGTAGGTCAAACGTTGGTAGATGTTTAGGATATGTCCGCAGAAGTAATATCTTGGTCTTAGGCCGGGAAAGGTAAAGGGAGAGACGGGAATGTGCGTGCGTGTGTGGAGTTAGTTAACCTTATAACGGTTTCTTAGTACATATTTTCTAGAGGAACGAAAGTGAGAACCAGGGGATGCCAGATAGGAGTTGTGTAAGGAGTCTCACTAGAAAACTGATTGTTCAGTGTAGTGTAGTCAGGAGTCAAGTTTCGGGAAGTACGTACACACACACGAGTCAGCACAGGTCAAGAAACGGTGGGGTACTCGGACTGCCCGAGGAGACATGTACCTTAAAAGGTCCGGTCTTATTCCGCACCCAACGGTAAAAGAAGAGGTCCTCTAGAAGGGCTAGGTCCCTAGTTTAGGTGCAGAGAACACAGAGGACGTAACCGTCCTTTAAATAAACGGTCGACTCGGTGGTCCCTGGAAGAGAGGGTTTGATTCTCCGAATTTCACCGGATGTTCGGGACCGTGTTGATCAATTCCCCTTCCTCGTGGTGGTAGAGAACAATAAAGAACAGAAGAGGGGAGGAGGGAGTGAAGAGACATCGGAGCAACTGGAATCTCGTGTCCTCAAGAACCTCCCATGCCCCATGTGAAGACCCCTGTCTCAAAGACTTTGAGGGAAAGATAAACAGATCTTGTGAGGAAGGGGGTCAATGATTACAGAGAGAGGGCGAAAAGGTCAGAATGGAGTTTATGACAAAAATGAAACTCGGAAGATACAGTGGAACTGTGAAGTTTAGATGTCGGTTAGTTTTAGATCCATAGAATAGAGTGGCAATCAAGGTAACATTAATTACCCTAAAATTATAGAAACAGAATCGTATAGAAGGGAAGGTTTACAAAACGACTCTTCATAAATACTTATATAGGTATATATACATATATTTTCCTATATATATGTATATCACCCATTTATCCAGAAAAAGTATAGTAAGATTCATTATAGAAGTCCTTTCTTATCTAAGATTATAAAAGAGTGTCAGTTTTGAGATAACTCTTCTTTAAATATGTCAACTGTACAGAATCGAATACAAGAATCCTGTTAATGTTAGTAAAGAAAAGAGAACAGTATTACATTATGAATCTTTATTTTAAAATCAACTTAATAAAAATATTTATTATAAAATAAAAAGTACACATGTAAAAGTCATTAAATCATATTTTAATTAGTGTTCGTGTTGAACAGATCGAGATTGACGAAATCTGATAGTATGGTTACTTCATGTCCCTGAAGTGTCTTACGTATCTTATGTTACGTTCGCCGGTGGAGATCTTATGTCGATGTTTCTTACGAAGGACCTTTAGACGCCACAAACCAGGGAAACAAATGTATCTTCACTTTCTCAGTCTTCACCTAACTTAATACCCGTGTTTATAACTAAGAAAATATTGTCTCACTACGCGGGTATCAGTACCGAAACCCTTACAATCACCTGCACTACGTCAGTCTCCGAAACTCTCCTCAAATGCACCAATCAAAGAGAGAACGTAGAGAACGTTACTCCTGTACGGTGTACGAGGTCAAGTTCTTTCTACTGTCTGAACACCTCCTTTTTGATTTGGGTAGACTCGGGTTGGATCTAGTCGGTTTAGAGATCATTGTGTGTCTACGGACTCACTCTTTATTTAAGAATGACACCTTACTGTACTCAAAACACCCTCAAAAATGTCACAATTATACTACTACTGACTGACAATTTTACCAGGTTTTGACTTTATCGGTTTAATATATTGTTTTACACAAACACAGACGAAATACGTTTCCAATATCAGACCACTTAAAAGGTCACCAAGTATGACATGGTAGGAACGAGGGTATCGGTTGTAGAAAATAATCTGTCTATGGAGTAGGGAACAAATCATCTTATTTGTAAGTAAACCGTAAAGGACCCAAGACCCTGAGGACGACTAAAGACCCCGTGTCTCTACATATACCGTAGTAGTGACTGGAGTACTTCGAATATACATCAACTTTCTCTATCTGGTCATTGTATCATTACTTTTTAGTATAATATTTAGTAATAAATTTTTCGGTAGATGTTTCCATTGTTAGAATAAAGTATACGTTATTCGGTCGTGACCCTGATGAGTCACTATCCCCCAGATCCGAAAACTAATGTACTTTAGGTCGGGTGTATATACCTCTTGACTTCGGAAACAAACCCGGAGAGTTGACGTGATGTGAGTAATCTTGACCCAATACTTTGAGTCAGAGACTGTTGACGTGAATAAGTCTTGTGTCAACCGTATGATCTTTCTTTACAGGTTTTGAAGGATTTACTATTATATCCACAGTGTTCAAAGTACGTAACTTCAAGTAGATAAAATGAGTGTTATAAACGGAATTCTGGGAGATCACTCTTTCGTGAGTAAGAATGTCCATGTTTAGAGTGTAAGATAGAATCTCATCAACCTTTCGTACATAAGTCAGTCTTGTCACTTACTCCCGTATATACATTGTAACTTTAGATATTTACTTTAACTGTTCCCGATGAGATACATGGGTTACTAAAGAACACTAAATTCCTCCCTTTTATTACGGGAGATATTACTCTTTCAGGTTACAGACTTGGTTTTATCTTCTCGCCCATCTTGTCTCCTTATACCGAAACCAACCGACCTCTTGACCGGGGATATTTCCATATGAACAATTAATGGAAGAAATCTCTTGAAAATTAGACTAGTGGTTATAAAGTGAATGAAGAAAACGATACAAAGAAAATTGGAAAAAAATAAAAAACATTGATTGTCACTACAATTGTTTGTAACAAGATTCTGTGAAGAGAGGAAGTGTGGTGGGAAGGGTGATACGAAGAAATAAACGTTCAGTTGACACGGTGTGAGAACTAAAAAGAGAAACCCTTAGGGGAACCAAAAAAACGAGGATTTACAGGAGTATACATTTTATTCTTATTCTTATAAATTACACATCTCAATGTGACTTCTAATCTCTAGTACGTACATTTTCCGGGTAGTGCCATAGACCGTACATCTCACTCGTCTCTTATTTTTCTCAAAGAAACTTATCGTCAAACATTTGTACTCGATTTGAGATTACCTTCTATACTTTATGTTGTTCGTAGTCTATGACAAGTCAGCGATTCAACACAGATTGAGAGACGCTTGGATACCTGACATCGTGTTGTACGAGGAGACAGGAGGGTCCAGAGGACCTGAAACGAGATTAAATATAGGTGACTCGGTCACGACGATACTTTGGTAGAGTAAAAAACGGTGGGGGAAGAGGGAAGTGGAAGCTAGAGACGGTCGTAGTCCCAGAAAAGGTTACTCAGTCGGGAAATGTATAGTTCACTACTTTCATAATCTCGAAGTCGAAGTTGTAGTCAGGACAGTTACTTATAAGTCCCAAATAAAGGAAATCCTAACTGATCAACCTAGAGGAGCGTCGGGTTCCCTGAGAGTTCTCAGAAGAGGTTGTGGTGTCGAACTTTCGTAGTTAAAAAACTACGAGTTGGAAGAAATACTAAGTTGAGAGTGTAGGTAAGTACTGATGACCTTTTTGGTATCGAAACTGATATACCTGGACACGACCGTTTCACCACAGAGAAGAAAATTTAAACGAGAGATTCAAACAGTATCAAAAGGAGGGTTCCTCGGTCACAGAAAACTAAAACACCGACGTCATTGGTAGGTGTCACTAAAACCTCGGGTTCTTTTATTTTAGACAGTCTATCATAAAGTGGTATTTTTATCACCTCGATATAGGACAACGTATAAATAGAATATACAACTTCAACAGTTTTTAGAAGTTTATTTCCTTAGATAGTGACAGAAGTTAATTTAATGATACATTATAAAAAAATTTACCCGTTATAGGACTCCTCCACAATGTTTCTCGAATCTTTTCCTCTTTTCACTTTCTGTTTCCTCTTTTCCTTTCTATATGGGTAGACTTACGTCTCAAGTTTTTTATCGTTCCACTCTATTCTTTCGGAAGAATTCACTCATTACGTTTTTTTTTTTTTTTTTCTCCTTTTATTATCTTACCCTTTCTGATCTCTCGAGTAGCTCTTAATCTCTATGGTTCCATTATAAAGTGCGTTTCTACCCGTGTTATTTCCTGTCTTTATCTTCGTCTTCTATAAGTCTTCTCCCCCGTTCTTACATATCTTTTGACATGTTTTTCTAGAATCACTGGTCTATTGGTGTTACCACACTAGTGAGTGGATTTTTCTCTGTACGACCTCATGTTTCAGTTCACTCGGGCATCCTTCGTAATCATACTTGTTTTGATCACCTCCACTACCTTAAGGTTGACTCGATAAATTTTAGGGTATTCTACTACGAGACTTTGACGACTAATACGGTCGTTTTAACCTTTTGAGTCGTCACCGGTGTCCTGGTCTTTTCTAGTGAAAAGTAAGGTCCGGGTTTCTTCCCGTTATGGTTTTTACAAGTTTGATGACGTGTTAACTAGAGTAAAGTGTAAGACCTTTCTATCACGAGTTTTAGAAGGTCGATACAAAGTTGTCATACACTTTGCTCTTAATGATCTACATTTTCGACCTAAATCTTTTCCGTCTCCTTGGTCTCTAGTTTAACGATTGTAGGTAATCTAATATCTCTTTTGTTTCCTTATTTTTTTTAGATGTAGACGAAGTAACTGATACAATTGTAGAAGCTGACACATCTAGTGTTGTTTGTTTTTAAGAAGTTCTGTACCCTTATGGTCTGGTGGAATGGACGGAGGGCTCTTTGGACATACGTCCAGTTCTTCGTTGTCAATCTTGACCCGTACCTTGTTGTCTGACCAAGGTTTGACCCTTTCCTCATGTAGTTCCGACATATAACAGTGAGTGAATAAATTGAGGATACGTCTCTTGTAGTACTTTTTACCGTTTTACTTACTACTTAGTATTCGACCTACTTCGTGTTCGACCTTAGTTCCAACAGTCCTCTTTATGGTTATTGGAGTCTATACGTCTACTGTTGTGGGATTACCGTCTTTCGGTTCTCCTTGATTTCTTGGAGAACTACTTCACTTTCCTCTCACTTTTTCAACCGAATTTTGAGTTGAAAGTTTTTTACTTCAAGTACCGTAGACCAGGGTAGTGCAATACTTTTTATCTACCCTTTGTTACCTTAATCTCTCTGAAATTAAAGAACCCGAGGTTTTAGTGACGTCTGTCACTGACATCGGTGCTTTAATTTTCTATGAACGAGGAACCTTCTTTTCGGTACTGTTTGGATCTGTCACATAATTTTTCGTCTCTGTAATGAAACGGTTGTTTCCAGGAATGCCAGTTTGATACCAGAAGTCATCAGTACATGTTTGCACTTTCAACCTGGTATTTCTTCCGACTCACGGTTTCTTAACTACGAAAACTTGACACCACGACTTCTTCTGAGAACTCTCAGGGAACCTGACGTTCCTCTAGTTTGGTCAGTTAAGATTTCCTTTAGTTACGACTTATAAGTAACCTTACCTGTCCTGACTCGTCGACTTGACTTGACTAAGTAACCTTTCTGACTACCATTTCGACTTCGAGGCTTTAAAACCGATGGACTAGGTTTCTCTGCTGAATAACCTTTTCTGGGACTACGACCCTTTCTAGCTCCCGTTCTCCTCTTACCCCTCTGTCTCTGTCTATAAAACTACTGTAGTGACTGAGTCACCTGTACTCAAACTCGTTTGAGGCCCTCTATCGTTTCCTGTCCCTCCAGACCACACGACGTCAGGTATCCCAACGTTTATCAATCTATACTGACTTACGGACTTGTTGTTGTTGAGAAGTGAAACGATTATGGAAATTTAGATGTGTCCTCATAAAGATCTCACTGAACAAGTATAGATACGTGTTCAACTCCGTTTTCTAGTCGTAAACAACATCAAAAAGATTGAAACTTCTTTCACTTCTTTTTCACCTTCAGTCAGTACAGACTGAGAAACACTGGAACACCTGACATCGGGTGGTCCGAAGAGACAGGTACTTTAAGAGGTCCGGTCTTATGACCTCACCGATCGGCAAGGGAAGAGGTCTCCTAGAAGGGTTGGGTCCAAAGGACACAATGTCCTCCTAAGAATCATCAGACTCGGTGTTCCCTTCGGGTAAAGATTGAGATTGTCGTCATATAAACCGGACTAAACAAAGTAATAAAGTTACGACGACTGACGGTGCGTATAGTTTCCGGAATTAACGTCTCTCCTTTCTGTATTAAGTGTCAACTATTCTTTCTTTCAGTAGTCTTAGAGTGTTCGTTGGACCAAAGGACTCGTGACTACACCAGACTAACTCTTTGTAATTGTGACATTAATACCACCGGAAAATCCGTACTAACATTGACAGTTTCTAAACAGGAGACTGGTGTTCGACGAAAAACAAGTACTCTATTTAACAGAGAACAAGTCTTGATTGTATAGAAACACGAAACAGAACTAAACGGTCCACTAGTTCTTGAGTTGTTTTAAACATCAACAAATATAAAGTGATTTCGTTTATAACTCTTCCTCACTTATAACAACCTCAATAAAACCGTTAACAAAGGTAACTTTTCGAACTTCCTGATAATTGACGGTAAGTACGCCGTGTTTTCTTTACTCGAAAGTAAAACTTTACGTCGAATCAAGTCCGACCCCTAGGTAATTTTTATAATCCTTACCATTCAGTCTTAGTTTACTAGTCATAAAATAGAATTTCAGTAAGAACGTACGAGTCAACGAAGTCGACACAAGTTGCAAAACGTGAGACATCTGATATCGGGTGGTCCGAGAAGACAACTACCCCAAGAGGTCCGTTCATATGACCTCTCCCAACGGTACAGGAGACACTTTACTTTTATTGAGGACGGTATAGTTATTTGTTCTTTACAGTGTCGATAGTCACTAAAGAACGGAGGTTTACCCTTACTCCCGAGGGTTTTGACTCTAGGTCTCCTAGGACGGTGGGGAGTACCACTAATAACTCCTCGACCCCCTTACGTTCTTCGTCGGTAGACGGTGAGGAATTACTTTTGTTCTTTTGTCCTATACTTTTCTTACTTAAGTCACTCGGGTCTCCGAACGTAGAAGGGTATGTATCTTATCCTTTCTCGGCAGAAGGGACCACCGAGTCTACCGTTTCTCAGACAGACGTTACACCCTCTGTGTCCAAGTTAGGGATCCAGTCCTTTTAGGGGACCTCTCCCTTTACCGTTGGGTGAGGACATAAGAACGGACGTTTTAGGGTGTCTGTCCTAGGACCGTCCGATGTCAGGTACCCCAGCATTTCTCAGCCTGTGTACTGACTCGCTGATTGTGTGTGTGTGTGTGTGTGTGTGTGTGTGTGTGTGTGTGTGTGTCTTACGATTTAAGGAATTGAAACTACAAGTCTGACGGACAAGGGAAACAACGTTTGAACATATATCGGACTGAGAGAGCGGACGGAAGATCCTCGTCAAAAGAGTCTCGATGACTCCACCACAGAGGGCCCTGAGTCTCAGGATTTGTCAGAGTGGTTTATTTTATGGCGAGATGAAAGTCTAACACTGACATACAAAATAAACTGCGGAGGAGTCCCCCTAAAGGGACTGGGTGCCTAACTTGGGTTTAGAGGACGTAGAGGATGTACCCTCCACCTAAGAACTGACGACTCGGTGGGACCCCTCGGGTCTCAGTAAGTTTAACTGTCCGTTAGTGAATAATCAAGTTAAATGTTTTAAATCTGTCTTTAAGGGTTCACGTCTTACAGACAGTATTATTCGAAAGGTTGAATTAGACGTATATAAAAAGGAATTACTATTTTATCTTGAGGTTTGAGTATGGTGTCTGCAGGAGATCCCCTACCGAATATTTTCACAACTATCCACCCACACGACACAGGGGTACTTTTAGAAGGAGGTTTGGAGTAAATAAAGAATTTAGTGTGAATCAAAACAGTGTATGCAATTAATCTTAACGTTCGGGAGAGATCCCTAGAGAGTAAACAGTAAATATTTTACGAAAGATTCACGTTAGTCATTGTTTAATATTTTGCTAATAGAATGATTCCGTTAATAAGATGATGTCTTCTTATATTCTGAACCTTATTGGTGGCGAAACACTAAAATTGTGTCGTAAGGGGTAGTGGTACGTGGTGAATCCGTGCGTATGTGTGTGTGTGTGTGTAAGTGTGTGTGGAGACTTTTACATCGTGGAACCTCCACCTTCTTCCCTACGACTTCAGTGAAGATAAATCCAGTCGAGGAAAGTGGCACTATTAATCGAAAGTCATAGGAACGTCTGAGTCCATATAAAATCCTAAAGTTAAGACACGTTGGTAGACTCAATATATATCTGAAAAGGGATGTTTAAAGATTAAAGAAAAGGAGTAATGGTTAGATTTTATAAGGAGAAAATCATTACTTTACGACAAATAATCTATAGTCAGGTTCTTAACTTATTTCTATCAATGTTTTTTACAAACAAAGTTTATACTCTTTAGAACAAGAAATAAAAAATAAAATATAGCTACATATCAATTAATTGTCACAATCAAAGTCCACACACCGTTTCACTAACAATATGGATATATCCACACACACACACAATCAACGAGTCAGCACGAGTTGAGAAACCCTGAGATACTTGACATCGGAAGGTCCGAGAAGACAAGTACCTTAAAAGGTCCGTTCTTATAACCTCACCCAACGGTAAGGGAAGAGGTCCCCCTAGAAGGATTGGGTCCCTACCTTGGGTCTAGAGGGTGTGACGTTCGTCTAAGGAATGTTAGACTCGATAGTCCCTTCGGGGTATGTAATGTATACGTAGATAAGAAAAAGATTAATAAAAGGGTAAATTCAATAATGTCTTATAACTTGTCTCAAAGGACGCGATATCTCATCGAGAAATAACCAATAGATAAAATTTATGTCATCACACATATACAGTTAGATTTTGAGGTTTATGGAACACAAATAATCAAAATCCATCCGTTGTATTACTAAATTATGAACACACGGAACGTTTCTCTAATAGCGTTATTCAGATCGATTATAACAATTGTGGACCCTTAATCGTAAAATTAATAATGTCGTACAGACTTTTAGCCATAAAAATACAATTTTAAGTTTTGCAATCTCGAATTATGTACAAATTAAATAAATTTCTTATCTAATTTTACCTATAAACAAAAATTTGTCAAGTTATCGTTGTAGATACATGTATATAAATACTCAGTTGTTCAAACATCAGTAAAATAACCTAAAGAAACCAGGATCGATTAGACTCTCGAAAAGATAAAAATTATTCTTTGACGAAGTAAATGTAAAAAGTACTATTTTCTACAGTAACAACAGTGAAACACGTGTAAAAGGAGAATCGATATACGTGACTATAACAAAAATCGTTAAAGTTATAAAATGGAATACCCGTATCTCTTTGTAAAATAAAACTGTACCATGAATTATTTATTCATACATGAATGAATAGTAAATAGAAACTTTTATCGAGTTCAAAAAGTGAGACAAAAGAATGTTAAGTCGTGAATGGTACGATAAGAGAACGAGTTCCAAAGGACTTCAGAAAAGTCGTTACTTTCTTATCATGGTTATTATGATTTGAGGAACGAGACCGAATGTCTTGGGACGTACTAGAGTGGTCGGTTGAAGAGAGTGAACAGAAATTAGTGCGAGGGGCGAGACGAGATCGGTGTGACTGGAGGAGTGACATAAAATTGGAGTGGTTCGTTAACGGACTACCGGAGACGTTATCTTTTAAGTCTTAGAGTCAAATCTCGGGTGCGGGAACCTGGTCACAGGGACTAGTGGTTTAGACCTGGGGAATTTCGCCGACAGTACTACCGGAGGTACTGTAGTCACATAGAACAAGGAGACGTAACGGAAAAAAGTAACTGTGAAAGGATTACAACCAGAGAGAGATTATAATGTCCATAATCAGAGAGGTCACGTTCAAGAACACATAGAAGAAGTGGCAAAATAGAAGTGAAGAAAGTCACATCAGTAAGTCAGTATAAGCAATTGTTACAATTACTCATTTCATGAGTACTCCATCTAAAGGTCCTTTACAATAGGTTTACCTACTATTATGAACCACAGTAGACAAGACAATGACGACTAAATTTTTATTCAGACCTTTTCATCGGATAAGATATTTCTAATACCAATAGATTTAGGTGAAAACCAGAAGGGACTATCGAGTCTACCATTTCTTAGACAACCGTTTCCCCCTCTGGACCCAAAATAGGGGCCTAACCCTTCTAGGGGACCTTCTCCCGTACCGTTGGGTGGAATTATAAGAGTGGACCTCTTAGGGGTACCTGTCTTCTCGTACCGTCTCATGTCAGGTATTCCAGCGTTTCTCGACCTGTACTGACTCGTTGATTCGTGTCGTGTTTAGTTGAAAATAAACTAGTTAAGTAACTACCTAATTACTTGTTTGTTTTAATACGTAATATCACTTTGTTTTGTTTTTTATTATTAATCAGGATTTTTCCAACTAGTCCCTTCTGAAGTTCCTTTAGGTACCGGGTTTTTGTACATCGTTGGTGTTCACAAAAGGGTCTTATCGATAAAATCAGGATAAATTTAACTTTTGGATGTTAAACAATACTTGGTCACTTTATAAGGTCTTTGTGATCATAAAACCTAAAGTCTGTCATATGAGTCTTAAGAGTTCAGACTTTCACCAAACTTTTAAAAAAAGTCGAATACTTAAGTCAATATGTGAACCGTTTATCTACTATAGACATAAAAGTCATCCCAATACCAACGGTCTTAATCGTTTATTTTTCTCCTGTGTGTCAATTGGTCGACTTAGACTTAAACTTAAAATCCACTTTTTGTTGTTTTTTATTACATTTTCAAAAACTACGTTATAGATCACGTATGAATACGACATTTTTCATAAACGACAAATAGATTTCAAGTCAAAATTGACCCTCAAGACACTAAATAGAACGTTGGGACTGGTCTCATAGAACGACTCGACATAGAGGAGATTAACCATGTGAATCTTAGTGAATCTTATAGGTAGAATAAATATTTCGTCCTTTTCTCATCATGGATCAAGAACCACGAAGACCGAAGGACTTATATTTTTTCGTATAAGTAACCGACGGAATCTGAGACCTAGAATTACTCGGAAAACTGGGAATCAAATCTTATTTAACACGGGCTCTACACTTTTATTCGGAACCATGTAAGGTGCAGGTACAAACAAAGACAATTACCGTGTAAGAGAAAAAGAGTCTTAGAAGACTCTGAGGTAATCTTTAGTGAACCGAGGTAGTAAGAGGTTTGTTTAACAACGGATCAGTAAATAAATCAGTTTTTAGGTTTCACAAAATTCTACTATCGTGCTCACCCTTTACCAAATACAAAGGGTTTATCGTATTTCATGTGGTAGTTGGAACTACCTCGTATTTTGAACCGTTGTGATCCTTTGTGGAGTAAATACCCGTCACACTCGATCCTCAAAAGTAAATCGACCGTTCTTAAAAGTACGTGACCCCTTTATACTAACGATATACGATACAAAGGAAAAATTACTAGTACAAGGATCAAACGATTAAGTTAAAAGGAAACGATCAACCGTAAATTACACCTTTTTCTCCTGTATTTTACACTTGGAAAGTCTAAAAACGATTATTGTGTAGTTATATTTACACAGATGTACAGCTGGAAGTAAAGAAGACAAATATTGTCCCCGTTTACGTCCGAATGATAGTAAGGGGATGGACAAGAGAGTCTTTGGAATTCGATTACTCATAGTGAAGAGAGACAACATGTCTGTTGGAGGAAGTTGGCCTATGAAGTGTAACCAAATCTGTCAAAAAGTTAAAGGGTATTTTATTATGAAGGATCCAAGGTTTGGTGCGTGTCGGTGTGAGACGAAGGAGAATGAATGAGTGTTGGTTCGAAGAGTCTCGAAAGGTACCAGTGAGATAAAGAGTGGTGGGTGAAGTAAGACGTAAATGACTCGATAATGAAGGTGGGGATCGTAGGAGGGTTCGTTGAGAGAGGTCCTCTCAGTGGTATAATGTGTAGGACACCTATTTAGGAATTGAAAACACCGTCCGTCTTATTCACGGGGGTTTCTGTGGGTGGAGGATTAAGACCCCTGTACACTTATACAAGACAATACACCCTTCCCTTAATTCTTTTCTACATATAATATATGTTAACGATTAGTCTACTTGAAATTCATCTAAAAGGACCTAATAGGTCCTTTCACTTCAGCGAGTCAGTACAGGTTGGGAAACGTTGGGACACCTGACATTGGATGGTCCGAGGAGGTAGGTACTCTAAGAGGTCCGTTCTTATGACGTCACCCAACGGTAAAGGAAGAGGTCCCCTAGAAGGACTGGGTCCCTAACTTGGACCCAGAGGGTGGAACGTCCGTCTACGAAATTGGAGACTCGGTGGTCCCTTCGGGTAATAGGTCCTTCCGACTTACGTTAACGTTCCCAAAAATTTTCATCTTTACCTCCGTCTTCTCTCTCTTAGTCTCTTTTTATTTTTACTGTCATACTTTTCCTCAACCGAACTACGACGACCGAAACTTCTAACTCCTTCCCCGAAACCCAGTTTCTTACATCGACGACGACGACGACGACGATTCAGCGAAGTCAGTACAGACTGAGACACGCTAGGGTGTTTTCCGTCGGGTAGTCCGAAGGGACAGGGACCCTAAGAGGTCCGTTCTTGTGACCTCACCCAACGGTGCAGGAAGAGGTTGCGCACTTTCACTTCAGCGAGTCAGCACAGGCTGAATCGCTGGGGTAGCTGACGTCGGATGGTCCGAGGAGACAGGTACCCTAAAAGGTCTGTTCTCATGACCTCCCCCAACGGTAACGGAAGAGGTTCTTTTACCATTTCAGTTCTCTTATATAGAATGGATCTCGGAAGTCTTTCCTTACGTTGGGTGACAACGGAACTAAGATTGGGTCACTCTAGACACGGTCTCAATATTGATTGTCTTAACGTTCTATTACATAAACACGATAAAATTTAGTCAATCAAACACTGTTAAACACAGTCGTTCTCCTTTGATTATGTTTAAGGAACTAGATTGAAAGGAGATAAATTCTGATACCTGAAGGTTCCACCACGTCACCATTTCTTAGGGAGACAGTTACGACCTCTGTGTTCTCTGAGTGCAAACTAGGAAACTAGTTTTTCTAAGGGACCTATTCCTTCATCGTTTACCGAGGTTATAGAACGGACCTCTTAAGGGACCTGTCTCCTCGGACCACCCAATATCAGGTACCCCAGTATTTCTCAACCTTGTTGACTCGTACGTACGTACGTAAATTCGACTACGCTCCCTTAAGGTCTTTTTGTATATGAAGACGAAATAACTGATAATTTTCGAGATCTGACACACCTAGTGTTCATACCTTACAATAATTTCTCTATCCTTATGATCTAGTGTAATGGACGGAAGACTCTTTTGACATACACCCAGTTCTTCCTTGTCAATCTTGGTCTGTACCTTGTTTACCAACCGAGTTTTAACCCTTTACTCAGATTATTCCGACACACAACAGTAGGATGATTAAATTGAAGATACGTATCGTGTAGTACGTTTTACAGTCCGACCTCCTTCGTGTTTTACCTTAATTCTAACGGTCCTCTTTAAAGTTCTTGGAGGTCAAACGTCTACTATGGTGAGTTTACCACCTTCTTGATTTCTCGGAGAACTACTCCCACTTTCTCTTTTCCCTTTTCCGTCTGAATTTGAGTTGAAAGTTTTTGGATTCCAGTGCTGTGGGTCAGTGTAATGAAGTAATGTTTATCTACCCTCTTTTCACCTTTGTCACCCTCTAAAGTAAAACCCCCCAGGTTTCAGGGACACCTACCACTGACGTGGGTCTAACTACCCTCTTTACAATTATTTGAGTCGATACGTCTACTGTGGTGGGAATACCGTCTTTCACTTCTCCCTGATTTTTCGGAGAACTACTTTCACTTTCACCTCTCGCTTTTTCAACTGAATTTCGAGTTGTAAGTCTTTTGCTTCTAGTACCTTAGACCAGGGTAGTGAAGTACCGTTTATCTACCCCTTTGTCACCTTTGTCACCGACTGAAATAAAACCCCCCGAGGTTTTAGTGATGTCTACCACTGACGTCGGTACTTAATTTTCTACGAATGGGGAACCTTCCTTTCAATACTGGTTGAAGTCAAGTCAAGTCAGTGAGTCAGTACAGACTGAGAAACTCTGGGTGTTTAGTGTCGTGTGGTCAGGAGGGACAGGTAGTGGTTGTGTCCCTCAAGTGAGTTTGAGTACAGGTAGTTCAACCACTACAGTAGGTCGGTAGAGTAGGAGCCAGTAGGGGAAGAGGAGGAAGGGGGTTAGGGAGGGTCGTAGTCCTAGAAAAGGTTACTCAGTTGAGAAGCGTACTCCACCGGTTTCATAACCTCAAAGTCGAAGTCGTAGACAGGAAAGTTACTTGTGGGTCCTGACTAGAGGAAATCCTACCTGACCAACCTAGAGGAACCTCTCAGGTTTTGAGAGTTCTCAAAAGGGGTTGTGGTGTCAAGTTTTCGTAGTTAAGGAGGTGTGAGTTGTAAGAAGTGTCAGGTTGAAAGTGTATGTATGTACTGGTGACCTTTTTGGTATCGGAACTCATCTGCCTGGAATCAACCGTTTCATTACAGAGAGAAAACTTATACGATAGATTCGACCAGTATTGAAAGGAAGGTTCCTCATTCGTAGAAAATTAAAGTACCGACGTTAGTGGTAGACGTCACTAAAACCTCGGGTTTTTTTATCAGTCGGTGACAGAGGTGACAAAGAGATAGATAAACGGTACTTTACTACCCTGTCTACGATGTTAGAAGCAAAAGACTTACAACTCGAAATTCGGTTGAAAAAGTGAGAGGAGAAAGGGAAAGTAGTTCTCCGAAAAATCCAGGAGGGGTGAAAGACGGTATTTCCTCCACAGTAGACGTATTGACTTCAATAATGATAAAGAGAGTCGTTAGAGCTAAGGTCGAACACGAAGGAGGTCGGGTCGCAAAGAGTACTACATGAGACGCATCTTCAATTTATTCGTCCCACTGTTATATGTCGGAACTGTATGAGGAAAAGGATAAACCTTGGTCAGACAACAAGGTACAGATCAAGATTGACAACGAAGGACTGGACGTATTCCATAAGAGTCTCCGTCCAGTTCACCAGACCATAAGGGTAGAGAAAGTCTTAATAGGTGTCAAATGACACTAGGTGTGTCAGTTTCCGAAACCGTATCAGTTATTTCGTCTTTATCTACAAAAAGATAAAAAGATGAAGGTCTACCTTGAGAGAACGAAAAAGTTACTAGGTCGCCTACAACCGTTAAACTAGACACCAAGGAGACGGAAAAGATTTTGGTCGAACTTGTAGATTTCAAGTGTCAAGTGTATGACGACTTCGGACCGAACCTCTTAAAACTCGTAATGAAATGATCACACACTCTACTCACGTTAACACACCATCAAACTCGTAAGAAACAGCAATGGAAAAAAACCCTACCTTACTTTTGACTGGAAAAGGTCAGGACACTGGTGACGACTCAAAAGGTTTAAACGACTGTATAACTCACGTTATGAAAGTGTCGTAGTAGAAAGTTCCAAACTTTGTCGAGTCGACCTTAAGGTAGTGGAGGTGACCGAAACAAGCATCACTACGAAAGATTCCTGGTGAACTAAAGTATAAGGTCCTATAGACCGAGATCCACTAATTAGTGTGGTAACACTAATAGAACCCAGAACTTCGAGAAAAAAAGATGTCAAGAAGACACATAAGAACGGCGGAGAAGAATTATAGAAGACGAAGACAATCCAGGTATGGTAAAGACAGGAAATAGCTCGGATAGAAACGTACTTTACAAGGGAACCATAGAGAGTAAAAGAATTTCTCTAGAGATCAGAAAGGGTAAGACAACAAAAGGAGATAAAGAAACGTAACTAACGACTCCTTCCGAAAGAATAGAGAAGAACGATAAGAAACATTGAAACGTAAGTCTATGAATATTGAAAGGAAAAGAGGAAACGAAAAACGGAGAGAAGAAAAGTGTCGATAAACATTCCGGAGGAGTCTCTCGGTAAAACGAAAAACGAAAAGAAAAGGTACCCCTACCAGAACTAGAGACAGAGGACATGTTACAGTGCTTGGAGTAAGGTATCAAGTAGTCCGTGAGATAGATAGTCTAGATCCGGGAATTTAGATAAAGAGTGAAGGTGACATATTAGCAATCCCTAAACGAAATCCAGTATGGACTTACCAGATCACCAAAAGGGATAAAAGAAGTTAAATTCAGACTTAAACCATTATTCCTAAAGTACTGGACTCGGTGTCAGTCGAGGACCGGAATAAAAACGACTGACATATCTCGAAGAGGTAGAAACCGACGTTTCTTATATTAGTTAGACTAAAGCCACAACTGGTAGGATACGACGGGTACACATCTCAAAAGAGAACACAACAACCTTCTCCCACAAACGATACTGGTCAAGCAAGAGAACCGTTTTGAGATAATGGAAACGGGACGAAGTAAGGTATGAGGTTCCGGTTTAAACGGACAATGAGGTCCACACAGAACTGAAGGATGAAAAAGTAAGGTCAGGGGATATTACTTTTCCTGTAGAAAAAACCACAATCAAGACTTTCTAGAACATCCAGAAGTATCTTGGTAAATTGAAGTCGATGAAGTCGTAATGACCAACCCCGTATCCGAACCTAATGGCACTATAACTTACCAAAAGGAACCTCTGCTTGTCTCTAGTAAGACAGCAAAAACTCTAACGTAGGTTCATGACGTAAAGCCTGAGAAGACAATTGGTACTACCGATGAGGTAAAGAAGATTCCCTAAGGACGGATGTCATCATCTATATTACTAGTAGACTCAATTTAAGTGGGTAAGGTCAGGTAAAATCAAGTGACTAACGATCTTACAGCTGCAAGTGAGAATGGTAGAGGACAAACTGGTGTAGGTAAAACGGAACTAAGTACATGGACTGTAAGGTCCAAGGATACGTTATAACGAGATATGTCGTACCCTGGAACGAAGATAGTGGTCAGTGTAGGTGTCGATCCATAACAAAAACGAAACCGAAGTAGGGAAGTAAGAAAGACCTCAATAAAGAGGTGACTAGAGGTCATCGTATAACCCGTGGATGGCTGAGACCCTCAAGGGGAAAGCCATAGGATAGTAAAACGGAAAAGTATGACAAGTACCCCAAGAGTTCCGTTCTTATGACTTCACCAAACGGTAGGGGAAGAGGTCACCTGGTTGGATCTGTCGTATAATTTTTCGTCTCTGTAATGAAACGGTTGTTACCAGTTCCGATACCAAAAAGGTAATCAGTACATATCTACACTCTCAACCCGATATTTGTTTCGACTCATGTCTTCTTAGCTACAAAAACTTGACACCACACCCTCTTCTAGGAACTCTCAGGGAACCTGACGTCCCTCTAGGTTGATCAAGTAGGATATCCCTAGTCAGGACCGACAAGTGACCTTCCTGACTATGACTTCGACTTTGAGGTCATGAACCCGGTAGACTACGTTTCTCGACTGAGTAACCTTTTCTGGGACTACGACCGCTTTTAACTCCCGGCCTCCTTTTCCTCTGTTGTTTCCTACTTTACCAACCTACCGTAATGACTGAGTTAACTGTACTCCTACTCCAACTCCAACTCGTTCGAGGTCCTTTATCACTTCCTGTCCTTTCGAATCGTACGACATCAGAGACTCCAGTGTTTTAAATTATGTTCTGAATCACTGATTTGTTGTCGTCGTTATTGTCATGTACTGAACTAAACTTACGACACAATCGATCCTTTTCTATCCGAAGTCCATGTCGTTTCGTATCTTTTTACGGTAAAACCTTTTTTATCTTTTTTTATCTCAAAAAAAATTTCACTTATGATCCTTCTCAATTATTTTTCAATATTTTATTACTGTATTCTAAATATTGTTATTCTCACAAATTATTTTTACTTAGGAAGATATATATTTTATTTGTTCCCACATGACATATCGTGTACCTTGACAATATAAATTATAGAACACTATCAGATATTACCTTTACTTAAACATTTCTTATGTCTATATATACACATAAATGAATACGTATTGACTTAGTGAAACAACATGTCGACTTTGTAATATTTAATTGATATGAAGTTAAATTTTGATTTTCTACGAGATACTACGAACACTACACGGTCCATGAGGAGGTTCTGGAAGTACGCATAATTGAGTAAACTATCGGGGATTTAATTTTCTGCGAATGAGGAACCTTCCTTTCAATACTGGTTGGATCTATCGTATAAGTTTTCGTCTCTGTAATGAACCGACTGATTCCAGACAGATCAGTTCCGATACCAAAAACGACACCAGTACATACCTACACTCTCAACCTGACACTTCTTCCGACTCGTGACTTCTTAACTACGAAAACTTGACACCACAACCTCTTCTGAGAACTCTCAGGGAACCTGACGTTCCTCTAGGTTGGTCAGGTAAGACTTCCTCTAGTCGGGACCCTAAAGAAACCTTCCTTACTACGATTTCGACTTTGAGGTCATGAAACCGGTGGAGTACGCTTCTCAACTGAGTAACCTTTTCTGAGACTACGACGCTCCCTAACCCCCGTCCTCCTTTACCCCTGCTGGCTCCTACTCTACCGACCTACCGTAGTGACTGAGTTACCTGCACTCAAACTCACTTGAGGCCCTCAACTACTACCTGTCCCTCCGGACCTCACGACGCTAAGTACCTCAGCGTTTCTCAGCCTATGTTGACTCGCTGACTTGACTTGACTTGTATGTGTTCGTGTAAGAAGGGTGTACCCTGAACACCATTTCTTAGGTGGACGATTAAGTCCTCTACGCTCTCTATGTCCAAACCAGAGACCCAGTCCTTCTAGACTTCCTTTGCCGTTAGGTCACGAGAACGGACCTTTTAAGGTAGTTGTCTCCTCGGACCACCAGATGTCAGGTACCCCGACGTCTCAGTCTGCGGTGTTTCTGTGCTGATTCGTGTGCATGTATTGAAATCCTCCTGTCATGGTAATGATTGTCTCCTTACTCCTTTGACTCCGTGTCTTACAACTGTTGTACGGGTCAGTTACCGACCTGGCTTGTACGACTTAGGTCCGTAGACCCGAGATCTCCACAGGTCAACTGGTGGTGTTCAACATGTATCCAATTTCTTACGAGAACATAATTCTTAAATTGTCATTCATTTTTAAACTTTAAAACCAACGCACTTCGTAAATTTCCAGGTCCCTCTACAATTTCACGCAGTTTTCTTAAGCCTTTAGATCGATTGTCTTTGTACATTAGAGTCCCCAAGTATACCGTTTGTACGGAACGCATATCGGAGAATTTCGAATTTCGAACTAAAAGGACATGATGACGGGTCCCAAAAATAATCGACTTTTCTTAGGTTAACAATAAAGATCACTTTCTGTAAAGGTCACCAATACCCTTTAATTCGACATTAATGAGTCATAATTCTTACCGTTACTAACCGACATTGAAACTTTTTGAGAGTTTAATTGTGACGAACATCAAATAAAGTTTACATTTTTTTCTAGTGTCAAAATTATTAATTCAGAGACTGGATAATAAGAAACAAGAAGAAATTAACCGATATTAAAAAAAGATGTTAACAAAAGAAAAATCAAAAAAAGGGAACTCCCTCCCCTCGTGTTAGTTATTTAAGATGTTCCTGTTTTTAGATTCCGTAAGAGTTTAGGATAGAAAAAAGGACACGTCACTAAAATACAAAATCCTAATTTTTATGGTTTCCGATTTATGATAAAATCCGGTTCTTTCCTTTACTTGTTTACAAGGAATAAAACTCTACTGTCGTAAAACATTTTCTTTGTTACCGGTACTGTAAATAGGTCCAACACTAAATCAATGTGATAAAAGGTAGTATGACTTGATACAACTGTCTTCTCAGTAACCTCTCTTCTAACACAAATACAACGTAATAATAGGAAACGAAGTTCATTGTTATTAAATAGAAAAAAAGTTATGATTCCTTGAACACTCCCATAAAACAACGTAAATAGTGGTACAATATTTTTTGTCCTTCCGTATATTTTAAGGTATTATTAGGATAAATTAGCGTTTATTAAGGGTAACTTATGTTTTCTTAATTGACATATTGTAGTTCGTTACACGACATATTATGTGATTTGTGAAGATCCCTTTAGTAAGAAAAATTCGTTAAATCATTAAACTTACACTACTATGTAAAACGATACGACGATTCAGTGAAGTCAGCACAGACTGAGACACTCTGGGGTATCTGCCGTCGGGTGGTCCGAGGGGGCAGGGACCCTAAGAGGTCCGTTCTTGCGACCTCACCCAACGGTAAAGGAGGAGGTTACGTACTTTCACTTTTCACTTTCCCTTCAGTGAGTCAGCACAGACTGAGAATTGCTGGGGTACCTGATGTAAAACGATACGTCGTAAGATTTCACGTCTTGAAACTCTTTTTTTACATACTTCATATTTTATCTTTCAACTAAGTCGATAGCTCTTTTGATGGGGTATTTTCGATATTAGATAATAGTATATCAGTTCTATGTATCCCGTCTTCAGTGAATGACATTTATTTTCCCACTTCTGTCAACCTCTTGTTCTTACCCTTCTGTCCCTCTCTCTCCAAACGAAGTACTTCTTTACACCATTATGTATCTGTGTAAAATCAACAACTTAAAACACATTCACCCTCCATCCATTAAATTTTCAATATATCGTTCTGTAAAATTGTAGAATTTCATAGATCTTTTAATCCCATAACATTCTTTGGAACTGTGTGTTCGACTCTTTTGACAGAAAAGTCCTGTTTAATCCTTTTATTTTGTTGTTGTTGTTTTTTCGGTCAACTTAACTAGTTACCTTCTCATTTAGATCTCTTAACACATGGGTTCTAGTATGTAGTGGTTATAAAGTAGGTCCAAAGACAGGATAAACGTCGAATAATTGAGTCACCTCATTTTTGGTTCCAAAATTCTCCCCTTTCCATTCAGAAAGAAAATTTCACGAAATCTTCAAAAAGAGTACCTAACATCTAACACTAATGTTCATGGCAAACTCTTTTCTAGTTTGAAAACGAGTATAAATAAAATCTTTTTTTCCTGACAGAGAAACTTCTTGTCTTTATTTTATTAGTAAATTTAAATGTATTAAAAACCTGTTCCTGGGTTGAGAATTCTTTCAACTTGTACATTACCGAAAATAAATTTCAGTATATAATACAGATCATACAGGTCTGGACACTAAAACTTAGTTCTACAAGGTTTGATAATAAATGATTATTATTAAGAAATGAAGATTGGAATTTTGTTAAACTTCAATAGTATTTAAAGATACACGATCTCATCGAAAAAGATTTTCACATCTCTATTTTATAATTTTATTTTACAAGTCCAAAAAAAATTTAAACAACACTAGTGATAAAAAGATACAGGAGGAAATATAAAGAAATATTCGACAAGTGTAAAGTGAAAGATCATAAAATCTATTTGGTCTCATTTTTCAACTTAGGTATCAAATCATTTATACTAGGAGTGTCCATCTTTAAGAATAAGTCACAGACCTGATGGACTTACTTGTAAATCTACAATATATCTGGGACTACGACCCTTTCTAACTTGTGTCATCCTCTTCCCCTACTGTCTCCTACTCTACCAACCTACCGTAGTGGTCGAGTTACCTAAATTCAGACTCGGTTGAGGTCATCTACCACTTCCTGTCCCTTCGGACCGTACGACGTCAGGTACCTCAGTGTTTCTCACCCTGTGCTGACTCACTTGTCTGTGAATTATTTTTCCCTTAATATATCAGTTTGTGTTTTAGAGTAAATCGTACATCGTTTTGTTTTATCGAATAGGTTGGTAGAGAAGATAGTACGTCTAATAGTATTAGTACTTTTAAAATATGAACCTTTAAACAAGTGTAATGATAGAAAAAGAGTCACTTGATCTGAAAGAGACTTATATAGTAATTAACGAATTGTTGATACGTGGGTCTAGATAATAAAGGAGAATTAATATGGGACTCTATATTCAAAGAACTTTAAGTCAACTGAGTCAATGAAAAAAGGATTCTGTTGTTCAATTTCAGATCAGGGATTCCTTGTTCGAAAAAAAAGATAGTCAGAACTGGGATGGAAATAAAAATATAATAATAAAGAAAAGAATTAACAGAGTTTTTTGGTCCGTTATTTTATAATCATACACTTTAAGACCTTTTCTACTAAATCTAACATGAAGTGTGTCAACCTTTTTTCACAGTTGTAGGAGTTGAAGGTTTGTTATTTAGAGATTTATGAAATTTTTACCACCATTATTGATCTGTAAAAAACTTTTGTTTTTACTTTCTTTCTTTAACTTTATTCTGTATCATCTTAAATTCTTATTAGGTATAACACGACCTAACCTCAACCTTCACATACTCGAGATCTAAGACATTAGTACGTCATTCTATCGGATATAACTTTAAGTTTTCGTCTTCAATCTTATGTTCGACATAATTTTTGTTTTGTTTTTTATTTTACGTTTAAAATTTTATACGTTAAATATGTCGAAAATTTTTATTTTACTTTCTGTATATACTTGGAAACTTTTTTTCATTTTGAAATGACTTCCTATAATTGTCCAGCGTATAATAAAAAGTATCGTTTAAATTCGGTAAGTGAACATCTATTGTTTTTTTCGTTTTAATTTCTTTCAAGTTTCCAACTTATTGTCCATATAAAAACTTTTGAAGGGTCATATTTTATTTACGAAGACTATTAACGATAATAGATTAATTTTACTTGTTAATTACTTATTATACTTTACAATGTGTTTTATTATAAGCCATCTCCTAAGTGAACTCAACCAACTTTTTTTGCCTAAGAAAAGGTATCTGGGATGACTAATTTGATCTCTATTGCTCATCTTCATGATACTCAATTGGGTCAAAGATAGTTATCCACCATATATGTGACCAATTTTCTGTTGGAAATCACATTCTGATAGAATGTGATCTAAAGACCCGATAGACACTATAAACTTTTTTTTGTTTCTTCCTTTGATATTCGTTCCACTTTTCTGTCGGAAGCCTTACCCTCTTTTATCATCGTTTACTTCATTGCCTGTTTCTTGATTAGAGTTTTTATATGTTCGTTGAGTACGTCGAGTTAAGGTCTTTTTATTTACTGGGTTAGTTTTTTACCCGGTTTCTTGATTTTTCTGTAAAGAGGTTTCTTCTGTATGTCCACCGATTGTTTGTGTACTTTTCTACGAGTTGTAGTGAGTAATACTTTCTTTGCGTTTAGTTTTGGTGTTACTCCATGGTAGAGTACGGTCAGTCTTACCGACGCTAGGTTTTCAGATGTTCGTTATTCACGACCTCTCCCACACCTCTTTTCCCTTGGGAGAATGTGACAACCACCTTTACATCTGATCATGTCGGTGATATCTCTTGTCACACCTCTAAGGAATTTTTTGACCTTTATCTTGACGGTATGCTGGGTCGTTAGGGTGAAGATCCGTATGTGTGATTCCTTTGGTCTTAACTTTCTCTGTGCACATGACGTTACAAGTAGTGTCGTGACAAATGATATCGGTCCTGTACCTTCGTTGGATCTACAGGTAGTCGTCTGTTTACCTATTCTTTCGACACCAGTCAAGTCAAGTCAAGTCAGTGCATCAGCACAGGCTGAGAAACGTTGGGGTACTTGGCGTCGTGCGGTCCGGAGGGACAGGTAGTGGTAGAGGGTCTCAAGTGAGTCTGAGTACAGGTAGCTCAGGCACTACGGTAGGTCGGTAGAGTAAGAGTCAGCAGGGGAAGAGGAGGACGGGGGTTAGGGAGGGTCCTAGTCTCAGAAAAGGTTACTCAGTTGAGAAGTGTACTCCACCGGTTTCATGACCTCAAAGTCGAAATCGTAGTAAGGAAGGTTTCTTTAGGGTCCCGACTAGAGGAAGTCTTACCTGGCCGACCTAGAGGAACGTCAGGTTCCCTGAGACTTCTCAGAAGAGGTTGTGGTGTCAAGTTTTCGTAGTTAAGAAGCCACGAGTCGGAAGGAGTGTCAGGTTGAGAGTGTAAGTATGTACTGGTGACCCTTTTGGTATCGGAACTGATCTGCCTGGAATCAGTCGTTTCATTACAGAGACGAAAACTTATGTGACAGATCCAACCAATATTGAAAAGAAGGTTCCTCATGCGTAGAAAATTAAAGTGCCGACGTCAGTGGTAGACGTCACTAAAACCTCGGGTCTTTTTATTTCAGACTGTAACAAAGGTGACAAAGGGGTAGATAAAGGGTACTTCACTACCCTGACCTACGGTACTAGAAGCAAAAGACTTACAACTCGAAATTCGGTTGAAAAAGTGAGAGGAGAAAGTGAAAGTAGTTCTCCGAAAAATCGAGGAGAAGTGAAAGACGGTATTCCCAACACAGTAGACGTATAGACTCCAATAACTATAAAGAGGGTCGTTAGAACTATGGTCGCACACAAAGAAGGACAGGTCACAAAGAGTATTACATGAGACGTATATTCAATTTATTCGTCCCACTGTTATATGTCGGAACTGCATGAGGAAAAGAAACCTTGGTCAGACAACAAAGTACAGATCAAGATTGACAACGAAGGACTGGACGTGTGTCCAAAGAATTCTCCGTCCAATCCACCAGACCATAAAGGTAGAGAAAGTCTTAACAGGTGTCAAATAACAGTAGGTGTGTCAGTTTCCGAAACCGTATCAGTTCTTTCGTCTTTCTCTACAAAAAGACCTTGAGAGAACGAAAAAGGTACTAGGTCGTCTACAACCGTTAAACTAGAGACCAAGGAGATGGAAAAGATTTTGGTCGAACTTGTAGTCCCTCAAGTGCCAAGTGCATAACGACTTCGGACCGAACCTCTTAAAACTCATAATGAAATGATCGCACACTCTACTCACGTTAACAAGTCATCAAACTCGTAAGAAAACGTAACGGAAAGAAGCCCTAACCTTACTTTTGCCTGGAAAAGGTCAGGACACCGGTGACGACTCAAAAGGTTTACACGACCGTATAACTCACGTCATGAAAGTGTCGTAGTAGGAAGTCCTAAACTTTGTCGAGTTGATCTTAAGGTAGTGGAGGTGATCGAAACAAGCGTCACTACGAAAGATTCCGGGTGAACTGAAGTGTAAGGTTCTACAGACCGAGATCTAATCACTAGTGTAGTAGTACTAATAGATCCAGCACTTCTAGAAAAACATGTCAAGAAGGTACATAAGAACGGTGGAGAAGAATTATAGAAGACGAAGACAATCCAGGTATGGTAGACAGGAAATAGCTCTGTTAGAAACGTACTTAACAAGGGAACCATAGAGAGTAAAAGAACTTCTGTAGAGATCAGAAAGGGTAAGACAACAAAAGGAGATAAAGAAACGTAACTAACGACTCCTTCCGAAAGAATAGAGAAGAACGATAAGAAACCTTGAGACGTAAGTCTACGAATATAGAAAGGAAAAGAGGAAACGAAAAGTGGAGAGAAGAAAAGTGTCGATAAACATTCCGGAGGGGTCTGTCGGTAAAACGAAAAAACGTAAAGAAAAGGTACCCCTACCAGAACTAGGGACAGAGGAGATGTTACAGTGCTTGGAGTAAGGTATCAAGTAGTCCGTGAGATGGATAGTCTAGATCCGGGAATTTAGATAAAGAGTGAAGGTGACATATTAGTATTCCCTAAAATAAATTCAGTATGGACTTACCAGATCGCAAAAGGGATAAAAGAAGTTAAATTCAGACTTAAACCATTATTCCTCAAGTACTAGACTCGGTGTCAGTCGAGGATCAGAACAAAAACAACTGACATATCTCGAAGAGGTAGAAACCGACGTTTCTTATATTAGTTAGACTATATGTGTTACTTCATAAGTCAAGTCAAGTCAAGTCAACGAGTCAGCACAGGTTGAGAAACGTTGGGGTACTTAGTGTCGTGCGGTCCGGAGGTACAGGTAGTAGTTGAGGACCTCAAGTGAGTCTGAGTACAGGTAGTTCAGTCACTACGATAGGTCGGTAGAGTAGGAGACAGAAGGGGAAGAGGAGGACGGGGGTTAGGGAGGGTCGTAGTCTCAGAAAAGGTCACTCAGTTGAGAAGTGTACTCCACCGGTTTCATGACCTCAGAGTCGAAATCGTAGTAAGGAAGGTTTCTTTAGGGTCCCGACTAGAGGAAGTCTTACCTGACCAACCTAGAGGAATGTCAGGTTCCCTGAGAGTTCTCAGAAGAGGTTGTGGTGTTATATTTTCGTAGTTAAGAAGCCGAGAGTTGGAAGAAGTGTCAGGTTGAGAGTGTAGGTATGTACTGGTGTCCTTTATGGTATCGGAACTCATCTACCTGGAATCAGCCGTTTCATTATAGAGACGAAAACTTATACGATAGATCCAACCAGTATTGAAAAGAAGGTTCCTCATTCGCAGAAAATTAAAGTACCGAGTTAGTGGTAGACGTCACTAAAACCTCGGGTTTTTATACTTCTTAATGAGTCGGTAATTTTTTTATGTAAACTTAGTCAAGATTACTCCACCTACTTTGACCTCGGCTAATATGTGTCACTTCATTCGGTCTTTCTTTTTGTGGTTATGTCATATGATTGTGTATATATACCTTAAATCTTTCTACAATTACTATTGGGAGATACGCTCTGTTGTTTTCTCTGTGTCTACATATCTTGTCAGAAAACCTGACCCTCTCCCTCTCCCACCCTACTAAACCCTCTTACCGTAACTTTGTACATAGTATAGTATATACTTTACTTAGCGGTCAGGTCCAAGTTACGTACTATGTCCTACGAGCCCCGACCATGTGACCCTACTGGGTCTCCCTACCATTCCCCTCTCTCCACCCTCCCCTCAAGTNATGTAAACTTAGTCAAGATTACTCCACCTACTTTGACCTCGGCTAATATGTGTCACTTCATTCGGTCTTTCTTTTTGTGGTTATGTCATATGATTGTGTATATATACCTTAAATCTTTCTACAATTACTATTGGGAGATACGCTCTGTCGTTTTCTCTGTGTATACATATCTTGTCAGAAAACCTGACCCTCTCCCTCTCCCACCCTACTAAACCCTCTTACCGTAACTTTGTACATATTATAGTATATACTTTACTTAGCGGTCAGGTCCAAGTTACGTACTATGTCCTACGAGCCCCGACCATGTGACCCTACTGGGTCTCCCTACCATTCTCCTCTCTCCACCCTCCCCTCAAGTCCTACCCCTTGTTCACATGTGAGCACCGCCAAAGTACAACTACATACCGTTTTGGTTATGTTATAACATTTCATTAATCGGATGTTAATTTATTTAAATTTAAAATTTTTTTCTTTTTGTTATGAACGGAATATCTTTATACAATTAATTTACTGTTTCATACATCGTATTACGGATCGTGTATCATTCTTAGATCGATTGTTAAATATTTTACTTACAGTAATTAATTTACTTTCCTTTATAGGTTCAGATACCTATACTCTTAGATTTACCAAGATATTTCCCATTTCTATATGATGGTGTTCGGGTGTAGACAACCTTCCCTAGAAAGTAATATAACGAGACGATAGACTGTCGAATCGTGAATTCTTTTTCTTCAATTGTCTCATGGACGATAAGTCGAATTTAGGGAGGACTGAAGCGAGAAGTTTATTCGTGTTTAATAACTATATCGGGAAGACATAAGGTCTTACAATTCACGAAATAAAGGGTCTCCTTCGACTGTGGGAGTGTAATTTAATGTGTTTCTTTTTGACTATATTTCATACATCATTAAAAGATGGTTGTAAGTCGTAAATTTTTATCGGTCTCTATATGTCATAACGAGAGTGTAATACACGGTATACATTCTTTGTTTAAAAGAATATGTACTTGACTGTTAAAAGGGGTATAAGAGAATCCTCAAAGGTCCAAATTTTACAGTTCACGGAAATTTATCCGCTCTACCACCGGATATCTATAAAATTACTATCAAATTTAATATGTTAAAGACACGTTTATTATTGTAACTTGTCTTTATTTCACATTTTCAGTGACACACACACACGAGTCAACACGGACTGAGAAACACTGAGGTGTCAGATATCGGACGGTCCGAGGTAAACAAGTAGCTTAAAAGGTCCGTTCTTATGACCTCACCCAACGATAAAGGATGAGGTCCCCTAGAAGGCTAGGTCCCTAGTTTGGAGACAGAAAACACAGAGGACGTAAAAGTCCGCCTAAAAAAACGGTGAGACGGTGGACCCTCGGGAATAAAAATGTACCTCACGTTAGGTTTTGATTGATCTTGAAATACGTCAGGTACAATTAATAGTCATATTACTTTCTTTTTATCTATAGTTTCAATACGTTTTCCCTGGAACAAAACGGGACCCCAAAAGCCAGACGAAAAAGTTGAGTGGACATATGTCCTAAACTCAAAACCACACAAAAGTTGTTGTTATTTAATTATAATGTTATCATTGACTTATTATTCAACGATAACAGAAATATACGTACAAGAATATATTCTATGTATTCGTACATGTATATATTTGTGTATAAATTCGTGTGTCTACACACAATATACTCTTGACTTTGTTACTTCGTCGTTTTAATTGCAACTAAAGAGTCAGTGACAAAGATACCTTTGTACTGTCACTTCTCTTTATACATTGTAGACTTGAGGAAACGTTATTGTAACCATTATGTTAAAAGGTTGAGTAAAGAACTGTTTTCGACATCACGACGAGTCCGAATCTGAAAGTTTTAATACCAAAGTACTGGTTTCGATTACCGAGTAAATCTTTGGTGGAGGAAGGCCAGAAATTTGTTTAAGTAAAAAAATAATATCACTTAAATGAAAATTCAAGGAGGAACTTTTTTATATAGTTTCATAAGTATTATATTATAGGTACTAATATCAGATACTTATCTACAGTACGAAATTGGCGGACTATGTTACGGGACGTGTCATACAAGTTTTAATAAAATTCAAGGTTCAAAGTTTACCCCTTGTAAATTATATAAAGAACTAACATTATATACTAGTGAGTAGGTAAAAAATTCACTATTAACTTTCATAAAATTTTCTTTTCGACGTTTTATTCATATTCCGTAATGCAATTCGTGTATCCATAGGTCGTACCCGTTCGTAACTCGTAAAATTCACACAATAAATGGTCAACCGTATTTACAGTATAAAATTTTTTTTTTTTGAAAATTTTCTTGATATTATATTAGTTCTTTAAGTAAGAATTTTGAACTTACGTAGTAAAAAAATTAACACCATACAACGAAATGTTACAACATAATCAAAGACGATATGTTACTTCACTTAGTCGATATTCTTATATAGGGGAGGGAGAACGTACAGGGAGGATGGGGTGGAGGATAGGGTGGATAGGTCCAGGAGTGTCTCGTGGTTTGACCCGAGGGTTACGGTATGTTATCCAAGGGTGATCGATCGATATAATGTGTGTCATCGCATATATACAGTCGGGGTTAGGTGGTTAAGAAGGACGGGGCGAATAGGGAATACAAGTATTCAGGTAAGAGATGCAGGCACAGGGTAACGACGGACGTTTGTCCAAGTAGCTATGATGAAAAGATCTAACGTGTATGTATGCTATAAATAAAAAAGAGAAAGACTGACTGAAGTGAGACATACTGTCTGAAATCCCGGTTGGTGTAGAGATGTTTACTAGGTTAAAGTAAGAAAAAACACCGACTTGTGTATAAAAAGTAGAATTAAGTCTTCCGTAAAACTATAGAACGAATCTTCTATCAGGACTGTAAAGACTGAAAGGGTGAACGGATTTTATTAAAAATCTTTAAAGTCGACTAAAATTGTCTTTTAGTAATTTATAGAGTGTCAACAATCTGCAATTGATATATAAGAACGGAGTTCTTGGGGTATTCTAATACTTTTCCGTTTTTCTATACTATGGCTTTCTACTCGGGGAGTCCAGTCGTCCACAGGTTATACGATGAACACATTTCACCTCTTTCTCAAGGTCTTTCTTACTTCTCCGGTCCGTTTTCGTCTTTGTTAGGAGTCAACACCTACACAAACCACCCCTTTTGTTTCAAACTACAACATTTCTTGTTATACAATCATAAGAAGGTTTTTGTGTTCTCTGCTGAGAGACGTATCTCTAGTGGTCTACTACCTATGGTTTTAGTCTAACTCTCCACAATGATGAAGTTTTTCCGATGAAGTAAACTCGGAATGTGACGGGCGAGACTCTATTCACACCTCAGGTCAATATCAAGTCCTCAAACTATGATACCTGACATTGAACTACCCACCAACAAATCAGCGATTCAGTACAGGCTGAGAAGAAGTTGGGGTACCTGACATCAGGTGGTCCGAGGAGGAGACAGGTGTCCTAAAGGGTCCGTTCTTACGACCTCACCCAACGGTAAAGGAGGAGGTCCCTAGAAGGACTGGGTCCCTAGCTCGGACATAGAGAGTGCAACCGTCCGTATTAGAAATTGTGACACGGCAGTCCCTTCGGGTTTTGCGTAAGATCCTTACACTTGGGTCTTATACTCGACTCCCGGTAGTTTGAACTCTCTACTCAAATAATACGTATGAGTGTTTTATGCTCCCAAAAAAAAAAAGGAGGCATATCTCAAATCTGGAACAACATACTCGTTTAGCAACTTAAAAATGTCATCCTCTCATTTGGTTAGTCACTCTACTAAAGTCCTAATGAAGATAAGGATCAACCCACCCCTCGACCTTTCTTCCTACACCTTCAATATCATTAATAAGTGTACTTTCCCTTTTTCCGAGACTAAAGATTACAAGACTGCTACCTCTTCTCTCTTGTCTGAACTTTCTAAAAAGTCTCACTTAGAATTGACTAACATACCACTCGTTCCGTCTTCCACTCCATCGATACTCCTACCATAACTCAGTTTGTCTTTATCTCCTGTATTTGAAACGAGACATTTCAACAATAGTATAAAAGTATTAGATTTTTTATTTTCTCTCTTTTCTTTCTTTATCCCCTGAATGACTAGTTTTGTAAATATTGAGAAATGTACCAAACTAAAACTACGAAGTACCGAAAGGTTCACCTTTTATTATGACTGGTCAACCTTTAAGTCTTACTATTATTTTTAAGACAGAGATACTTATGTATGCTGAACGTTAAAACTAATTTTTTAATTGAAATTTCAAATTGTTGGTTAACTGTCATGGACCGAATCAATTTAAATTAAAGCGTCTTATATGTTTCGGACTACTTTCACTTTCAACTAGTCAGCACAGGATGAGAAACACTGGGGTACATGATATGACAGGTACCTGAAAAGGACCGGTCTTATGCCCTCACCCATCGACAAGGGAAGAGGTCCCCTAAAAGGACTGGATCCTTAACTTGGGTCCAGAGGACGTAACGTCCGTCTAAGAAATGACAGACTCGGTGGCCCCTTCGGGTGTTACGGACTATACCTAGACTATTTGTTAAGTCGCAGTAGGTCTCTTCATCTACTGTATCTAAACTTACTAGTTGTTACAGTAGTCTCCTGAGACTTCAGATTATATCTTTAGATCTTAGACCTCACGAGCTCTGTTTTACGGTAAAAACAAAGACTGTTATTTATTTTATGAATTTACTTTAAATAAAAAAACTTTATTTTTCACACTACACTATAAATGACAAGAATCGAATAAAAAGTTTTTTTTTTGGGGCGAAATAGGTTATAATTTTACAATAGTTATAACCGAACTGTCAACTTACTTACAGTTTGGTCCCCTTCATGATCTTCATTTACATCACTTATTTTAAAAAATTTAGTGTCGTAATTATGAAGATGTGATTTAAATCTTTGTTAAACGTACGTAAACCGTAAATTCTATCCTATTACACCAGAATAATTTATAAATTGTCTAATCGATATATCAAGGTTGTATTTGAGACTGTATAAAATTTAAACACTGTAAACCAACTTTCCACACATTCTTAACATTATTTAAACATTTAATACAACTTTACTATCTACTTAAAATTAAAAAGTCAACTAAATTAAATACTGTAAATTACACTAAACAAATTTGTCACTCTTTGAACATCGTTCCGAACTTCTCATAGATATTTAAATATTCACCTTTGTTACTTTCTTTAAATCAAACCATTTATAATTAGTTCCTCTGAATTTTAACAATTTTAAATGATCTAAATACTACGACAGTGAAGTCAGCACAGACTGAGACACACTGGGGTGTCTACCGTCGGGTGGTCCGAGGGGACAGGGACCCTAAGAGGTCCGTTCTTGTGACCTCACCCGACGGTACAGGAAGAGGTTACGTACTTTCACTTCAGCGAGTCAGCACAGGATGAGAATCACTGGGGTACCTGACGTCGGATGGTCCGAGGAGGCGGGTACCCTAAAAGGTCCGTTCTCATGATCTCACCCCACGGTAACGGAAGAGGGATCTAAATACTTGTCCTATGATAAATATGTCATATGAAGTCTGAATTCCTTTTAGAAAACTTAAACATATTTATTCAATTTATAAGTGAATTTTAGAACTACCCATTTCTCAAAGTCAATACAATTCACTTTTTCAAGACATATAGACGAGATGTTGTATTACGGATTCAATTTTTGTGTTGTTAAAATTTTAAATAATTCTCCCGTCTAGAGTACAATTCACGAGAATGTTGTGTGTGTGTGTGTGCTTATTTTTGTTCTTTCGTTTTTATATGTTCCTCTACGACCCTTTCCAATCAATATAGATAATGGAAACAACACCACTATCACAGTGCCCACACACGTACGCAGGTCTGAGTAATTTATCATGTGTACGTCAAGAAACACATAGTTAATATGAAGTTGTCTCAACAATTTTTTATGGGATTCCTTTTACTTTATCCAAAGAGACATATATTTATAGTGTACACTTGTATTTTCATATCAACATTTTAATCGGATACGTTGACGAAAATAATGGTCTGTGACGTTTATCGTACGTGAAGTTAACGATAATAATTGAGGTGTTTTATGAATAAAGAGACGTAACCATAACGGTATAATAATTACTGGTAACACAAAGACAGTAAGATTTTACAAACGAAATTATAAAGGACAGAAATCTTCATCTTTATAAAGAAAGATTATAAAAAGTTGAGTAAGTGCGTTATTCGTAAAGAGTTGATGTACTACTCACATACTCACCTTCCGTTTTTTATTTCGTCAGTAGGAGTTTTCTTATTACTTAAACAATGTTCTCATTGTCCTCTTAAACGACCTGGAAGGAGAGAAAAGTCCTGTGTTGGTATTGGGTCAACAATACCTCCCCAACTATATAAAAATTTCCAATGTAGTGTAACACTGAGTTTGGATGAAATAAACGATTGTAAGAGGTAGGATAGGTCATCCCCTCTTTCTGACGAATTTATATATTCCTGAATAGACAAAAGCCTGTAAGTTCTACGTGATACTCTCCGATCCTGTCCTCAGTAATAGCTTCATTGATTGACCGAACCAAATCCGTGACTAGTTAGTCGTCTAGGTCGGATCAACGACCTCCTCAGGAATTACCAGGGAATGACACAGTCCACAATTGAGAATGACGTAACACCCCTCCAAGACCTCTTCACCACCCCACTGATCCCACTTTTACCCCGTGTCCGTCTCAGTACTCATCCACAATAAACGGTTGATGATGTTTTTAAAATAACATAAAAATGTCCTTCAAATTATGGTAACGTAAGACCGACTTGTCGTCGAGGTCTAATTCAGTAACGGTACCTCAAGACTGATAGGGGATGTAATAAAGAAGTCCATATTAACATAACGTCCTTCTATTCTACTGGATTTAAAGACAAATCCTTCATTATAAAGAGTAACTAATCGTTTCGTTACGAGAATTGAATCTTTATTGACGCGATAATACGACTTCTCGGGATCCAAATAAGGAGGAGACTAGAACCCATACACTCGAAATGTCCTCTCGGAGTGTTCGACACGAAATTTGTCGAAGTAAGAGACTAAACATCTCTCTCTATGATCACATGTAGTTTGAGGTGAGACGAAGTAAAGGGTGGGTTTCCTCAATCTCGGTGTCAGTTCACATTCTTTACTATATACAGGTAGACTAGAATCCTTGATTGGGATAAATAAGAGTAAGAAACGACTTTAGGGACGTAAAAACCGGAATCGTGAAGGATTCGAAGTAGAGTGAAGAACAGGGTACACTAACAGAGTAAATGGGAATTACGTCCATAAGTAAATTCCTTCTAAACAACAGGTATAATGCACCAATGAGTTTGTTTCGTGTAAAGATATAAAAAGACGTGGACCTGTCTTGTGTTTGTTTTTTTTTTTGTGCTATTAAACTTTTAAGACAATTGTATTCTTAATTTTCGGACAAAAGAAGAGAAGTAGTTAAAAATAGGATAATGGTAACGACTTAAAAGTTTGACTTATGTCATTATCATCGTAAAACACCAATTGAACAATGAAAAAAAATTCAACATTGTCTTCTTGTAATATTAATATAAATAATATTTTTAAATGAACTCAGAGAAAGAAAAGAACATCCAATTCACCAAGTGACTCGACAACGAATTTTATCTTGTCAATAAACCCTCAGACGGTACCGTGATTTAACTTAAAAGAAGTCGACACAAGGTCCTATATAATTAAAACGAACAAACGTTTTTTTTTTTTCACTGAAACGGTTAGTAAATAAGAACCAGGGATAGAATGGACCAAGATCCGATGACATTGTTTTATAGTATCAAAGTAACCGTATTTGTTATGTTTACACAGAGAGTGTCAAAACCTTCGACCTTCAGGGTTCTAATATCAAGACCAGACCAGTTCAAGACCACTTGAACACGAAGGACGGAACACCCGTCACGGAAGAACGACAAGGAGCAGACCAGTTCTCTTCCACGAGACCAGAGAAACAGAGTATTCCTTTGATTTGAGTGTCGTCCGCGAAATAGGAGGACGCGCGACAGCGAGTCAGCACAGGGTCAGAAGCACTAGGGTACCTGACCTCGGGCGCCGTAAGGAAACAGGTACCTTAAACGTTCCGTTCGTATGACCTCACCCAACGGTAAAAGATGAGGTTCCTTAGAAGACTTGGGTCCCTAGCTTGGACACAGAGAAACACAGAGGACGTAACCGTCCGTCTAAGAAATGGTGACGTGGTGGACCCTTCTACACTGGGAGTACTAGAGTAGATTTGAGGGTTTCCAGAATATGGAATGATGGTAGGGTCACTCCTCAATTCTCAAAGTTGTATTTCTAAACCCCACCCTCCCACCCTTGTGTTTCCATCAGGGTTCAACATTACGGATCTTTTATTTCCTTTTCACTCCATATTTACAAGAATTGTCGTCTGAGTTCTATCGTATTAGACATTAACTTTAAGAACATGGTAAATGAAATCGAATTAACGAGTCTTACCACTAACGTGTTATGATTTCCTTTCAAATAAAGACTACTTAATATTTTACACATTAAAAATGAAAAAGGAAGAATCTTTTTTTATTTTAGAATCCAATTCGAGAATTAATCTCCTTATCTTTATGAACTAATCTTTCTACCTAATAGACTTTGTTGAGCAAAGTAGGAATTTATAAGTTTGAAATGTCTCTTTTTTTAGTGAATATTTGTAAGTCATATGTACTAGTTAAGATTGAAAATCCTTTTCGACAATCTTTTAACCCCTTTTACAAAAATCTTTATTTAATATAGAAAATATTAATAAATTATATATGTTTATTTAAAATAGATAATATAGATATTTCATAGATTATCTCTTGTTAAGATTTAACGTAGATCACATAGATGTTTATAGATTATCTATATTTAGATTTAACATAGATAACATAGATGTTTCGACAATCTTTTAACCTTTTTTTAACAGAAGTCTTTATTTAACATAGAACTACCATTGAACCGTAAAATAGCATAATTTGTTCTGTTGTATGTTACGGTTTACATTTCAAATATCTTTATGAAAATTTTTAAATAATATCAAGGTAAACCATGTACAACGGTTTATTTGTTAGATTAATTTACGCTGTGAGTAATTCGTTTACTGAATGTATATCATATGTCTGTGTAAGAAAAGACATACAAAACACAAATTTTACTGATTTTGTAATTTAAGTGGAATGAAAGGTAGAGAAGTTTTGTTAAATTTCTATTCTTTATTTTGTAATGTCCATGTAAAACTTTCCCAGAAACCAAGAAAAGGTCGTAGGTGAGATGGAAGAAGTGATCCAAGATTATTATAATAACTAACCTACAAATATTAAAGTTTTAAAATTTCTTATCAATAATGTATTATTTTATAAAGAGACTAAAATTTTCAAAATGTTCACAACAATAACTTTTACGAAGTAATCATGTAGATCGAAATACGTCAGACGTAAAATAAAAGTTCTACAATCATACACAAATTAAATAAGGAAAATTGAGATGTGTTGTAAAGTAAAGTATTTATACAGTATAAATTTAATAAATAAGTGGACGAGTTGTTATTAAAGACAACAAAGGTTTAAAAGTGATAACGTTGTTACGACGATATCTATATGAAAGCGTGTGTACATTTTCATAGAACCCAATAATATGAACCTTTACCGAGACCAGAGTAAAGACCGTCTTATTTAACAAGAGAGTGTATAGACACAAAGGAGGATTAAAGGGTCGGAAGAAACGTTCAACATAACCAGTATATGCACTCGAGATCCGTTTCCTTATATACGTTTATATTATATGCGGTGAAAGTACCACCGAAGAATTTTGTAAAACTCAGTAAAAGAACTTAAGAAAAACGAGTAACAAGTTGGTTTACGTCTCTCAACTCATCTCTTTAAAATTTTTCGGACTTTATCCGCCGTTCTCCCACTACTAGAAACTAATGAAAATGTGTGTGTGTGTGTGTGTGTGGTTTTGATTTTAGAAAGGGTGTAGGAGTGACGACATATGGTGTAGGTTCTGTAGTGATAGTGGGTGTACTTGGGACATTGTCGACGAGTGGGACGGGACGTTGGAGGTGTGTCGTCGGAGTTACTTGAATGAAAAAGTATCTAATAAAGTAAGGGTTCTATTTAAAAAGGTAAGGAAAGATAAAGTTCGTCTTTTTGTTTAGGTTTCGAAGAGTATACCGTGTGTTCAGAGTCACAAAGAGTTATCCTTACCATAATCATAAAACGTCATTAGAAAAATATATTTCGTGGACAGAGTGCGTAATATCTTACAAACTGTAGAAACCGGAGTCCGTAGGTCTAGGTCAAGTCAGCGAGTCAGCACAGGTTGATAAACGCTGGGGTACTTGGTGTCGTGTGGTCCGGAGGGACAGGCAGTGGTTGAGGACCTCAAGTGGGTTTGGGTGCAGGTAACTCAGCCACTACGGTAGGTCGGTAGAGTAGGAGACAGCAGGGGAAGAGGAGGACAGGGGTTAGGGAGGGTCCTAGTCTCACAAAAGTTTGCTCAGTCGAGAAGTGTAGTCCACCGGTTTCATAACCACAAAGTCTAAGTCGTAGTCAGGAAGGTTACTTATGGGTCCTGACTAGAGGAAGTCTTACCTGACCAACCTAGAGGAA
Organism: Capra ibex; assembly: GCA_006410555.1. NCBI lineage: Eukaryota > Metazoa > Chordata > Mammalia > Artiodactyla > Bovidae > Capra > Capra ibex. Next base: position 16,605,254 of record SJYO01016970.1, read on the forward strand.
CGTCAGGTTCCCTGAGTGTTCTCAGAAGAGGTTGTGGCGTCAAGTTTTCGTAGTTAAAAAGTCGTGAGTCGAAAGAAGTGTCAGGTTGAGAGTGTAGGTATGTACTGGTGACCTTTTTGGTATCGGACCTGATCTGTCTGGAAACAACTGTTTCATTACAGAGACGAAAACTTATACGATAGATCCAGCCAGTATTGAAAGGAAGGTTCCTTATTCACAGAAAATTAAAGTACCGACGTTAGTGGTAGACGTCACTAAAACCTCGGGTCTTTTTTATTTTAGTATTACACGGTAACTGTAACGAGAAGGAGGAGTATCAAATAATGTTATTAGGTCTTCTGGGACGGTGGTAGGAGTGTTTGTGTACGTGTGTGCATGTGAAGGTCGGGAACCTACTCTTTATGAAACCGAGACGAATGAAAAGATTGTACTCAGATGGATATAAGGAGGAGAACAAGTGGTTTGACCTCTATATTATCTTGAGAAAGATAAGAAAATTTGTGACTCCGAATAAGGGGTACAAGTTTGGAAACGTGAACAGACGGGAAGAAGGATCTTTGAGGAATCTTTAAACGAGCCGGTCGGAGAAGTAACAGGTCTATGGTTTATATGCTAATTTTGTGAGTCATATTTTAGTACGAGACATTTTACGGTTGAGAATTTGGAGAGTGAAAATCGGGAGAACACAACAAATGTAACCGAAGGGACTATTCAGTCAACCATTTCTTAGACGGACGTTACGTCCTCTAGGACTAAACTAAGGACCCAGTCCTTCTAGACGACCTCTTCCCTATCCGATGGGTGGGGTTATAAAACCCCGAAGGGAACACCGAGTCGACCACTTCTTAGGTAGACGTCCCAAGATAGGGACCCAACCCTTCTAGGCGACCTCTTTTCTTGTCAATGGGTAGGGTCATAAGACCGAACCTCTTAAGGCACCTGACATACAATAGACGAAGGGTATAATCTTACGTTATTAAAAATAATTCTGAAATAAGAATCCCATTAAAATCCAAATGTTGTTCTAACTCCCCTTCATATTCTAAAGAATAAATAGGTGACAAGGGTATTTACGTATCGGAGTGGGTAATAATTGTAGGGGTGTTTCACCATGTAAACAATACTTACTGCTTGGATGTCTGGGTGAGATTATTAGGTTTCGGAGATTAAATATGATACCCAGTGAGACCTACGATGTATAAGATATCCAAACCTCTTTACATATTACTTGCCGTACATAACTAGTAAACTATAGTCCTTAAATCAGGAATAAAAGTATTTTTCAAAAGAAGAAAGATAGATCTTGAAACAGACCTGGTACAACCTATAAAATATTTGTAATTCATGTATTTTCCTTTTTTTAGTACTTACTTATATTTAAAGACAGAATTTTTTGACAGGGACTAGTTTGATCGATCTCAACAATGGTAGGGTGAGTAAAAATAATATTTTAAGACGTCGTGTATAACCATAGATTCGATAACTTAAATTATTTTACTTAAACAACAAAAAGAGGTGATCTTACGTTCGAAGTCTCTTATTACTAATTCAGAATATTAGTGAGGTCAAGATGGAGATCTATAATCTTCTATGAGTTTTTTATAGTGAACTTTTAACCGAAAAGGACAACACAAATAACTAATGTTCAACCCGAAGTGACTATCAACTCTACCATTTCTTAGACGGACGTTACGTCTACATCCAATCTAGGGATCCAGTGCTACTAGAGGACCTCTTCTAGGGTGAGGTCTTAAGAGTGGACCGTTTAGGGTACCTGTCTCCTCGGACCACCCGATGTCAGAGACCCCAGTGTTTCTCAGTCTGTACTGACTCGTTGATGGTGAAAGTGAAAAGGGAACCAAAACTGTTCAATAATAATTGTAAAATGAACCTTTATACATAGAAAATAAGTTTCTTAATACTTAATATATATCTAAAATTATTGATGTATCTCAACCAAGATACAAATTTACTCAAACAACGAGATTATTAGGATTGTCGAATGTCTAAGGGTAAGAAATTAGGATTTAAAACCAAGTGAAGTACTCACCGACCTCATCATAAAATTCGTAAAATAAAACACAAAATGAAATATAATAAAAAGAGACCCCTAGTATGTTTTATAATATATAAGACACACTAAGGTATAAACACTCCCTTCCACACCCGATCCTGTTGTCGAACTTGTCCTTGGTGTAATTCTCTACGAACGTCTAAGGTCTTGTCTTTATCGACAAAGGACTTTAAGGGGACTTCCACTGGGATTCTGGTGTCTCTTCTTTCAGACAATAGACCTTTCTCCTTTGAATCCACCAGAACTTTTAAGTGGAACAGAACCCACACGGGTCCACGTCATTTTACTATGATCTGGTTTCGTCTGACACACGTCTCTCTGTTATTTGGGCTACTGTTATTGGACACGTCCGACTATAGGTTTTTGGTCCCCTGGGGAATGAGTTGACCCACTCTGCTGTCTTGTGTTGGGTGCCGTGCTGGACGGTGTTACATCTCTACCCTTACTCCCCTGTTCACCTCTGCCCTTGTTTTTCGACGTCTGACAGGTTCCACAACCCTCTTGAGTAGGAAATACCAACATCCTGACTCCGCGAATCTAGGCTCTCAGTGAGGATAAGTTCCCGTCAAGTTTCGTACTGACCCACGAAGAAGGATTTCGGTTTTTCTTCTAGGACACCTACAAAATGGGTCGAACTTTCTAAAATGGATTAATCAAGTTCGGGTGACTCCTATTAGAGGGAAAACTAGTTGTGTTTCAATAGATTAATCCGTGAAATTAATATAGACGTGTAAGGATGGTATAAATGGAACTCACTCACTTACTTTCAACGAGTCAACACAGACTGACAAACACTGGGGTACATGATATGTCCGATCTTATGGCCTCACCCATCGGATAAGGAAGGGGTCTAGGTCCCCTAGAAGGGTTGGGTCCCTAACTTGGGTCCACAGGGTGTAACGTCCACCTAAGAAATGGTCGACTCGTTGGTCCCTTCGGGTTCTTATAACCTCACCCATTGGATAGGGAAGAGGTCCCATAGAAGGTCTGGGTCCTTAGCTTGACCACAGAGGACGTAACGCCAGTCTAAGAAGTGGTTGACTTCGTAGTCCCTTCGGGAATTATTAAAAAAAAGGAACTTTTTTTTTTAAATGGAACTTTCACTTGGATTAGTCTCACCACTGTGGATAGTGCAAGTGTTTAGGATAGGTGCGAGTTCCCCTCTCTTCTATTATGTTCCTGTACCCGGAAATTCTTAGTAGAATCTTAAGACAAATGGTGGGTCAGACAAGGAACTAAATAAAGAGAGGAGAAAGTCAAATATTATTGACCGTTCTTATTTTGTCCGTCGTGGAAGTTGTAAAATGAACCTTTAGAGGGACGAATTTAGTGGTTCAAACAATCGGTTTCAAGACTAAAAGTGTATTGATATCTACTATTACAGTTATTTACAAGACGGTGATATATTGTACCTAGAAAGAAGGAGATTAAAACGTTATTGTCTAAAGAGTGAAGGAAAATTCGAACGTGACCGTTATAAAGGTTTCAGATATTAAAATGATCGTCAGACAATTTCTGTTAAAACCGACAGAGATTATACTATAAGTTTTTAGAAAAGTTGGTACAGGTCGGACAGGAAACTTAGAAATGGATGAAGGACCAAGGATTCGGTGACAAATCCCTATCCTTATAAATCCATAAACAACACTATAATAGGGTCAGGATATAACATTTTTTTAGATACAATCAGTAGATAACGACATATTGTTTAGCAACAACAAGTCAACGATCACACTGTTTATGTCACTATCAAGATATCTCATTCACAAAATTAGAGGAAGAAGATAATATACTACCACCCACAAAGATAGATAAAGATGGTGGAACATTGGTAATGAGAATTCCAAAACAGTGTCTAAAAATTTTTAGACTACTTTATATTAAAGTCAGTAAAGTGTGCGATCATTTCATTACGAGTTTTAAGAGGTTCGGTCCGAAGTCGTTATCTACTTGACACTTGAAGGTCTACAAGTTCGACCAAAATCTTTTCCGTCTCCTTGGTCTCTAGTTTAACGGTTGTAGACGATCTAGTAGCTTTTTCGTTCTCTCAAGGTCTTTTTGTAGATAAAGACGAAATAACTGATACGGTTTCGGAAACTGACACACCTAGTATTATTTGACACCTTTTAAGAATTTCTCTACCCTTATAGTCTGTTGGAGTGGACGGAGAATTCTTTGGACACACGTCCAGTCCGTCGTTGTCAATCTTGACCTGTACCTTGTTGTCTGACCAAGGTTTGTCCTTTTCCTCATATCGTTCCGACATATAACAGTGGGACGAATAAATTGAATATACGACTCATGTAGTATTCTTCGGGACCCGACCTTCTTCGTGTTCGACCTTAGTTCTAACGGTCCTCTTTATAGTTATTGGAGTCTATACGTCTATTGTGGTGGGAATACCGTCTTTCACTTCTTCTTTATTTCTTGGAGAACTACTTTCACTTTCTCCTCTCACTTTTTCAACCGAATTTCGAGTTGTAAGTCTTTTAATTCTAGTACCATAGACCAGGGTAGTAAAGTAACCTTTATCTACCCCTTTGTCACCTTTGTCACCGACTAAAATAAAAAGACCCGAGGTTTTAGTGACCTCTACCACTGACGTCGGTACTTTAATTTTCTGAGAATGAGGAACCTTCCTTTCAATACTGGCTGGATCTATCGTATAAGTTTTCGTCTCTGTAATGAAACAGTTGTTTACAGACAGATCAGGTCCGATACCAAAAAGGTCACCAGTACATACCTACACTCTCAACCTGACACTTCTTTGGACTCGCGACTTCTTAACTACGAAAACTTGACACCACAACCTCTTCTGAGAACTCTCAGGGAACCTGACGTTCCTCTAGGTTGGTCAGGTAGGATTTTTAGTCAGGACCCACAAGTGACCTTCCTGACTACAACTTCGACTTTGAGGTTATGAAACCGGTGGACTACGTTTCTTGACTGAGTAAAATTTTCTGGGACTACGACCCTTTCTAACTCCCGTCCATCTCTTCCCCTGCTGTCTCCTACTCTACCAACCTACCGTAGTAGTTGATTTACTTGTACCCAAACCCACTTGAGACACTTAACCACTATCTGTCCCTCCGGACCGTACGACACCAAGTACCCCAGTGTTTCTCAGGCTGTGCTGACTCACTGACTTGACTTGACTATGTGGAATTGAAATTTTTTAACTACACGGTACGGGTAAAACAGTATCCTGTAATACCCGTATACTTGAAGAACTACTGTTGGGTAAGTCTGTAGAGACGGAGTTCCTGAAGTGTGGGTATATTTGAACAAGTTAAAAAACCACTTCAGAACGATACCAAGGTGTCATAGTGTCGGAATAGGGATTAGGGAACTTGAGAGGTATTATCAAAGGGAATTGGACTTTAAGGTACATCATAATTAGTGAAACAAACGGATCCAGAAATTGTATCGAGGTTACCATCTTGTGTGTGATACAAAAGATTATTAATCAATACAGTTATGTAGAGGGAAAAAAGGATGTTCTGAACCTCTAAGGTCTTTTGACTCTGAATTACTAATATAGGGATCAATGACTGTGACTCGGACTGTATGGTATCGGCTACCTACTATGAACTACTTTTTTAGTCACGTACACACTGTTCCTTGAAAATACAAAATGGTTATAACTTACTTGGAGAATGACTCTATTACATTTTTGAATTTATTGAACAGTGTCTGGGTAGAGTTAACCAATCTGACAGACATACTTATTATTTATCATTCAATATTTAAATTACATCACCGGCGGCACCGGTTTATTGACCGATTCTTGGTGTCTAACTCCGAATTCGTTGGAGTTTAAAGTGTTGTATTCCCATATTCTCCCACCTGATAAACTACTGGAGATTCCAAGGACAGACGGAACTTAATCTAAGTACATAAGTTTGAGAAAACAAAGGACGTTTCCTGGTCTATTGTAAAATCTTATAAAATCGAAACACACTATTCTCCTGTGCATAAGATGGTACCGTTACGTTTTCGTAGGTATTTGTAATGTATAGTACTGATACAAGTACCAACTATGTTCTCTCTATACCGTCCTATACCGGGTACCCGACGACAAACATTCGAGAACAAAATAAGTTTGTTTATCCCTTGTAAAATACTTGTATTGTGTTGTACTGTAATGTGTCTTATGAATTACCTTTCACTTTCTTTCTCTCTCTCTTCCTACCTCCCTCCCTCCTTTATTCTGTCGGTCGTTCCTTCCTTCCCTTTTTTCGTTTTTTCATGGAAGGGAGATCATGAAACAGTAGTCTAACTTTCTTTGACTCGAACATAACGTATGTCTTTTCAAGTATGATTATTTTCCGTTGAGTACTTTTACGTGATATTAAAGAAAGTACCTCTCATCGTTTAGTTGTTTGTTTAGGTGTTTCTTTTGGTTAAGGTCGTAGTCCTCACTCTTCTATCTTAGCAGTGTATTTTTCCGTCGTGAAAAATTACTATACGTAATATCTACTAAATATAGATATCACTAAAAACTTATACGTTCATACGGGTGCTTAAGAATTGTGAAGAGGGAAGTTTTTCATCATTGATTAATATGGGTGGAAGAAACTTACTCATGGTCTGAATCACTGAGTTAATATACCTTACCATTTACCGTCTCTACTGTAAGTTCCGATACAATATTTTACCTACCGAGTAAACGTTAAAAGAGAACTTAACGAAAGAAAACTCCTTCAGTAAGTCGTACAACATCTTTACAACGACAAGTCAGTGATTCTGTACAGACTGAGAAATTCTGAGGTACCTGCCTGTCGTGGTGCGGTCTGAAGGGGTAGGAAGTAATAGAGGACCTCAAACGAGTTTTAGTACTGGTAACTTAGTCACTACGGTAAGTTAGTAGAGTAGGAGTCACCGGGGGTTGAGGAGGACGGGAGTTAGAAAGAGTCGTAGTCCCAAAAAAGGTTACTTGACCGTGAAGTGTAGTCCACCAGTTTTATAACCTCGAAGTCGAAGTCGTAGTCAGGAAGGTTACTCATAAGCCCAACTAAAGGAAGTCCTAACTGACCAAACTAGAGGGACTTCAGGTTCCCTGAGAGTTCTCAGAAGAGGTCATACTGTTAGTAGTTAATGAACCACGAGTCGGAAGAAATACTAAGTTGAGAATGTAGGTATGTTCTGATGACCTTTTTAGTATCGAAACTGACATACCTAAAACAACCGTTTCACTACAGAGACAAAAAATTATTTGAGAGATCCAAACAGTATCGAAAATAAGATTCCTTGTTAAAAGAAATTTAAAGTGTCGGAGTCAGCGGTAGGTGTCACTAAAACCTCGGACTCTTTTATTTTAGGTGGTGACAAAGGTTATAAAGGGAAAGAAAAACGGTACTTCACTATCCTGGTCTACGGTGATAGAATCAAAAAACTTACAACTTTAAATTCGGTCGTAAACGTGAGAGGAGAAAGTGGAAGTAACTTCTCTGAGAAATCAAGAAGTGAAAGACGGTAATCTCACCATATTAGACGTATAGACTTCGACCACTATAAAGAGGACCATTAGAACTAAGGTCGAACACTGAGTAGGTCGGACCGTAAAGTGTACTACGTAAGACTTATATTCAATTTATTCGTCCCACTGTTACACGTCGGAACTACATGAAGAAAGGGTTAAACCTTGGTCAGGTAAAAAGGTACAGGTCAAAATTGACAACGAAGGACTGTATGTAGGTCCAAAGTGTCCTCCGTCTATTCCACTCGACCATAAGGGTAGAGAAATTCTTAAGAGGTGAAACAACACTAGGTGTGTCAGTTTCCCAAATCACATAAGTTACTTCGTCTTCATCTACAAAAGGACCTTAAGGGAACGAATAAGATACTAGGTTTCCTATAACCGTTAAACTAGTGACTAAGGGGACGGAAAAGATATAAGTCGAAAATATAGACCTTCAAGAGTCAATTGTATGACAATTTCGGATCGAATTTCCCAAAACTTGTAATGGAACGATCGTACATTCAACTCTCGCCAACATACCATCAAAGTCATTAGAAACCGTAACGTAAATCCTAACCTTACTTTTGACTGTAAAAGGTAAGGACACCGGTGACAACTCTAAAAGTTTAAACGACCGGTATAACTCACGTCGTACAATTGTCGTAGTAGAAAATCCTAAACTTTATCAAGTCGATCTTAAGGTAGTGGAGGTGATGGAAACGAACATCATTATGAAGGATTCCGGGTAAATCGAAGTGCGAGGTCCTACAGACCGAAATCCACTCACTGGTGTGGTAGTACGAATAGGTCCAGTAATTCTAGAAAAGACATGTCAAGAAGACACATAAGAACGGTGGAGAAGAAATAGAGAGACGAAGACAATCTAGGAACGTCAAAGACAAAAACTAACAAGGGTAAAATCGTACTTTCCAAGGTAAGCGTAGAGATTAAAAGAATTTTTCTAGTGAGTCAAGTCAGTCAAGTCAGCGAGTCAGTACAGGCTGAGAAACACTGGGGTACTTAACGTCGTACGGTCCGGAGGGACAAGTAGTGGTGGTGGGTCTCAAGTGAGTTGAAGTGCAGGTAACTCAGCCACTACGGTAGGTCGATAGAGTAGGAGACAGTAGGGGAAGAGGAGGACGGGGGTTAGGGAGGGTCGTGGTCTCAGGAAAGGTTACTCAGTTGAGAAGTGTACTCCACCGTTTTCATCACCTCAAAGTCGAAATCGTAGTAAGGAAGGTTTCTTATAGGTCCCAACTAGAGGAAGTCTTACCTGACCAACCTAGAGGAACGTCAGGTTCCCTGAGAGTTCTCAGAAGAGGTTGTGGTGTCAAGTTTTCGTAGTTAAGAAGCCACGAGTCGATAGAAGTGTCAGGTTGAGAGTGTAGGTATGTACTGGTGTCCTTTTTGGTATCGGAACTGATCTACCTGGAAACAACGATAGATCCAACCAGTATTGAAAAAAAGGTTCCTCATTCGTAGACAATTAAAGTACCGACGTTAGTGATAGACGTCACTAAAACCTCGAGTTTTTTTATTTCAGACTGTGACAAAGGTGACAAAGGGGTAGATAAAGGGTACTTCACTACCCTGGCCTACGGTACTAGAAGGAAAAGACTTACGACTCGAAATTCGGTTTAAAAAGCGAGAGGAGAAAGTGAAAGTAGTTCTCCGAAAAATCGAGGCGAAGTGAAAGACGGTATTCCCACCACAGTAGACGTATAGACTCCAATAACTATAAAGAGGACCGTTAGAACTAAGGTCGAACACGAAGAAGGTCGGGTCGTAAAGAATACTACATGAGTCGTATCTTCAATTTATTCGTCCGACTGTTATATGTCGGAACTGCATGAGGAAAAGGATAAACCTTGGTCAGACAACAAAGTACAGGTCAAGATTGACAACGAAGGACTGGACGTATGTCCAAAGAGTTCTCCGTCCAGTCCACTAGACTATCAGAAAGGGTAAGATAACAGAAGGAGATAAAGAAATGTGAGAAGTGAATCTTTCCGAAAGAAGAGAGGAACGATAAGAGCCCTTGAGACGTAAGTCAACCTATATAGAAAGGGAAAGAAGAAACGGAAAGTGAAGAGAATAAAAGAGCCGATAAAATACCGGAGGAATCTGTTGGTGAACCGGAAGGACGTAAAGACAAAGAACCCCTTCCAAAACCAGTCACGGAGGACATGTTACAACAGAGACAGGTAACAAAAAGTCCGTCAGACAGATGGTTTAGATCAGAGAACTTAGATAAACAGAGGAGTTGACGTATTAGTATTTCCTAAACCAAATCCAATATGTACTTACCGGTGACGAAAAGTGATAAAAGAAGTTAAATTCAGACTTAAACCGTTATTCTTTAAGTACTAGACTCGGTGTCAGTCTAAGTCCAGAACAAAAACGACTGATATATCTCGAGGAGGTAGAAATCGACGTTTCTTATATTAGTTAGACTAAAACCATAACTGGTAGACCACTTCAGGAACACATCTCAATAGAGAACACAACAACTTTCTGCCACAAACGATACTGATCACACAAGAGTAACGTTTTGAGACAATCGGAAACAGGACGAAGTAAAACATAAGGTATCGGTTTGAACGGAAAATGAGGTCCACAGGGAACTGAAGAAAGAAAACGTAAGGTCAGGGGATACTACTCTTCCTATAGGAAAAACCACAATCAAGATCTTCCACAACATCCAACAGTATCTTGGTAAGTTGGAGTCGGAGAAACCGGAATTAACAACCCTGTATCTGAACCTAATGACACTAAAACTTACCAAACGGAACCTTTGTCTCTAGCAAAACAGTGAAAACTCTAACGTGGGTTCATGACGTGAAGTTTGAGGACTAGTGATACTCCTGATGAGGTAAACAAGATTCCCTAAGAACGGGTGTCATCATCTATACTACCTATAGACTTGATTTAAAAAGGGTAAGGATAAGTAAAATCAAGTGATTAAGGATTTTACAACTACAAGTGAGAATGGTAGAGGACGAACTCGTGTTGGTTAAATGGAACTAAGTACCTGGATTGTAAGGTCCAAGGATACCTCATAAACAAGAAATATCGTAACCTGAAAGAAAGTGATAAAACCGGTGCACTACGTTTCTTGACTGAGTAACCTTTTCTAGGACTACGACTCTTTCTAACTTCCGTCCTCCTCTTCCCCTTGTGTCTCTTACTCTACCAACCTACCGTAGTGGTTGAGCTACCTGTGCTCAAACTCGTTCGAGGCCCTTAATCACTACCTGTCCATCCGGACCACACGACGTCAGGTACCCCAGTGTTTCTCATCCTGTGCTGACTTTCTGACTTGATTTGACTTAACTTGACTTGTGTAGAGTTCAAGAACCTTAACATGTCTATTCGATCTAGACCTTAGAACAAAAGAAGGGACCGAGGTTCCCCAAGGACAAAGTGGGTATGTCTCCAGCTTAGGACTCGTTTACAGGACTTCTGTTTTGTGTTCAAACACCCATTAATCCTTAAGGTAGTCATATTGTTACACGTACAGTGAGGGGAGAAGTAGACAGTTTGTAGTCTCGGGTTTCATCATCGGAGGACGGACTCTTGGACTTTAAGAACGCGATCACCTCTTTATAGAAAACACGTTGGACGAGTAGACCCTTCATTTGTGCATTTTTCGTCTCCATCGGAGTATTCACCTTATTGTTCTTGTTGTTTTCGTTGTTTGTGAAGTCCTTTTCTAACTGAGGACCTTACGATCGTTTCTAACAACTTAAACCGGAGAAGAGCTAAAGACAGGAAATAGAGATCATGGGTAATTTGAATGATGAAGTGTTGAAGAAGGAGTCAAACAGGTTGTATACCTAACCGTAGATTTTATCGTCAAATAAAAGACGTCAAAGATACAACCCTTAAAAGTCATCCACAACCTTAGACGTAAACGACGTGGTTGTTAAATCCTACTGAAAAGGGATAAAGAGACGACCATTTGTTATAGCATACCATTATTATTAAATTTTATGGGGGACCCCAATTACAGGGAACGTAGCAAACCCACTTCCACCCTCAATAGAAGACAAGAGGAGTACACTCTTTTTACGTCTTAAAGGACTGACCTTCTTATACAGAAACCGTCTTCTGTCTGAATGTAGAGAGGGTCGGAAGAGTACTCTTTACTGGTTCGAAGACTTGTACATCAAACACTAGTACATTACTAGGAAAATGGACGAAATGTAACTCAAAGGGTCTTTGGATGAGACTCTGTTCAAGGGTAAACGTCTACCTAACCTCCAATAAGAACCCACTGTGGGTATTTCTCACTCCTTCCGTCCTACCTCTTTCTCCCGTTTCGACCGGACGTGACTACAACATCAACTCCGAAATCGGCTAAGATATGTTTCCAGATCTCGACCCTTTCTGGAAACCATAACGGGGTTTAAAAATTTTTCAAGAATGTGGTAAAATAATTATAGAAATGTAGTCGGTCAGTAATCTTCGTTCAGTGGGGTCTCTCTCGAATATTCGGACTTACTTCGTCGAAGAATCTCGAACGACGTCGTTAAGGGTCTCTTTCTACCTTCACATTAGTTCACAATCATAAGAGTCTCCAACCACCGTCTCTCTTTACCCACACAGTAGGGACTTCTTCTTTAGTCCATCAGTAACGTCTAGGGGTCTCTTTAATTTTGGATACAGTACTTGAGTGATCGAGAACAGATGTGTCGATTGGTTAGTGACTTCAGTCCGATTGGTAGAATAAAGTCACGAGTCTCATGGTAAATTAGATCAACCTAATACATTCAGTCCTTATCCTCTTTTTGTGTTACCTTTATTTTCACTTTGTGAATTTAAGAAATACCTACATTCGATCCTCTCTCAATGTAGATAAAACGAAATTTATGATATTTGTCTTAAACCAATCTATTTTGTTCACTAGTCATATTTAATTAGGTCTCATACGTCCAGAGGGAAGTCATAGCATCTCACTTGTAGTTATAAGTCGAGAGATCATAACGTAGTTGTGAATAAATTTCTTCCATATATGGTTCCAAAAGAGTCACGGTATAGCAATGGAGTCTATAACCAGAAGTCAAAGTGAACGGGAAGAACTAAAAACGTGGTGGGAAAGAACAGGAAACACAGAAACAGGGAGGGGTTAAAGTATATGTCTTCAGGGGATGTGTACTTGTTCAAGGTAAGACTGTCGTACAAGGATTTAAGCCAAACAAGGGTTCAGGTTGTTTCAATCGGATCCATGGGTTGTCTGTGTTAGCCGATATATCCTTCCATGACATTATCCAAATATCATGAAAAGTGTGTTTATTATGTATTTTTGTTTGTGTGTGTACGTGTTTTTTTTTTTTTTTGTAAAAACTAGAATGTCATTTCGTGGAACTTTTCATGTCACCGTGTCATGTTGTCGACCGTATATCCCCGACCGTAGTTTACTTGTCAGTTCTTCTCAATGACTGACTTCCTCCTGCCCCTCAACCCTCTACTTCTCGACTTCCTAGTAGTCGTTATCCTCTACCTCCCGTTCCACATTAACATGAGTGTGGACCACAACTATTGTCCGAGACCGAGGAACGACCTAAGTTAAGATAGATGGGAAAAATCTTTTTCCTCGGATGATCCGAGGAGGTAGGTACCCTAAAAGGTCCGTTCTCATGACCTCACCCCACGGTAACGGAAGAGGTGGATCTCATATTACAGAAAAGAGTTTAAGATCACGAACCTTTTAAGCCGAGATAGGACTCCAGTGTCTCGGATTCTTAGATATCCAATTAGATTAGGAACATATTTAAATCGTATATTAATCAATGATTAATAACGATAGAACAACGGGTCCTGGAAGCAAATGACTAACGAAAAGATATAGACAAAAGTTGTAGATGATTTCTATTTTTATCATTGGGTGAAGTATGAAGACGAATTTTTAACCCAAAGAATATATTTATCGTAATACGTTTCGTGAAGTCACATCTCGGTAAGTTTATGAGGAACCCTCATAAACTTTTTAAAATAAATCCTTTTTAATTTTGGATTTTACAGAAGTACTGATGGAACCAACACGTAATGACGGATTATCTGGTAGAACTGTGGACCACCCAATTTTACTGTTAAATAGTAATGGACAGTACAAAGACACCTAACTTTGTTCCACCGAGAGTCCTTTGTCCCACCGAGAGTCCTTTGTCCCACCGAGAGTCCTTTGTCCCACCGAGAGTCCTTTGTTCTTCGACTGTCAACGTCGGTCTGTCGTCTACACTGACGTCAGTAGACTTTAGACCTAATCCGACTTACAGGTTCCTCCGAATAAGTGCACCGGCAGTTAAAGGCGACCTCTAGAAGGCCCTCGGCTCGACCTCGATAACTCGTCTCAGGTGTGTGTCACAGAAAAACACATTGAACTCGAAGATTTTCGTACCGTCAACCCAAAGGTCCACCTCACTAGGTGTCTCCCTTACAAGGTTCTCCGTCCTTTGACTCCGATAGTAGAACAATTCCCGACCCATCTTTACATACGACCCCGACACGACACGAGTCAGTACAGGATGAGAAACGCTGGGGTACCTGGTATCGGGGGTCCGAGGAGACAGGTACCCTAAAAAGGTTCGTTCTTATAACCTCACCGAACGGTAAAGGTGGAGGTCCCGTAGAATGACTGGGTCCTTAGCTTTGGTCCAGAGGACACAAAGAACGGATCGTCCGACTAAGAAATAACTCTTTGAAGTATCAAATGTGATAAATGTGATAAGAAAACGAGTTTCCTTAACATCTCAGCCGAGTCTAAAGACGCCCACCCCCACTTTTTCATTCACGGTAGAGAATATTCCCTTATTGTTCTAGTGTAGTGACTTTTACACTTACGTTAGTCGTTGTTACTGAATTATTTTGGACGTCGTTTATCATGAATAACCTTTCACTTAATTAAAGTTCGTCCTTCGTTTAAAATACTATTAAAAGGTCATAGCTAAAACTGTATACAGTGTTCTTAAAAGTTCAATTAACCGTCAATTTTCCTTTACGATAAATTTGATCTGATAACGGAAAGTAAAGTCATTCTGGAGAACCAAATTTAGAAGTATACCACGTTACAAGGCATTCTGTTCGATTCGGGACTTTAATGATATTTTCCGGTCTCCAATGTACCCGACTTGTTAGTGGGTCACTCGTCTCTTACTTTTTCAGATCTTTTTCATCTAGTGAAATTTTTTTCACCGTGTAAATTCCTAGTCCGAAACGATGGTAAGTCTTAACCTAAACTTAAGGTTGAGACAGGGTTCTGTTAAAGGGGAAAACTTTGTACCCATAAAGGGTGGAGTTACATATGACCGTTCGTCATTTACTGTGATACAAAGAACAAATGTTGAAAATAATAATGAAAGAAAAATTTTAATACAAAAGGTAGTAGAAATCACTCTTTGAACAGTGTACGTGTCTCCTCGTAAAATAGACGAGAGATACATGTAACGATGTCGTTAAAGGAATACCTTTGGTAAAAGTATCAAGGTGTCTCTTGTCTGAAGACGAAAATCTCAAATAAATTTTTGTCTCTCTCATTATAGTTACGTACACAACGAAAGGTTGTAGTACTGTGAAACATCTTGTTACGAGTATTTATCACAGTATTTAATCAATAGGTAATTACAAATAATTAGATTGTTGTAGAAATTATAATTATTGTGAGTAGTAGTAGTTTTAACATGAGAAATTCATTGGTAAACGAACTAGGATTACTCCCTGTCTTAATACAACGAATTTCTCCATAATTTAGGTTTAGTAAATAATAACGACAACAAGTCAGTGAGTCAGAGTAGGTTGAGAAACGATGGGGTACCTGACGTCGTGCGGTCCGAAGGGACAGGAAGTGATAAAGGACCTCAAACGAGTTTAAGTACAGGTAGCTCAGTTACTACCTGTAGGTTAGTAGAGTAGGAGACAACAGGGGAAGAGGACCAGACAGAAAGGGTCGTAGTCCCAAAAAGGTTATTCGACCTAGAAGCGTAGACCACCGGTTTCATAACCTCGAAGTCGTAGGCGTAGTCAGGAAGGTTACTTATAAGTCCTAACTAAAGGAAATCCTACCTGACCAAACTAGAGGAACGTCAGGTTTCCTGAGAGTTCTCAGAAGGGATCGTGATTTTAATCTTTCATAGTTAACAAGTCACGAGTCGGAAGAAATACGAGGTCGAGAGTGTAGTCGTATACTGATGACCTTTTTGGTATCGAAACTGATGTACCTGGAAACAGTCGTTTTACTATAGAGACGAAAAATTATATGCCAAATCCAAATGAGGTCATAAGAACGGACCTCTTGAGGTATCTATCCTTGGACCACCCGATGTCAGGTACCCCAGTGTCTCTCAACCTGTACTGACTCACTGATTATGAGAGTGAAAGTGAAATCCTTACAGTATCGAAAAGAAGGTTTCTCGTTCATAAAAAATTAAAGTCCCGACATCAGTGGTGGGTGCTACTAAAATCTCGGGTTCTTTTATTTCAGAAAGCGACAAAGGTAAAAGGAGGGTAGATAAACGGTAATTCGTTTAGTAAGATCATAGAAGATCATTAACTCAACTAAAGTACATACCGTGGTTTAATACAATTACCAAAAGTAAGTGATTAACCAAATGGAGACAAGACGACAGTCAGAACTCGTAATAGTTCGTACGTCAACTGGAATTTAAATCTGTCTTTATCGGGAACGATTTTAACATTTACGGTACAGAACCACGATTTTTGTCAAAGTATTGGGAAACCCCTATCGATTTGAAGTCAAGAGTAATGACTGATTTGATTAGGGTAGAATCAAATTGTTTGACATAAAACCAAACTTTATACTTAATCACCGGTATAAATAATTCATAATCATTTAAGGGTAAGTTGTGAACCGTCTGATTTGAGATTATTTTAAGAGAAGATCTTTTGGAACCATGTTTTGATTATTCCATTTTAAGTCGTTATCATATACATATCGGGATTTTATTCTACTAAGTTTTACTTAGTACGTTCTGGTTTACCCTTTCTAAGAAAAATTCTAGTTGAGTACACTTTTTCTATGAGGTTTTAAATCGATCTCAGTTCTTCTTTTACTACATCTATGTAATTTTTAACTTTTTTATGTACGTTTCTTTGAATCATAGAAATAAATGACATCATGTTCGGTGACGTGACCCCATTTATTTCTATGATTCGATTTAAAACCTCATAGAAAAAGTATATTCAACTGGAATTTTTCTTAGAAAGGTCTTACATTGTAACATTGTTCTCGTACTTCTATCCATGTATCTGAATACTCTTGTTCTTTTTTCATCTTACTATTTCGGTTCATTTCGTCCCGAAGAAAACACAGGTACTATCTTACCAGTCATAAATTGGATGGTGAGACGACGATTATCCCGAAGGGTCCACCGAGTCACCCATTTCTTGTGCAGACGTTACGTCCTCTGTGTCCAAACTAAGAACCCAACCCTTCTAGAGAAACTCCTTCCGTGCCGGTGGGTGAGGTCATAGGAACTGACCTCTCCTGTCTCCTCGGACCACCCGATGTCCGGTCGGTACCGTAGCGTTTCTCAGTCTGTACTGACTTTGGCGACTCGTACGTACGTGTGTGACGAAATTATTCATTATGTAAACTTACATACAAAACATTATGACAAACGTACAAAGGTCCGTAACCTGTCTTTAGTTGTGATTTTAGGAACTTTCTTCCTTCTCTACGTTTTGTCCACTGGGTGTAAGTAAACCGAAAAAAAAGTTCTGTAAGAAGTATTGATACCACGTTTCTTTATCTTACGTCTGTCTCTTGTCTTCAGAAAGAACTACCCTTTTTCCCTTTTTTTTTTTGGTCACTAATTTCAATCTTAACGATTCCGTCAACCCTCGTCTAATGAAGTCTCCTCCCTGAACGTTTTTTAATCGGTACTTGTAGATGTTTTGTTTTGTTTTGTTTTTTTAGTGGAGACAAGGGATCTACTTAGGGTGGACGTGTGGATATCCCCTTTTGAAACCTTTTGAATCGTCCTTTATCGGTTCTCCCCCGGGCTCTCTACTTACATCTAAAGTCTCTGGAGTTGTTCTTCCCTCCATACCCTTAAACCGATATTGATCTACCTTTCTTGAACCATTTGTAGGACCCAACAGTCAACTCTGAGGTCTACGAGAGGTCAATTCTTGATACTAGTCCCAAAGGGACTACCGAGTCACCACCTCTTAAGTGGACGGTTACGTCCCCCGTGTCCAAACTACGGACCAGATCTTTTTAGAGTGTACAGTGTCTCGTTGATTCGGGCACTTCCTGTTAAAGATATCTAGGACACGAGACCTAGGGTCGTGGGTGTTGATGATTCAGGTGCACTGGATCTCAGGTACGAGACATTGTTCTTTTCGGTACAGTTACTCTTCAGACACGTGAAGTTGATCTCTGATCGAGGGAGAGTAGTGTTGATTTCCTCTCGGTCACGTCGTTATTTCTGTCTCGTGTCAGTTTTATTTTATTTTAATTGAAAATTTTTTTTCTTGGTAGTAGGTCCTCTGATTTCAGATAACACCTACGTAGTCCACTTATCGTTTTCGACATTATATCCTGTAAGTCGACACTTGTGTCGTCGTTTTGCAGGGATTGACACTCCAGATTCGCCTAATCCGATCGTCAGAAAGTTCCTTCACGGAATAGTGCGGTTCACACCAAGTCTTATGTAATACAGTGAACGGGACTTCCACTTTACTCTAGGTCACGACGGACCGTCAACCGTTCCCTGAACCCCAAAACATTCGTAAAACTGTCTTCTTTTCAAGTATCCTGTTCGTCGGTCGTTAAAGTCTTATATCATAAGTCCCACCTCCGTAACAACGTTCGACCGGGGTCCGGTAAAGGGAGGACCACCCTTCCGTGAGACGTCTCCGTCTCCAGTATTACAGATTATTCCAACCTCACAACAGAGGGAAGTAACAAGAGAACCCGACCTCACTGCGGTAAACTCCGTGGTCACTTGAACTTCCACAACTTCCGATCGGGTATTTGTCCCCCACACACGATCAGAAGGGTCCACCTCTAAGTACTTTTCATCCATCTTTATAGACTGAAATTCAAGACTCATATACACGGTCTTCAGACCGAGTCCTACCTTAATGTTCATATCCGAAATACCGATAAACTCGTCTAGAGTAATTGAAGGAAACTTAGTAGTCCCTAAGTGGAACGTTTC
Source organism: Capra ibex (assembly GCA_006410555.1). Lineage (NCBI taxonomy): Eukaryota > Metazoa > Chordata > Mammalia > Artiodactyla > Bovidae > Capra > Capra ibex. The sequence continues at coordinate 16,623,972 of SJYO01016970.1, forward strand.
CTGGTAACGTATAGGACTGACTCGAAACACCCCTGAGAGAGACACTATGTATGTACAAAACCTGTGTAAACAATTCCCGTGAAGCACCTACCTTCGAAATGTTAGGACTAAAACGGGGTAATTTTAATATCACTCTATGCATTGTGTGTTTGGACGGTCGGTCTACGTAGACTAAACCAAGGAAACGTTCTCAGTAAGGAGAACCCTATATTAAACTCCGCCTCATATTCCTCTTTCTCTGAAAATTCGTAGTAAAGGTAACTGTGTTAAAGTTCAGTTCTCTACACTCGAGACCAAGCCTTAGGTACGGTCCACCGTTAGACCGACTTCGGGAAGATTAACTCGAACGGTCGTGGACCACGAGTCAATAGGGCCCACGTAGACACGTGGACCGACTTAAACAAGGTCATGTAGAGGACCCTGTCTCCATTTGGAACTCCCCAGATGATCGTGGGAATAATAGGTCCATCGTGTGGTATTGTCGTTATCGGCACTGTCTCCTCCTGTAAAGGTAAACATAATTAAAAGTCCCCGGAGGAAATCCCGTTCTTTAGACCCATGACTAGATACCTCTTCACACCTCTGATACTTTTTCTTATGACTAAGTGGACACATTCCACCCCGGAATAGACTTAGACGACTATGCTGGCAACCTAAGACTCCAATAAAACACCATATCCTCTCTTTTTTATTGAACACGAGGTAGGAAGACACAAGACTGACTCTAAGGGAGATTATCTTCTCTGTAATTATCCCCCCCTTTCCGTCTCAAAATTATTGTACATACGGAGGACATCTGTTCTCTACGATGGTTTGGTCCGAACCCAGACGAGTGGACTTCGTGTCATTTCGATCAGATGACTGTGGTCCAACGTCACTTGCTTCCATGTCGTGTTTCATTCTTTTTGCCCATCGATTACGACTTTTGGCAAAATGAAAAAATGTAAAGAAAAGGTACCCCTACCAGAACTAGGGACAGAGGACATGTTACAGTGCTTGGAGTAAGGTATCAAGTGGTCCGTGAGATAGTCTAGATCTGGGAATTTAGATAAAGAGTGAAGGTGACATATTAGTATTCCCTAAACTAAATCCAGTATGGACTTACCAGATCGCCAAAAGGGATGAAAGAAGTTAAATTCGGACTTAAACCGTTACTCCTCAAGTACTAGACTCGGTGTCAGTCGATGACTAGAACAAAAACAACTGACATATCTCGAAGAGGTAGAAACCGACGTTTCTTATATTAGTCAGACTAAAACCACAACTAGTAGACCACTACAGGTACACATCTCAGAAGAGAACACAACAACCTTCTCCCACAAACGATACTGGTCAAGCAAGAGAACCGTTTTGAGATAATCGGAAACGGGACGAAGTAAGACATAAGGTTCCGGTTTAAACGGACAATGAGGTCCACAAAGAACTGAAGGATGAAAACGTAAGGTCAGGGGATATTACTTTTCCTGTAGAAAAAACCCACAATCGAGATTTTCCGGAACATCAAGAAGTATTTTGNCTGACATATCTCGAAGAGGTAGAAACCGACGTTTCTTATATTAGTCAGACTAAAACCACAACTAGTAGACCACTACAGGTACACATCTCAGAAGAGAACACAACAACCTTCTCCCACAAACGATACTGGTCAAGCAAGAGAACCGTTTTGAGATAATCGGAAACGGGACGAAGTAAGGTATGAGGTTCCGGTTTAAACGGACAATGAGGTCCACACAGAACTGAAGGATGAAAAAGTAAGGTCAGGGGATATTACTTTTCCTGTAGAAAAAACCCACAATCGAGATTTTCCGGAACATCAAGAAGTATTTTGGTAAGTTGAAGTCAAAGAAGTCGTAATGACCAACCCCGTATCTGAACCTATTGACACTATAACTTACCAAACGGAACCTCTACTTGTCTCTAGTAAGACAGCAAAAAGTCTAACGCAGGTTCATGACGTAAAGCCTGAGAAAACAACTGGTACTACCGATGAGGTAAAGAAGACTCCCTAAGGACGGGCGTCATCATCTACATTACCAGTAGACTCAATTTAAGTGGGTAAGGTCAGGTAAAATCAAGCGACTAAGGATCTTACAGCTGCAAGTGGGAACGTAGAGAACAAACTGGTGAAGGTTAAACGGAACTAAGTACCTGGACTGTAAGGTCCAAGGATACGTTATAACGAGAAATGTCGTAGTCTAGAACGAAGATAGTGGTCAGTGTAGATGTCGACCCATAACAAAAACGAAACCGAGGTAGGGATGTAAGAAAGACCTCAGTAAAGAGGTGACTAGAGGTCATCGTATAACCCGTGGATTACTGGACCCTCAAGGAGAAAACCATAGGATAGTAAAACGGAAAAGTATGACAAGTACCCCAAGAGTTCCGTTCTTATGACTTCACCGAACGGTAAGGGAAGAGGTCACCTGGTGTAAGACAGTCCCGAGAGGTGGTACTGGACGGGTAGAACCCAACGGGGCATCCGTACCGAACCAAAGTAACTCAATCTGTTCCGACACCAGGAACACACTATTCTAACTGATCAAAAGACACTCATACCAAAGTCACACAGACGGGAGACTACGGGAGAACGTTGTGAATGGTAGAATGAAGCCAAAGAGAATGGAACCGCACCCCATAGAGAAGTGCCTACGAGGTCGTTTCGTGTCGGCGACGAGGAATGGAACCTAATCCCCATAGAGGAATGGCGACGGTAAGGACTGGAAGTTGCACCCTATCGCGGAGATCCGGGAGGACACGTAAGCGTCGGTGGTGAGGATCCCAACGAGGAGGGTGGGCGGCCGGGACCGGAGTCCGCACCCACCGAGGAGGGTCGACGGCAGGGACCGGAGCCCGAGACCCACCGAGGAGTTCCAGTGGTGGTGACCGGAGCCCTCGCTCCACCGAAGAGGACCTGCGGGGACTATAGCCTACTCCCCACAGAGGAGGGCCGGTGGTGACTGGAGCCTGTGCCCCATCGAGGAGGGCCGACGACGGGACTTACCGATAGACCCCTCCGGAATGTTTATCTACACTTTTCTTCTCTCCACTTTTCGTTTCCTCTTTTCCTTTCTATTCGTAGACTTACGTCTCAAGGTTTCTTATCGTTCTTCTCTATTCTTTCGGAAGAAGTCGCTAGTTACGTTTCTTTATCTCCTTTTGTTGTCTTACCCTTTCTGATCTCTAGAGAAGTTCTTTTAATCTCTATGGTTCCCTTGTAAAGTACGTTTCTCCCCGAGTTATTTACTGTCTTTACCATACCTGGATTGTCTTCGTCTTCTATAATTCTTCTCCACCGTTCTTATGTACCTTCTTGACATGTTTTTTCTAGAAGTGCTGGGTCTATTAGTACTACTACACTAGTGATTAGATCTCGGTCTGTAGAACCTTACACTTCAGTTCACCCGAAATCTTTCGTAGTGATGCTTGTTTCGGTCACCTCCACTACCTTAAGGTCAACTCGACAAAGTTTAGGACTTTCTACTACGACACTTTCACGACGTGAGTTATATGGTCGTTCGAACCTTTTGAGTCGTCACCGGTGTCCTGACCTTTTCCAGTCAAAAGTAAGGTTAAGGTTTCTTTCCGTTACGTTTTCTTACGAGTTTGATNTCGTCACCGGTGTCCTGACCTTTTCCAGTCAAAAGTAAGGTTAAGGTTTCTTTCCGTTACGTTTTCTTACGAGTTTGATGGCGTGTTAACGTGAGTAGAGTGTGCGATCATTTCTTTACGAGTTTTAAGAGGTTCGGTCTGAAGTCGTTATGCACTTGGCACTTGAGGGACTACAAGTTCGACTAAAATCTTTTCCGTCTCCTTGGTCTCTAGTTTAACGGTTGTAGGCGACCTAGTACCTTTTTCGTTCTCTCAAGGTCTTTTTGTAGATAAAGACGAAATAACTGATACGGTTTCGGAAACTGACACACCTACTGTTATTTGACACCTTTTAAGACTTTCTCTACCTTTATGGTCTGGTGGATTGGACGGAGAACTCTTTGGACACACGTCCAGTCCTTCGTTGTCAATCTTGACCTGCACCTTTTTGTCTGACCAAGGTTTATCCTTTTCTTCATGCAGTTCCGACATATAACAGTGGGACGAATAAATTGAAGATACGTCTCATATAGTACTCTTTACGACCTGACCTTCTTTGTGTTCGACCTTAGTTCTAACGACCCTCTTTATAGTTATTGGAGTCTATACGTCTACTGTGGTGGGAACACCGTCTTTCACTTTTCCTAGATTTTTGGGAGAACTACTTACACTTTCTCCTCTCACTTTTTCAACCGAATTTCGAGTTGTAAGTCTTTTACTTCTAGTACCGTAGACCAGGGTAGTAGAGTACCCTTTAGCTACTCCTTTGTCACCTTTGTCACAGTCTGAAATAAAAAGACCCGAGGTTTTAGTGACGTCTACCACTGACGTCGGTACTTTAATTTTCTGCGAATGAGGAACCTTCTTTTCAATACTGGTTGGATCTATCATATAAGTTTTCGTCTCTGTAATGAAACGGTTGATTCCAGGTAGATCAGTTCCCATACCAAAAAGGACACCAATACATACCTACACTCTCAACCTGACACTTCTTTCGACTCGAGGCTTCTTGACTACGAAAACTTGACACCACCACCTCTTCTGAGAACACTCAGGGAACCTGACGTTCCTCTAGGTTGGTCAGGTAAGACTCCCTCTAGTTGGGACCCTAAAGAAACCTTCCTTACTACGATTTCGACTTCGAGGTCATGAAACCTGTCGAGTACTCTTCTCAACTGAACAACCTTTTCTGAGACTACGACCCTCCCTAACCCCCGTCCTCCTCTTCTCCTAGCTGGGTCCTACTCTACCGACCTACCGTAGTGCTTCAGCTACCTGTAACTCAGACTCACTTGAGGCCCTCAACCACTACCTGTCTCTCCGGACCACACGACGCTAAGTACCCCAACGTTTCTCAGCCTGTACTGACTCACTGACTTGACTTGACTTACGACTTTTGGTCTTGGTGGGGTCACCTAAGGTCCCTTCCCAAAAATTTCCGTTATAAACCCAACGATGCCACATACTGAAAAAGAGTAACCGACTACCACTCCATTACCTCACTACAAACCTTTAGAATTAATAGTCGGTAGACCAAGGTTGGTCAGATCCCAGATACACGAACACCAGTCGTACATCAGTGATATGAAGTGGATCCCATCACCCCATAATCAAAGGTGTCTTTTTGAGCTTCTATACACAACCTAACAATACATATAGGGAACTCCTCCTTGTTTCTGAGACAGAGTTATGACTTGATAATAAATTTAAAGGTAATGAAAAGAACGAACTGACAAAAGGAAACAGAGACGTAAGAAAGTGAAAAGATCCATCATGGACGAATTCAAACGAGAATCTTTGAGTCTCTTCCGGATCCTCTGATTTCCGAAAAAGATATTTGTACTTTGCCCCCTGTGTCCCCCTAAAACGTGGGTCCTTCTGGGACGTTCCAGGACGAGTCAAAGTTAGGGAGTAAAAGAAACGAGGAGGAGTTAGGAGTCCCTTTGTCCCCCTCTGTTCTTTTCCGTATTATAAAACCTATTTCTCCAATTAACATTTGAACCGTCCCCTTGAGTTAAAATCTTTTGGAGTCAAAGTCTCTATAGGTCAATGAGGGTTCTACCCACTTCGTAAACAACGAGTCAATACAGACTAAGAACTTTGGGGTATCGAATGGTCCGAGGAGACAGACACCTTAAGAGGTCCGTTCTTATGACCTCACCGAACGGTAAGGGAAGAGGTCCCCTATAAGGACTGGGTCTCTACCTTGGTCCCAGAGATCGTAACGTCCGTCTAAGAAATGGTAGACTCGGTGACCCCTTCGGGTTCTACCCAGTTTAGTGGTACAATCTCTGATAGAGATCGATTTTTATAATTTATGACCCCTCCGGTCAATACCCTCCATCCGTCCTTTTCATGTTACACGTTCATATACCAATAATACGTCTAAATTTAGGTTCAAAAAAGGTAATTATTCTCAAAGACCTCTAAACTAGTGGGAGGAGAAGATCCTTGTCTCTTATTCTGAGGGAATGTTTACCTCTTAAGGGAACATTACTTTTATAGAGAATGTTTTCTCATTGAAGAGGGAAAGGTCTCGAAAGGAACGTAAACGGAAAAGGTTTTTGATTAGTCAAATTTTGTTAGGAAAACCGTTCCCCCGTATTAAATCCCACCGTTAAAGACGAGGAAAATCACCTAAAATAAAGGATGACACTGACCGTAGATGAGTCGTCTCCCGGAGAAAAGGAGAGAGAAAGAGAGACTCTAGGAGTATCAAAGTGATCACCTAGGACCCCGATATTAAGGTAAGAGGACGTTTTAAAAACTACTTATACCAAATTAATTGGTCAAAAATATTGGGTTTGTCATTCCGTTTCGACCAACGGAATCGAAACGTTGACCATAACTCGAAAACAGACTCTTTTTTATTTAGACATATTAGTACTAAAGAGTATCGTAAACAGGGGAACTCGATAATATTCTTCCAGTATAAAGTGTTCTTTTTTTCAATATTTGTGGAACACCATCGAGTCAACCATTTCTTAGGTGGACGTTACGTCCTCTGGGACCAAGGTAAGGACCCAGTCCTTCTAGACGACCTCTTCCCTATCCGATGGGTAAGGTCATAAGAACCCGAAGGGAACACCGAACCGTCCATTTCTTAGGTGGACGTCACGTTTTCTGGACTCAAACTAGGGACCTAACCTTTCTAGAGGACCTCTTCCCTCGTCGATGGGTGAGGTCATAAGACCGGACCTCTTAAGGGTCCGTCTTAAAGGTGTTGATATGTCAGGTACCCTAGAGTCTCAACCTGTGTTGACTCTTGAAAGTGAAAGTGAAGTGTTTCAATATTTTTTAATGTTGTTTAAATCACCGGTTGTGTCTAAATGATAGAATGTTAAGACATCCAACCTTTAAGATTTTAGTTTCCCAGTAGTCCTGACGCAAGTAAGACCTCCGAGATCCCCTCGTAGGTGAAAGAAAGGAAAAGATTGAAGAATCTCCGATCGACTTAAGGGACCGAATAAGGGAGGGAGACGAAACTAGAACAGCAGAGGATGAGACGAAGATTGAGATAGTGAAAGGAGATATCTCTAAGACTACTAATATTTCCTCTGTTAGACCTATTTGATCCTTTTAGGTGGTAGAGTTATAGGCATTAACTAAATGAAACGTTCCAGGAAACTTGAATAAGTATGTAAATGACCAAAACCTATAATCCTGTAGCTATAGATACCCCCCTCCCTTTAATAAGTCGGATCACGGACACCAGTCCCTTTTTTCCCTGTGTTTATTACACGTTTTGTTGTTAGTCGTCCACCATTCACACCCTTGGACCTTACAGGGAAATCCTTTCTTGAACATTCTACCCGTGAATCGACTGTAAGATTCAGTCGTGGAAGACATCCGTGGTGTCGAAACCTCGTTTACATTCCGAGAAGGACCTGTTAGAGGTCGGTTGTCGACTCGTGACTTTCGGACGATCCCGGAGATTTCGGTAAAGACGGGTTGTGTTCTGAGAGGATTATCCGTTAGAAACGAGAGTCGGAGGAAAAGACGACTGGCTTTGACAGTCTGGACGGTAGTTTCGACTCTCAAAGGAACAGACGAAGTCGAAAGACGGGAGAAAGGAAAGTGTCTACAGTCCAGATGTAGTGTTAACCTTCGTAAAAGGACGGTGTAGAACCCGGGAAAGAGGTAATAGAAAGGGTCCGTGGAAGAGGGGTACTTGGAGAGTTTAAGATTGAGGTAGACTCAAGAACCACTTCACAGTACTTTGTAATATTATCCTCGTGGGTGACTGGTGATCTGAAAAACACTAAGTCCTCTCTTTTTGTATCTTACCTCTTTAAACCATCTTGAAACACCTTCTTCAACCTACACATAAGTCTCCGAAATAACCTAAAAGTATTCGTCGTCTCTCTTCTGTCCAGTTCAAACCGTTCTCCTCGTGTTTTTTTCAAGTCCGTTTATATTCCATTGGAATTCCTGTTCTCCTTCTAGGAAGAAGGAGTCTCTAAAAGTGAAAACTTTCAATCTTCACTCTTCAGAAGTATTATTCACTATCCACTTGGGACTACGGTCGCAGGCTCTACAAACAATTCTGTACAACCAGATTCTCGTAGAAATACCCAAGTAGAATTTCAGATTTATGTATTCTAAATGAAGGGAACATAAAAAGTATCGGAAAACAAAAGAAACAATTAAGTTTTCTCCTTCGTGTGTACTCAAACAAAAGTCCGTTTTCACTCTGTTGGTAAGAATCAACAATTTGGAACTTACTTTGTGTCTTATATCACAAGAGACTTGGAGGAAAAGATTTATCAGAATCTCACTCAGAAATAAGAATGTCTGAATATATGAAGTGAGAATATCCCACGTCTGTTTTGTAATAAAACAAGTAGAGAAAAATGACGTTCATCTGTTACCGACCAGATTGAAGATCCGAGAAGTCAAATTCTCCTTTTTTCCCAGTAACCCGATTTTTAAGTGAGTAATTTATAAGGAAAATTCAAGTCCTCAGTCCAAGTGTTACTGAAATATTTATACCACTTTTGCCTACGAAGTCAAAACTTAGACCTGAGGGGATGAGCACCTAATAAGAATTTAATGTAAAAGTCTAATCATATTATACAAGGGACTTCTTCCGTACTATATCAGTTAGGGGAAAAGTTAATGAAAATAAGACGTAACCACAGTTTAAAATTATAGGATGGTAGGAGAGATTCGTGTGGGAAGGGGGTACATATAAATAAAGGGTGGGGTTATCAAGAATGAAGATTGCTTTTGCTCTTCCCTAAGTCATCCCTTTTCCTTTTCCGGACCACTCAATGTCTGAAGTGAAATTGGAATCTTTGTTCGGACTTTTACTAAGTGGTTTACCTATTTAACTCAGGGTTTTATCATTGTATGAAGACGACTGTCTACCTCCACGCCTACCTCCTTGCACATTCCGTTAACGACGGACTTCGTGAAGGTAGACAGTGGTCCAGAGACGACGGACATGCGAGTCTTGACGAGACAGGTGATTGTCCGAAAGATGGACAAAAGAAGTAATTAAATGATACTTCACCTGATTTACCGAGCGTTCCTAGAGACTTCATTGTTATTAATTTTTAAATTGGTCTCAAGATAGAGAGATCTTGGTTTTCAATGGTAAAATTTTCTCGGAGAGTACTAAAAGAGGTCTATTGTTTGGAACCCCTCTTTCCTTCTACTCAACTTACCCTTCCCTCCCCCTCTCCTCCTGCTTCTCTCTTATTAGAGTGGTGAGTTCACGGTTCTTTAATGCCAAAGAAATGAATTTTGTGCCCTCTGGGCCCAAGCTAGGGACCCAGTCCTTCTAGGGGACCTCTTCCTTTAACATTGGGTGAGGTCATAAGAACGGACCTCTTAGGGTACCTGCCTCTTCGGACCATCCGATGTCAGGTGCCCCAGCGTTTCTCAGCCTGTGCTGACTCGCTGAAGTGAAAGTGAAATGAATTTTGTGTATATGTAACTATGATACATATTTTATCTATTGATCACTCTTGTATGGTATATCGTGTCTCTTGAGATGAATTACGTACCACCGCTGGACTTAACCTTCCTTCAGGTTTTCTCTCCCCTATATACAGATACATATACACACGCATACCGACCAAGTAAAAACGACATATCATCTTTGATTGTGTTATATGAGGTTACTTCCATTAAAAATTTTAATAAAAATAAAGAGATAATTTCTTATTGGTATACTTACAGTTTTGAGTTTAAATAATGATAACAAAAACTGATTGTGTCATTTATACTTGTGTCTCAGACGTTGGTCTAATAGACGGTTTTGGGTCCGTCAGTAATGAGGATCGTGACCACTACCGCCACCAACCAAATCAATGTATTAGGACAGACTGAGAACGTAGGGGTACCTAATATATCGAGTGGTCCGAGGAGACAGGTTCTCTAAAAGGTCTGTTCTTATAACCTCACCCAATGGTAAAGGAGGAGGTCCCCTAGAAGGACTGGGTCCCTAACTTGGTCGTAGAGGACATGACGTCCACCTAAGAAATGGTGACTCGGTGATCCCTTCGGGACCCCGGAACCCGTTTGAAGGTTTGAGAGACACAGAGTTAAAAGAATAGACACTCTCCTTCTAATTATTCCGATAAGGTAACCAAACTACTTCCAATTTAGTTATTTATGTACGTTTCGAGAGTTTCGTCACGGATCATGTCCAAGTAAGGACTGTTTGGGTCCGGACCGGTAGCTCGAACAACTGGGGTCACGTCTGGACGGACGCGGGGTATTGTGAGTGACTCCGTACTATACTTTCGCCATCATCGAAGACCAACGGCGTTGGAGTTCCTCCGAGGGGTCCTGATGTCGGATCGTAGAGGTCGGTCGGTGTCGGATAGACTGGTGTTAGGTTTCTACCGGTCTATTAATGGTCATGGGTCTGAAAGAAGAAAGGATTATGTTTTTCGAACACTATAAAACCGAAATTTTCTGAATGAAACCTACCTACCTCTGTGTCATCTCAGTTCTCAGTGTAAAGGTCCACCCGTCGGGGATGTACCCTCTTGTTAGGGTTAACGTCTCGTAGAGTGGTTCGTCACTTCCCAGACTCGGGGTGTAGTCTGAGGGGTCAGGTCCCCAGGACGTGGTCCTTCTGTTCGGAATCTTGTAAACTCAAACTTCTCGTCGGCCCTCTTGTCCTCCCAAAACCTTAGTCAGAGTGTACGAGACTCTGGGTCGTGTCGTGGCCATTAAAATAGTACCTAACAGTCTATTATTTTCGCCTTTGAAATGTATCAAAATTTTATGGATGGATGTATGCATATATGGTAGGAAATGGATAACACATAAGAATGGAGTTGACGGTATCTAATTAACTGGTTTATTCACAGGGACTAGTAATTCTCATGTACCTGTCCTCGAACTATTTTTATCTAAGTACTCCTGAAATGTTTTTCACACAACCGGGGTAAGTCCCATTCCTCTTACTATACTATTGATGATGACAGTGGTAGAAAGAAGTAGTGAAGTTTCGAGAGTTCGAAAGATCCACGTTAATAAGTTGAACCCTTAAACAAGCGAACAGAGGCAGGTCTGGGTTTACGGGTCTACCTAACCCCTACCACTGTTTATTAACAATGAACGCCACTCTTTTATTGGTGGCACTTTTCTATTTGTCATTGTGTAAAAGGAGAGAGTATAAAAAGGAGATAAAAGAGTTAAAGGAACTTCCCAAAAATTAGTTACCTTGGGTTTAAGGAACCTTAGAAGGGGGTTTTTTCATTTGGTGTTTGTCTTTTGGGTCTGTTGGTACCGATACCGATATTTACATAGAAAGACAAAAAACAAAAAAAAAAAAATTAAAGATACCTCTTATTTTTCAATGAACGTCTTCTGTCCTGTAAGTAAAGATCTACAACAAACGTCAGTACGTTCATCGAGCATTACCAAGAAGATAATTCACATCCTCGTTCCGTATTTCGAGACACCCAATACGACTTACTCTTTGTCATTTCGACTCACAGGAGAATTAAGACTTTTGGTCAACAGAACATTTACGTGAGTAAACCGAACATTTGCCACCCTCCACGTGGTTCAGTCAATCATGTCCCTCCAGGAGAGAGGTCCGTCGGGATGAAATGTAAGGAGATCGAAGAGGGAAGGTAGGGTCCAAAAGAGGTATTGGAGACTGGAGGGGTCAGGGTTGGTGTTGGGACGAAAATATATCCAGACTCCATGGAAGAACATGTCCAGTCACGACGGTCCTGTCCCAGAACAAACTCTGGAAAAATTCATAGGGTAGGAAAAGGTCTTTTTGAATTAAAGAATCAAGATATATGTGGGTATTGACTGGTTATATACTTTCTCCTGTGCTGTGTCTAAAGATTTATTCGTTTGAAAAGAATAAGATTACTGTGTCCATTATAATTACAGGGATCTTAATCTTTATAGAAATGTATAAAAAGTCTTTTTTATTTAGGGGATCACATTTATCAGTAACTGTTTTGATCACTACTTTGTTGTCGAAGGAAACTCTTCCAATTTCTGAAAGATAAAATTATACTTCGTATATATTTTATAAAAGGGTGTCACACAGTTTGGTAGATATAGACACACATAAGGAGAACCCACATATAATTGATGACTTCGTTTATTTAACGTTTCCAAATGACACTTAATATTACCGGTCGTGTAAGATTCTAACGTTATTTATGACTATTTATTTACCAACCCTACTTATTGAAAGTTCGTATGACGTTTATAAACTGAAGTGTAAAGTTGTATGTGAATGTATAAATGAAGACTGGGAAAACTTACATTTATAAGTTCGTATAATTTCCCTAAATTATTTATATTAAGACGTTGTAATTTATTTAAATTCAAAATTGAAGATCAACATGATAAAATTATAGTCGAAGACTAAACTTTATATTATGAAATTGGATTCTCTACTTAAACATTCAATCCTGTTATTTAGCCATCGATGTTTTCAGTTATGTAAAATTAATAAATTTACTAATAATTTGTTGAGTATAAAGAAACGATCTAGTTTGAATTGGAGTAAAATAAAAGAAAGTGCGGATAAAAAGATTCGGAATTAAATGACACTAAAATTTGTCCCATTTTTTAGTTACGACCCACCTTACGATCAAAAGACTTTGTACCTCAAACACTGAAATAACTTAAAAGTATTTAACAGTCTTGGGAAAGTACAATATTTTTACACGGAAACAAAAAGTATATACAACGTAAAACAGATAAATATAATCGATATACTGAAAATTTTATTATTAGACCTCTTGAATCTTTCAAAATAAAAATTCACCAATTTAAATATAAAAAACACCGAACAACACAACCCTGTACGAATTGGGTTCCGAAAAACTATTAAAGGAGGTTACGTAAAAATTCTTGACAAAAATCTTTATTAAAAATAAATAAACATTACATATAACCTAAATAAAGTTATTTAAAAAAATTTATACAGTAGACTAAAGAATGTTACGTACGATAACATCTAAATAAAACATAAACTTAAAACTAGTGGTCTTTATAAAATCATTCAGTTTACGTTACCCTGAAAAAAGAATAAAAAGAAAAGTTTACTGATTAGTTGTAATTATTAACTAATTTAAGTACAACGTGGTTAATGAGTTTTACGGTAGTAGTAATATACACTTTTAAAGTATAGTGTCAGTCTTCAGAGATAAGTCAAGGTAACTGAAAAAAAGGAGAAAGAAGAAAAGTTTACAAAATTAATTATATTTTAAAATTATATGAAATATAGATCAGTCTGGTCTATATATAAAACGAGGATAACGAAGAGTAAAGATCTCGTCAGGATATATACAGGTGTACTAAGAAAAAGGCTTTTTGAAAACCGAAGTCAAAACCCGAAAAAACACTAAAAAAAAAAAAAAAAGACTTTAGGGCATCTGATTTAAGGTGTCTGTGAATTGACCTACCGAAACTTAAATAAGTGATTGTATCCCTTTCGAGGTAGAAATGTTTTCACTTAAAAAGTAAGACACCAGTTTATACAAAAAAGTTACTACAAGTATTAAATTATTTTTACGGTAGTCTGACCTTGTTTTTATCCGGATAGAAGTAAGATAGAACTGGTACAAACCCCTATCTAAATCCCTGATCTTAGACTTTCAGATGGAATCTGTTAGATAAAACACTCTTAATCCAGTAATTTTCTGAAAAGTTTATTATGAAAACTGTTATTTCCCACCTGTTTTATTAAATATTTTTATTTAACGGTGAAATATATAACTAAGGGACCACCGACTCCAATTTCGCAGACGCACCTTACGTCCTCTGGGTCCAAGATAGGGACCCAGTCCTTCTAGGGGACCTCTTCCTTTACCGTTGGATGAGGTCATGAGAACGAACCTCTTAGGGTTCCTCCCTCCTCGGACCACCCGATGTCAGGTACCCCAGTATTTCTCAGTCTGTGTTGACTCGCCGAAGTGAAAGTGAAATATATAACTTCTTCATAAAGTTTGTATTCAACATGGTATCTTTATTAATGAAGAGAAGCTCATGTTTCATTAATGACTCAGGATAGGGATTCCATGTTCCTCAAGAAAGGAGGTCTCAACTACCTCTAAAGTGACTTGGTTGGTGTAAAACAGTGACCTAAGGGTAATTCTTGTTACTGTGCTGAACAGTTCTCAGACAAACCGCGAACAGACCCCTCCGTCGAACTCGGGAACCTATACTTGTTTCCATTTCCCGGTGAGTCCCTAATTCGACTAGACGACCAGGGTCGACATTGAGATAAAAGATTGATTGACTCGTTTGGTCGGTACCCACAGAAAACGTGTTCAAAGAGGAGTCAGAAGAATACGGTGGATATTTCAGCGAGTCACCATTTCTTAGATGGACGGTTACGCCTCTGTGCCCAAGCTAGGTCCTCAGTCCTCCTAGGGGATCTCCTCCTTTACCGTTAGGGTGGGGTCATAAGAACGGACTCTTTAGGATACCTATCTTCTCGGACCGTCCGATGTCAGGTACCCCAGTGTTTCTCACCCTACGGGGATGGTGTGTCGTATGTGTACCTTAAAAGACTTTATTCTTACCTACGACTTGAGGAAACTATGTATAAGTATAAGTACACAAGTCTTTACACTTCAAGTTATCTAAGTTGTCCTGTGTTACTTCGGTAAAAAATTACAATCGGTAACTTTAATCTTTGTATTGTGTACGAATAAAATTGTTAAGTTCGTTATTAACGAAATTATTAACTTTGTTATTTCTTTGTAAGTCAAATTATGGTCACGAGGTTCATTCGCGATGATAGGTGAACTAAATCTACGTTTTCTCATATGTGTATATTTCTACACCTAAGGGGTGCCTAAAGTGAAGTCGTCTCGGTCCCTCCTCAGTGTTTTATACATAAAGAGATCGCCAGGTCACCAATTGTGAATTGGTAGGGTACGTTCCCCACACCCAAGACAGGGATCAGTCCCTCGAGGGATCACCGGTTTTTCGGTTTTGTGTTTTGTCTTCGTTATAACATTGTTTGAATTATCGCTGAAATTTTTAACAGGTAGGTGTGTGTGTGTTTACAAAATTTTTATTATACATATATTTCCCTCTTGTTGTCTGTTTCTCCCTGACTGACGGACCGGGGAGTTGAGTCCCGGGGAGTAAAAACGTGTCCCTACTCCGTTAACGGAAGTAGGTACCGTCACGTTCCGGTTGTGGTGTTATCGGAAACTATAACCTTGATAAAAGGTTGTGAAAGGTTCAAGACTCATTTCTAAACATAACAGACGAAATTTACTTTACTATACTAGTTGGTTGTCTGAGAGATATAAGATCTTAATATTGTGGTCTCATTGTTTAGACTCTACAGATCTCGGGGAATCTGTTAGAAAGAAGAGAATCCAACTGGTCGAGGGAGGTCTGGAGGGGAATTAGAAAGGTGTCGTTGGGTACGGGTACGGTAATTAACAGAGAGGGTAAGTAAACTGTCAACGAGACTCAGAAAACTTCCCGAAGGGTCCATCGTGATCACCATTTGTTGGACGGACAGTTACTTCCTCTGTATTCTCTACGTCCAAACCAGGGACCCAGTCCTTCTAGGGGACCTCCTTCTGTCTCCTCTGACTGTCCGATGTCAGGTCCCGACCTTTCTCAACCTGTACTGACTCCACTAAATCGTTCGTGCGCGTACGAGTCAGAAAACTTTGACAACCGTAATAGATAAAGGTTACAATAAATTGTAAGACATCCAGAACAGGGAAATTGATTCTATGTTTAAAGGACTCTTTTCCCTGAAACATAAAATAACTAAACATAAATAGGATTTCTGTGAATCCAGGTAGATCAGTTCCGATACCAAAATGGACACCGGCACATACCTACACTCTCAACCTGACACTTCTTCCGACTCACGGCTTCTTAACTACGAAAACTTGACACCACAACCTCTTCTGAGAACTCTCAGGGAACCTGACGTTCCTCTAGGTTGGTCAGGTAAGACTTCCTCTAGTCGGGATCCTAAAGAAACCTTCTTTACTACGATTTCGACTTCGAGGTCATGAAACCGGTGGAGTGCGCTTCTCAGTTGAGTAACCTTTTCTGAGACTACGACCCTCCCTAACCCCGGTCCTCCTCTTCCCCTGCTGTCTCCTACTCTACCGACCTACCGTAGTGCCTGAGCTACCTGCACTCAGACTCACTTGAGGTCCTCAACCACTACCTGTCCCTCCGAACCGCACGACACTAAGTAGCCTAGTCTTTCTCAACCTGTACTGACGCACTGACTTGACTTGACTTGACTTGGATCTCAACTAATATTAGTAAAATCGTTGGAGGGAACAACTCTTAAAATATTCATACTTATCTGGGAGTCATTACTTAGACGAGTCATAGGAATTAGACAACTTCTATAGTCCAACTACTAAACAGAAACTCGACAAAACAGCGATAGATACCGGTCCTTTATACTTACGTGAACTACCATTTGACTTTTCACATGAGTGTATTGTAAATTACATACGTCTAAATTTGTACGTATAACACTTTAGTTGGTGTAGAGGGACTTCGACTTTTTCTTTATATGAAATTTTTTACTTGTTACGGGATGTCTCGTAACAGGGGTCGAGGAACAATACATTATTAATAAGTCGATTAATATTATGACTCTAAAAACTTTGTCCTTTCTTTCGTGTACAGGTCCAAGAAGACAAAGACACACACGTACACCGACTCTCAGGACCCGTTCCGTACATCCCGTTCACACCTCTAAAACCCCAGGGACTTTCCTCTCCACTGGTAGGTGAGTAGAACTGTTAATAGACGAAAACGAACGAAGGAGATACAAATTTAGACGTACTAATTTTATGTCCGAACGACCACCTTTTCCCGACCGACTCTAAAGACTGTTGACGTATAAATTGATCGGTCGTCACTATTACGTACTATATTATAGACAGTCGTGAAAGTGTAAACGGTCCTCCTTCCCGTTCTTTTGACATGAAATTTATGAGTTCGAGTCTTTTAGTAATCCGGTAGTCAAGTAAAATTACTTCTTGTTTGTTCGAAAAAGTTTTTCTTTTTCTTTGTGTTTCTGAAGTAAAATCCCAAACAGAAAATTTTGAGATTACCCTAATAGTACCCTTTAGAGGTAATATAGAGAAGTAATTACAACCAGAGACTTTAGTCCATCTCCTATTAATGACTTTCTGAATGATCGTAAAGTTATTAAAATGTCAGAAATAAAGGTACAGGTCAGATGGACCTGTCTATCTACGAATAGTAATAACCTGTCAAGTTTGTTTTCTCCGTGTTTACGTTAATCTGTGGAAGTTTCCTACTGAGATCCTTCTTAGAGGGTAGATTTTATAATGAAGGATAGAATCTAAGGACGAAACACCGACGATTAATAAAAAAACAAACAAAACAAAATAGTAAGTTACATTTATACAATAGAAACCTCTTTTTTTAGATTTAAAACTTACTTTAACCAAACTTCTATACCTACTTACTATGTTTAAGTAGAATGGTAGAGAGGGAGGGCGGGAAGAAGGAAGAGGAGGGGGCAGGAAAAAACCTTCTGTTAACTCCGCCTTTTCTTTGATAAGTCGTGAACTTCTGACCGAACGTCCATTACCGAAGTGTCTACCCTTTTTGTCGATGATTTTTTCTCGACGACTGTTGTGGTTTTGGTTTAAATCGAACACAATGTTAAAGAGAGTCTGGATTGGTAATTATTATATTAATTACAATTATTATAAAGAAAGGGTTATCTCGGAAGATAACAGACAACTTAACGTCGAATTCTGTGAGACCTTTCTACCTAATTAAATTTTCCCTATTTCCGTCGATACAAAACAAAATTAAGGTAATTAGGGGGAAAGTTTCTGTCCTATCAATGATTGACGTCGTTAGAAAAGGATCGGTTTTTACTTATGATTTAAGTTGTCGGTTTAAATTGGCTTTTTGTATCTGAAGTAAAGTAAGACTTACACTTTTGACATAATGTATTTGTCCATTGAAGAGACAACATAAACTCGGTATTTGTATGTCTACAACATCTTAAGGTTCTGATTGTTATAACCCTCTGAAAGTTTAGTCTTCGAGTACCCCAATAAGGTATGCCTTTGTAGTCGTGTGGGAAGAACGTAAAAAATTGACAAACACTTAATAAGCATACACATTTTATGACTCTAAATAAAAAGTCGTACTTACGTGTGTGTTTTTTTCCTCCTCTGACACAGGGTTAGGATCCTCAAACATAGAAATGTTAATCGAGCTCAAGAGTTTCCTAAGAACTCATTGTTTTCGTACTGTTAAACTTGTACTGAAAAAAAAAAAATTTCTCATAAAGATGTCTTTGAGGATCCGTAGAGTAGTCACATTTGTCTGAGTGTCTTCTCTATTCAAGAAACCTGGTTTTCACTCTGGTCTGTGAACAGTCTTTCGAGTCGTATCGAAAAGTACAAGCACATCTACTTTGTTTGTTTGTCTTTCTTTACGTCACAGACTTAGGAAGACGAATAGTGACTCGGTTTAAGAAGAAAGAGGTTAATAAAGAGTCCCAAAACCTCGGGTCCCTTTATATTTATAGACCTTCGAGTGTATTTTTCAGGACGAGTGGACCGGGTAGGGACCTCTAGAACGGTGTTATCTAGACACCGACACGGACCGTTAGACACAAGGGGTTTCTGGTGTCTATTAAAACTACGTTACGTCGGAGTCTGGTTTAAGAGTAGTAGAGTTTTCGTATCACTTTCGTACTCTAAACTTGTAGCATTGGTGTCACCTTTCTTCTCTCCTTTTTTTTTTGAGAAACGATTAAAATTGTCCCGGAAAGTGACCTCCAATCACATCTACCGCGTATAAACCCAACATCCGTTTCTTGGTCTTAGTCGAGGTTGTTTTCACTCCCCACCAATCTTACCTTTTCGAGAGAGACGACCAACGTCGCTACGACCGTTGCTACGACCAACCCTTACCCTTTTTCCATGTAGTGACTTCTGTCGAGGACCCTTCACTTTGAAGAGAAAGAGAGAGAATCATGAGTCAGTGAGACCGGTCACCGTGTAAAATGGAATAATTATCGTTACGAATATGACCATATTTTTAGAAAGTTTTACGTTTCGTGACCCCTCAAGGTACCACTAGGTCACCGATTCTGAGAAGTATGGGTTCCGTCCCCCGGACCCAAGCTAGGGACCAGTCTGTTGATCTAGAGTGTACGGTGTCGACCCTCAAGAGTCCGACATTGATTTCTAGGGTGTACGGTGGTGATACTGGACCATGTCGATTTACTTATTTTTATTTATAATAATTTTTAATAAAATTTGTGTCTTTCGAAACATTTCAGTAAAGATTAAGAACCACAGAGTTTGGGTGGACACTTACGTCCTCTACATTCTCTGCGTCCAAGCTAGGGAACCGACCCTTCTAGGGGACCTCTTCTAGTACCGTTGGGTGAGGTCATAAGAACGGACCTCTTAGGGTACCTGTCTCCTCGGACCACCCGATGTCAGGTATCCCAACGTCTCGACCTATCCTGTCTTCGCTGAATCGTACGTGTGTCGTGACTTCGTATGTTTTCACTTCCCGAGTTCGGGATTCTTAAAGTTATAAGACATTAAGTCTTCAGTTCGTCTTGACTTGAACAAACACATATCATTTGTGAACACCCCCACCCCCGAAGGGTCCACCGAGATCAGCATTCTTCCGATGGACGGTTATGTCCACTGAGTTCTCTATGTCCAACCTAGGGACCCAGCCCTTCTAGGGGACCTCTTCCTTTACCGTCGGGTGAGGTCATAAGAACGGACCTCTTAGGGTACCTGTCGTCTCATCCTGGTACCCCAGTGTTTCTCATCCTGTACTGACTCACTGACTCGCGCGCGTGTGTGTGTTATGAAAGGATATCAAAAGGAGGAGAGATCGAAGGGACCCGGTAAAGATAAGTTCTACGAGGTGAGGATTGGATGGATGTCACCAATGAGTCGTAGACTTTATTCGGCCCCTTGTAATCTCAATCTTAAAGAGACAGACCCAACAAAGAAGAATCTTTGTTTCTTACAAGATACACACCAAGTCCTCTACCCACCCTGTCAGGCAACTACCATGAAAACAGAAACCCAAAGTATGAGTCCCACGTACCCCTCATCAAAAGGGTAGTCCTTTTAAAATTCCTTACTTTGTACCACAAAATAAAACTCCCGAAAACTTTTTAAGTTGTTCAAGCATGACTCGTCTCATTTTTCTCCTGTCACCTCCATTGACAAATTCTCAACACACGACGATACGTATTCCACTCCTTACTAAATACGTCTAAAACAAACTACCACCAACTTACCTTATAAGAGAAGAGGCGTGATGTCAAACTGAAGACCTATTTTCAACTACATAATACACCACGTTATTGTGTTTAATATAATTAATTAATTAATTTTACACGTGACTTACAACCGATACTCGGGTCACGAGAAGATTCGTTATAATTCTTATATAGTGTCTTCTATCGATCTTTTATTCTTTAGGGACGAAACCATTTTGTATGTACGGTAATATCCATATGTCTTTTATTTGTATCATTCATCCATTTACTATGTGGTACACCCTAACACTATTCACACACAATCAGTCCGAAGGGACCACCGAGTCTACTATTTCGTACACGGACGTTACGTCCTCTGGGTCAAACTTGGGACCCAGTCCTTACACTAACCATGATACCTTTTTTCTCCCGTCTCAATGTCTCTTAGATCACTTTTTATCAACGGAAAACTGGTGGATTAGTCAGTCCATGAGACAATCTATATTTCCTAAATTCACAGGTTCTCTCTTAGGACTGGGGATTCCGAATTCTTCGGGTACGACACCAACATCATTGGGTCTCAAACAGTCCTAGTCATGTACCTAACAGTACGTCTGATCGGACCGGTACCTCTCATGACTCGTGCCTAGTCTCTCGTGCTAAGGGGTGACCTAACGGGTCAAGAAGAGTTATGTGTCGAAGCACTTATGTGTACTGGGCACTTAATCTCGTCCCTCAACTCTCATTGTGTGAAATGTTGGACTTATGTTAGTCATATCCCACAGGGACCACCGAGTCACCCTTTGTTAGACAGACGGTTACGTTCCTGGTGTCCTTAGTACCCAAACTAGGGACCCACTCCTACTAGGGGGTCTTCTCTGTTGACGGTTTGGAGAGGTCATGAAAACGCACCCTTTAGGGTACCTGTCTCCTCGGACCACCAGATATCACAGTACTGGGGGTCTCCCCTTACCCCAGGGTTTCTCAACCTGTATTGACTCGTGTGTGTCTTCGTTTGTTAGTCATATTCCGATCTTCAACTAGTCATGTACTGATGTAGTTTTGTCTTTCGGTGTAGACAGTCTCTCTTACCGGAAATAGGTAATCGGGTACGTGTTTTTAATTGAGAATAATTAGACGTAATTATAAAATACTGTAAATGAGTTATTTCGAAAAAGAAAAATCAATAAAATGATTACTCGGAATAATGTAAAAGAGAACTCACTACTTATGATAGGGTCCTCATTTTATAAAAAGGGTTTATAATATACAGATTAATTTTGTATTATACATCATTTATTTATATTAAGATAAACCGTTTTTAAGTTTTATTGTTTTTGAAACAGTCGTTTATGATATACAGTTTCTTCTGTCTCGTAGTCGTTACATACTATTTAAGAGACTGTAGGAAAAAGAGGTACTCATTCTTATACCTACTCACTTTAACACGTCATCAAACTTTTACGGTTTCTTACAAGTTTGACGACGTGTAACGTGAGTAGATTGTGAGATCGTTTAATTACGAGTTTTAAGAGATTCGATCCGAAGTTCTTGTACACTTAGTTCTTAAAGGTCTACAAGTTCGACCTAAATCTTTTCCATCTCCTTGGTCTCTAGTTTAACGGTTGTAAGTGACCTAGTATCTTTTTCGTTCTCTTAAGGTCTTTTCAATAGATGAAGTCGAAGTAACGGACACCATTTCGGAAACTGACACACCTAGTGTTGTTTGACACCTTTTAAGACTTTCTCTACCCTTATGGTCTGGTGGACTGGACGGAGGACTCTTTAGACATACGTCCAGTTCTTCGTTGTCAATCTTGATCTGTACCTTGTTGTCTAACCAATGTTTGTCCCTTTCCTCATACAGTTCCGATATATAACAGTGGGACGAATAAATTGAATATACGTCTCATGTAGTACACTTTACGGTCCGACCTACTTCGTTTCGACTTTAGTTTTTAAGTCCTTCTTTATAGTTATTGGAGTCTATATGTCTACTGTAGTGCGAATACAGTCTTTCACTTCTCCTTAATTTCTCGGAGAACTACTTGCACTTTCTCCTCTCACTTTTTCGATCGAATTTTGAGTTGTAAGTTTTTTGATTCTAGTACCGTAGTCCATTTGTTACCTATGTCACTCTCTGAATTAGAAGAACCCAAGGTTTTAGTGACAACTACCACTGACGTCGTTACTGTAATTTTCTACGAACGAGGAACCTTCTCTTCGATACTAGTCGGATCTGTCGTATAATTTTTCTTCTCTGTAATCAAACTGTTGTTTCAAGGTAGATCAGGCTCAATACCAAAAAGATCATCAGTACATACCTACACTCTCAACCTGGTATTTCTTTCGACTCACGACTTCATAACTACTAAAACTTGACACCACAACCTCTTCTGAGAACGCTCAAGGAACCTGAGGTTCCTCTAGTTTCGTCAGTTAAGATTTTTTTTAGTCAGGACTTATAAGTGACCTTCCTGACTACGACTTCGACTTCGAGGTTATGAAACCGGTGACTAAACTTCTTGACTGAGTAACCTTTTCTGGGACTACGACCCTTTCTAACTTCCGTCTTCCTCTTCCCCTGCTGTCTCCTACTCTACCAACCTACCGTAGTGACTGATCTACCTACACTCAAACTCGTTCGAGACCCCCAACCATTACCTGTCCCTTCGGACCGTACGACGTCAGGTACCCCAGTGTTTCTCAGTCTGTGCTGAGTGTCTTAACTTCACTTGACTTCTTATGACTACCGTTAGGAACTGCAGTCTATAACACACTAACAAAACACACACATGTGTGTGTGTGTGTGTGTGTGTGTGTGTAAATAAGAATCAGTTAGTGTAACTAGAAGTACTAAATAGTACAGACTGAGAAAACACTGGGGTACCTGAAATCGGGCGGTCCGAGGAGAGACGTACCCTGAAGGGTCCGTTCTTATGACGTCACCTAACCGGTAAAGCAAAAGGTCCCCTAGAAGGGTCAATTCCCTAGATTGAACGTAGAGGACGTAATCGTTCGTCTAAGAATTGGTGACTCGTGATCCTTCGTATATATATATATTATTCCTTCCCCTCTCTAAATTTTATTGATTCTGTGATAGCAGTGGTTAATAAAAATTGTTTTCTGACCCTGGATCAAGGAAATTCTATTAATTCTTTTCTCTTGTTACTTGGTATGATAGTTTGTCAGTTATTAAGTATAAGTTCCTGTCTAGGTCAGGGCACTCATGATTTTGAATATGTTAACATCTCTGGGACAAATGTTTTTCTTATGTTTCAATATTTATGTCTCAACATAATATTTCATTGAAACGACAATGTACTCAACAAAATTCTTATTTTTTTAATTTTGTTTGAACATATAAAATTTTTCGACTACATACTGTTCGTAGTATTTTAAGTATTTTTATTATACGACAATATATATTCATTCCTACATCAGTGGTTTCCAGTAGAGAACCGTTCATCTTGACCTGTGTCCTGACACTTTAATTTGTCGGTGTTTATATTGTAGTAAACCTCTCAAGACAGGGTTTTACAAAAAGTGAAAAGTTAATCGGTAACGGTTCCATTATGTTTTACACCTTGACTTTAAGAATAATTTATAGATCTTCCCTATAAAACTGGACCTTCTTTCGTAAGACTTTACTAGGAACGAGGGTTTGTTTCGTCTTGTGTTGAACTTGGGTAAGTTCAACACCAATCCGTTTGTCCAAGATCTCAATTTTACTGATCTAGGTTTAAGGTTTAACGATTAAATAAACCCAGTATCTTATAACTTTAAAACACAAATAAAATTCAATTAGAAGTTGTCAGTGAAACAAGATTGAATATGTCAAATATTCCTCGTACGCTGAAGATACTAAAAATAAAATTTTATTAAAAGTCTCTGTATTTTTAAACAAAATAATCCCGATTTAATCCCTCACATATTACTTAATTAAAAGACTTCCAGACACCTATTTTAATGGGGGTAAACCTTTTATGTCAAATGTCGAAATTAATTTGTTTAAAACTGTTTACGTCGAAAGAATTTGTTCATAGAAATTAAAATTACTATCTGTTAGGAAATTTGAAAACTTTATTGGAAATCAATATGTTTTTTAAAGTACAGATAGAACATTTTTTTTGACTTTGACTTTAATCACCGATCTGTTTTATTTATATCTGATCTTATTAACACCCCAGTGACGAAGAAAGAGGACCCAGAACCACGTGTGTTCCAAAACAAACACGGGAGGTTCTCAAACGAAGGGGTCAGGACAAATTCAAGACCGTCGAGATACCACCCCAATCACCGTCCGAGGAGGTTCTCCCGAATACGGTGTGGGTCCAAACGTCGTGGGTCTCGTGGCTGAGGTGACGACTGGGCATGGAGGCGTCCTCTGTGGGTTTGTGAGTTTCCGTCCAGACCGAGTCAGAGACACCCCAGAGGACCACGTGTCTTCGAAAACAAACTCGGGAGGCTCGTAGTGTCCATCCATACCCCAAACTAAGATTTACACTAAAGTGGGGAGGACTACAGAACGACCCCGAAGAGGAAACGGGAACCTCCACCCTATAGAAAAGAACCAACCTAGGTTGTACGAAGATAGCTACCACCAAGTCGTCACTCAACATTAAAACTTCAAGAGTCTCTTCTTCTACTCTCGTGTATGAAGATGAGGTGGTAGAACACAGTCTTCAAGGGTTGTTCTTTCCTCATGTAGTTCCGACATATAACAGTGTGACGAATAAATTAAATATACGTTTCATGTAGTACGTTTTACGTTCCGACCTACTTCGTGTTCGACCTTAGTTCTAACGGTCCTCTTTATGGTTATTGGAGTCTATGTGTCTTCTGTGATGGGAATACCGTCTTTCGTTACTTCTTGATTTCTCGGAGAACTACTTTCACTTTCTCCACTCGTTTTTTCAACTGAATTTTGAGTTGTAAGTTTTTTAATTCTAGTGTCGTAGGCCAGGGTAGTGAAGTACCGTTTATCTACCCCTTTGTTGTCTTTGTCACTCTCTGAAATAAAACCCCCCAAGGTTTTACTGACAACTACCACTAACGTCGGCACTTTAATTTTCTACGAACGAGGAATCTTCTTTTCGATACTAGTTGGATCTGTCGTACAATTTTTCTTCTCTGTGGTGAAACCGTTGTTTCCAGGTAGATCAGTTTTGATACCAAAAAGGCCATCAGTACATACCTACACTGTCAACTTGGTATTTCTTTCGACTCACTCCTTCTTAACTACAAAAACTTGACACTACAACCCCTTCTGAGAACGTTCAGGGAACTTGACGTTCCTTTGGATTAGTTAGGTAAGATTTCCTTTAGTCAGGACTTATAAGTAACCTTCCTGACTACGATTTCGACTTTGAGGTTATTAGACCAGTGGATTTTTCTTGACTGAGTAACCTTTTCTGGGACTACGACCCTTTCTATCTTTTGTCCTCCTCTTTCCCTGTTGTCTCCTACTCTACCAACCTGCCGTAGTGACTAATCTACATACACTCGAACTCGTTCGAGACTCTCAACCACTACCTGTCCCTCCGGACCGCACGACGTTAGGTGCCCCAGTGTTCCTCAGCCTGTGCTGACCCGCTTACTTGACTTGGCTTTTATTGGCAACAACATTAAAATACATTTATAAGTGACTGTAAAAGGAATAGACAAATTTGTGTGAACTTCCGACTTATAAATAGAGGATCTTCGTGGACATAGTTTTTAGAGAGAAACGAAACTTAATAATAACAATTTTGTAACTAAAATGTAACTGACTAGCTAAGTTACCTTAGGATTAGTTATATGGTCAACTGTAAAAAATTCTTTAATTATTCGACTAAAATTTTGAATATACCTTTGAATTTTCCGAATCCTATCGATTTTGTTGTGAATTTTCCACTTCTTTTTAACCTCTAGATAGTGTTGGATTAAAATTCCGAAGAGTATGTCGATGTTGTTAGGTAGTAACACAATAACTACATTTTTGTCTGGTTACCTTAGGTAATCTCTTAGATCTATGAGAGTACTTGTACCATTTATATAAAAACTGTTTTTTACAATCATATTATATAAATAAATTTATATTAAATAACTTGTATCATATTAGAAAGTGATTTACTACAACTTTGTGCTCATCGGTATATGTCTTGGGGAACCAGGTATAAAGTGTGGTGTATGTTTTTAAATTAACTTTACCTAGTACGCTTGATTTTGATATTTTTAAAATCTTCTGTTATTTCCTCTTTTATATCATTGAAACCAAATCGTTTTAAAGTATTATTCTGCGTTTTTCATGTTTAATGTCTAAGTAGTTTTAAAATTTTTTTCGAAAATGGGAAGTTTCCTATGGAAATACTTTTACATTTCTGTTCGGTCTCTGACTCTCTTTCGTGAACATTTTGTAGGTTGTTATCTGAGGAGACAGGCACCCTAAGAGGTCCGTTCTTATGACCTCACCCAAGGGTAAAGGAAGAGGTTCTAAACATAGATCCGTTATTCTATTCGGTTTAATTATTGTCTTTTCATTTCTTTAATTATTTTTACTTTGAAGTTTTATACACTTGTATACGAAGTGGTTTCTTTTTGTTTATTAAGTGGTTTATGTACTTTACCACAAATTATTGAAATCAATAATTTCTTTACGTTTAAATTTGATGTCATTGTATAGTAAAGTGGTAATCATACGTCTGATTTCAATTTTTCGGACTGATATGGTTAATGACTATTTTTATACCTCCTGAACACCTCGACCTTTAGAGTATATGACGATCATTTCTGTATCTTACCCTTGGAAGGGACCATTAGGACACCAATTCTGTGGGGTGAAGGTTACGTCCCCACGTCCAAGGTGGGGACCAAACCCTTGATTCTAGGGTGTACGAAACACTATACTGGTTTTTTTATTTATTTAAAATTTTTTCTTAGTCCTTTTTATTATTTAGTAACAACAATTTTTTCCTTTTATATCTTACTAGTTGATGAAATTTTTTGTAAAACCGTCAAAGAATGTGAGATACTGAGTCCCTTCGGACCGTACGACGTCAGGTACTCCAGTGTCTCTCAACCTGTGTTGACTCGTTGACTTGACTTGGCTTGACTACTGGGTTTGTGTACTCGAAGGGGCCACCGAGTCTACCATTTCTTAAGTTGATATTGTGTCCTCTAGACCGAACCTAGGGACCCACTCCTTCTAAGGGGACCTCTTCCTTTACCGTGGGTGAGGTCATAAGAACGGACCTTGTAGGGGTACCTGTCTCCTCGGACCGCCCGATGTAAGATACCCAAGTGTTTCTCAACCTGTACTGACTCGCTGATTGGTGTACTAGGTCAGTAAGGTGAAGATCCATAAATGGGTACTCTTTAATTTTTTGTATAAGTGTGTTTTTGAACGTACGTTTGTAAGTATCGTAAAAATACACATTGTCGATTTTCGTTGAGTTTATAGGTAGTTGTCCATTTACTGTTTGGACGACATGACATAGGTGTGTAACCTTATGATGAGTTGTCGTCGTTTTTTGTCGATGTCCAGGTTCATGATTACACTTACGTAAAGTTTTATTTACGTGGATGATATACTATGATAAATGTATTTTAGAATATTTTACGTTCGATCACAGACCACTGACTTTGATGTAGTTACCGACGGAGTCCCATCACCGTCCCCCCACGTGCCTTAAATCCCCACTACTGATACAAATAATAGAACTGGCACTATTAATAAAGTACCCCCAAACGTATACAGTTTTGAGTAGTTTGACACGTACAAATTATACACGTTAAATGGTATAAAATTAATATGGAATTATTTCGAAAAAAAAATTTTTTTCTTTCCAATTTTTCTCATGAGATCCTCCATATGTAATCCTTCACATATAGTTCAACGGACCATCGAGAAGAACCGGTCAAAACAGGGAATATCTTTAAAAAACATTTAAACCTTGATGTTTTGCAAGGACTGTTTTGTTTGGATCCCTAAAGAGACTACTAGGTCACTAATTCTGAAGTGTGAAGGTTACGTCCCCGACGTCCAAGTTTGACACCAACCCCTCGGTTCTAGGGTGTACGGTTTTTTTACTTTCGGATTATTTTACGGTCACAAGTAGAGATTGTTAATCGTGAGGTTTATGATATGAATTCTCTTCTATAGTGCATTTATTGTGGGTGTCTACTCTCCGACTAGTATGAAAAAAATAAACCATAACACTACAAATGTAAAAAAATATTCGACCGATCATAGTTCTACGGTTGTCTTTTTACCTCCCAGAACGTCTTTTGAAAATGAATTCTTCCATATAAAAATGTCAGACCGTAGTCTAGACTGTACACAAGAAACAATCGTTAAAAGTTTAAACCACTGTAAAGACTTTGTGTTATTCATGGGATACTTAGTTACGAAGTTTCATATCTCTTCGAACTTTATAAAGTCTAATCTATCTATTTTTACGGTGATTGAGTACTTTCATAGTATAGTGTAAAAAAAATAAAGTTTCTAGTCGGTAATCTTTTAGATACGAAATAGGTTTCCCAAAGATAACTAGTACTGATTTTTAATATGTATATATATATATCGATTTATATGTATATCATTTCAATTAGTGAGTCAGTACAGACTGAGAAACACTGGAGTACCTGACATCGGGTGGTCCGAGAAGACAGGTACCTCAATGGATCCGTTCTTTAGACCTCACTCAACGGTAATATATATATATATATGTATATATATATATACGGTAATATATATTTGTATATATATATACAAATTATAGGGTATTTTGACGATGGACTCACTGATAGTATACCGATTAGGTAGAATGTGTGTAGATGTCTCCTATTAAAAGGAAATTATTCTTTTTATAAAACTATGAATACTCTATACATCGACCGGAATTTATTTATCCACTTTCGGGACAATTCATAGGTTCGAGTTATGATAGTAGGTGAACTCCCGTCTTAAACCTGATTTCAAGATGGATTAGTGTATCTTATTTTAATGAGAAATAAATCTGATAGTTTGACTGTATGTATGAGTGACATGTAAAATGACCGGACATAGGATTTCAACGGATTATTTACGGAAGGAAGGTCAATAGTTGTTGAAACGACAGAAAGTGTTTCCCAAAACATTCGGAGACATAGTAACAGGTTTGGATTAGTGAGTAGAGTAGGTCATAGACATGTCTACTAGAGGAATGGTCCTTCCTCCGTACCTTGGGATCGTGTAATTTACCTAGAACTACAAACATCTTGATTGACACACGTATAGTCCTTTAGACACACTAGGTTATTAAGAGTCTCACCAATGGGAGGAGTCTGTAGTCACTAAGTCACCTTAAGAGTCAGAAAGACAATTTTGGAGAAGAGATTAAAACTATCGAGTAACATGATTACGTCGTAAAGGAATTTTTATCAGGTTTGTGTATATAAGTCAAGTCAATTCAAGTAAGTGAATCAGTACAGGTTGAGAAACGTTGGGGTACTTGATGTCGTACGGTCCGGAGGGACAGGTAGTGGTTGAGGGCCTCAAGTGGGTTTGAGTACAAGTGACTCAACCACTACGGTAGGTCGGTAGAGTAGGAGACAGCAGGGGAAAAGGAGGACGGGAGTTAGAAAGGGTCGAAGTCCCGGAAAAGTTTACTCAGTCGAGAAGTGTAGTCCACCGGTTTCATGACCTCAAAGTCGAAGTTTTAGTCAGGGTGGTTACTTGTGGGTCCTGACTAAAGGAAATCCCACCTGACCCAACCTAGAGGAACGTCAGGTTTCCTGAGAGTTCTCAGAGGAGGTTTTGGTGTCAAGTTTTCGTAGTTAAGAAGTCGCGAGTCGAAAGAAGTGTCAGATTGAGAGTTTAGGTATGTACTGGTGACCTTTTTTGTATCGGAACTGATCTACCTGGAAACAACTGTTTCATTACAGAGACGAAAAATTATACGACAGATCCAACCAGTATTGAAAGGAAGGTTCCTCATTCGTAGAAAATTAAAGTACCGACGTTAGTGGTAGACGTCACTAAAACCTCGGGTCTTTTTATTTCAGACAGTGACAAAGGTGACAAAAGAATAGATAAACGGTACTTCACTACCCTGGTCTATGGTACTAGAATTAAAAGACTTACAACTCGAAATTCGGTTGAAAAAGTGAGAGGAGAAAGTGAAGGTAGTTCTCCGAGAAGTCAAGAAGAAGTGAAAGACGGTATCCCACTATAGTAGACTCCAATAACTATAAAGAGGGTCGTGAGAACTAAGGTCGGATACTGAACTGGTTAGTATATGTAGTCTGAACTGGTCACGATTAACTTTTACTTCTAAAGATCTAGATAGCGATCATAGTTTAACTTATAAGTAAAAAATAACCTCATACCAACCAAACATTACTAGACAGGTACTTTAAGAGGTCCGTTCTGATGACCTCACCTACCGGTAAGGGAAGACGTCCCCTATAAGGACTGGATCCCTGACTTGGGTCCAGAAGACTTGGTGTTACAACACAATAAAAGAAGACATGTTGTACTTAGTCGGTATACATATATGTATAGGGGAGGGAGAACCTGGAGGAAAGTTAGGGGAGTAGGGTGGGGAGATCCAGTAGTATCTCGTGACCTCGACTCGAGGGACACGATTAGTCGTCCAAAGGTGATCATAGATAAAATGTGTACCATCGTATATATATATGTGTATGGAGTCCCGATAAGAAAGGAAAAATTAATCCTACCTCTACTAATTAACGGTACGACTTCCTGACTTCCGGTCAGGATCCCACGACAAGTCAAGAAGTACTAGAAAGAACAAGGAGTAAGATGACTGTTGACGTCAATAAGTCAAGTCAAGTCAAGTCAGCGAGTCAGCACAGGCTGGGAAACGCTGGGGTACTTAACGTCGTGTCGTCCGGAGGGACAGGTGGTGGTAGAGGGTCTCAAGTGATTTTGAGTGCAGGTAGCTCAGCCCCTACGGTAGGTCGGTAGAGTAGGAGACAGCAGGGGAAAAAGAGGACGGGGGTTAGGGAGGGTCGTAGTCTCAGAGAAGGTTACTCAGTTGAGAAACGTACTCCTCCGGTTTCATGACCTCAAAGTCGAAATCGTAGTAGGGAAGGTTTCTTGTGAGTTCCGACTAGAGGAAATCTTACCTGACCAACCTAGAGGAACGTCAGGTTCCCTGAGAGTTCTCAGAAGAGGTCATGGTGTCAAGTTTTTGTAGTTAAGAAGTCGTGAGTCGAAAGAAGTGTCAGGTTGAGAGCGTAGGTATGTACTGGTGACCTTTTTGGTATCGGAACTGATCTACGTCAATATTGACGTCAGTAATTCTGTTGAAATTATATTATCTCCGTGATGATTGTAAAAAGTTGACGTTCCTTTAATAAAGTTTACTTTTATTTTGTATCCTTGTCCCTCCCTTTAAGTATCAAGTTTTTCATCCAACAAAAACTTTTCTTATATATTATCTTTAGATTTAGAAGAATCATATCCTAAACTAACTATAACGGTTTATTTATCGAAATTTATCATTCTTTCTTTCTTTTTGACTTCTTTAATGGGAAATCTCTGTACTTGTTTTAGTTTTAGTCGTCACAACAAAACAAGTCACTTTTACTTTAGGATTTCATACTTGGAATGTAATCCTTCGATCATCATCCGGTGAGTCTTCTGAAGTCACAATAGAGAGTCCTGTAAGGGAAAATTCTCGTCTCTATGTAAAAATCCGAAAAAGTTATTAAATGTAAAAATTTTTATAAAGATACATGTGTTTATGACCATAATGTGTGATTTTATCAGTCTCGACCTTTAAAGTATACGTTTACAAACTATAAAATTTTAAAATTTTAAGTTTTGTCAAGTAGTGTAAGTAAGGGGTAACCTTGTAGTTCGGTAACACTTTTTCTATAACGATGTTTTCTGTCACTATAGAACCGACGTTCTGACCCTGTCTTTCCAGTGAGGTTTCTTTTGTGACCTCAAAGACTTTGACACATAGGAACCATGTGTTTTGTGTAAAAGAAGAATAACACTAATATAAGAACTAGATCATGAATAGAAACTTACTTCGTTTTACTTTTGTAGTAAGAAAAGAGAGGTATTTTAACAACTTACACCTTACTATCATGTTGCGACGATCTAATAATCAACAGAGTATAGACTCATAGTTCCCTTACTACCCCATCATTTCCCTCCTTTCATAGAAGGGAACACCGAGTCACCATTTCTTAAGCGGACGGTTCGTCCTTTGTGTCCAAGTTAGGGACCCAGTCCTTCTGGGGGACCTCTTCCTTTACCGTTGGGTGAGGTCATAAGAACGGACCCTTTAAGGTTCC
Source organism: Capra ibex (assembly GCA_006410555.1). Classification (NCBI taxonomy): domain Eukaryota; kingdom Metazoa; phylum Chordata; class Mammalia; order Artiodactyla; family Bovidae; genus Capra; species Capra ibex. Next base: position 16,656,586 of record SJYO01016970.1, read on the forward strand.
TGTCTCCTCGGACCGGCCGATGTCAGGTACCCCAGTGTTGTTCAACCTGGGTTGACTCACTGATTTATCCTTTTACTTCTTTTTATACTATCACGTACCTTCTATCACGTCTTATGAAGTTCTGAAGGTTGTTCCGTTTAAAAGTCTCTAAGGTTCACAGGAAAGAAAGGACGGAATAGGGTTTCTTATTAAAATTGGAAGTATAAGTACAAAATAACTCATTTCAAAGACAAAGTGAGTACATTTACACTCCTCAGACATAAGTCGGTAACACCCCTTGTTTTAGAATTTAATGCCTGGTCCCATCTACTACTGAGTCAAGGTCGAGAAGATGGATTTTGGTATACTTGAAGTCAAGACCAAAAAAAAAAAAAAATTGAAGTTGGTCAGAGCAAGGTAAAAAAAAAAGAGTTATTCTTTTATTCTAAGACATAGTAAAGATCTCAGTGTCACTCCTACTTTCATCAATGTGTCTTTTCGTTGACGGTGTCAGGAACTGTGTGACACTTGGAACTGTGTCAGGAACTGTGTGTCCTTGGTGTCAACATTCGTGAGATAGTGAGGATCGAGGAACATCTCAACGAGAGGGGACACATACGTGTCGTAGGATATTTCTACGAGTCTCGTGGTAAAATCATCAAAATGGAACATACTTTTAGATACTAAAATTTGGGCTAAAGTTTTCTAATCGACTCTATTACCGGAAAACAGAGGGATATGACTACAAATTATACGGTATCTATTTACACTTCGGTGTCGTTTTGGTACGAACTGAGAATTAATGGAGAACTCATCTATTGTATTCTTTTTGTCATCCATACCGGTGTGACACAGAGGAATTGAACACAAATATATAAGATCGTTGTGTTAATCTCGAATCCGACTTAAAAAAATTAACTTGTTATCTCTCGAGAAAACCTGAGAAAGACTCTAAGGTATATATCTAATTCTTTACCTAACCGTATGTATGTGATGATTATAATACATGTTGTATCTATTGATTGCTCTGGGATGACATGTGGAGTCCCTTTAGTCACAAGACACCACTGAATACACCCTTCCTCTAGTTTTTTCTCCCCTATATCCCGAGTCTGCAATGTCTTAGACGGGTTTATGTCCTCTGGATTTAAGCTAGGGATTCACCCTTCTAGGGGATCTCTTCCCTTACCGATGGATGAGGTTATAAGAACGGACCTCTTAAGGTACCAGTGGCCTCGGATCGTCCGATATCAGGTACTCCAGTGTTTCTCAGTCTGCACTGACTCTCTAATTGTGGAGGTGAAAAGTGTATACATATGTATATCGATTAAGTGAAACGACATGTGATCTTTGATTGTGTTGGAACATTTCGTTGTTATGATTTTTTTTTTTTTTTTTTCCGTCTTTCTTTCTCTTTTTTTTTAGTGTGTAAATCCGGTACGGTGATATGAAGAGTAAAGTTGGTCTCTCACTCTCAAAAAGAAACATGGTATTAGAGTATGATCCATGGACTGTCATTGTCGAAAAGGAAGGTGACTTATCCCTCTTTTTGTTAAAAAGAAATTTCACAGACACTAGGCTTTGGAGACCCGGAACCGATCTTAAATCACTTACTATGGTAAACCTTTCGTCTAACGAGCTCACGTTAAAATATGGGTAAATCATTTTATATAAGAGGTGAACAATCCATGTAGATAATAAAGACGTTTAACTCGTATGGGTTCTTTGTATTTCTTCTCCTCTATGTCGGGGGTAAGGTTGAATTTTCACTTTCCCTCAGGAATAAGGTGAAATGATAGTTGTATTGGGCGAAAAGAAATATTGTAAGGTTTAACTTTACATGCAATAACCGTAGGTGGGTACTTTAATTTTATACGAACGAGAAACCTTCTTTTCGATACTGTTTGGATCTGTCGTATAATTTTTTGTCTCTGTAGTAAAACGAATGTTTCCAAACATGTCAGTTTTGACCAAAAAACTCATCAGTACTTACCTATACTCTCAATCTAATATTTGTTCCGATTCGTTGCTTAACTATGAAAACTTAACACCACGAATCTTCTGAGAACTTTCAGGGAACTTGTCGTTCCTCTAGTTTGGTTAATTAGGATTTCCTTTAGTCAGGACTTATAAGTAACCTTCCCGACTACGACTTCGACTTCGAGGTTATGAAACCGGTGGACTACATTTCTCAGTTGGGTGACCTTTTCTGGGACTAAGACCCTTTCTAGCTCCCGTCCTCTTCTTCCGCCGTTGTCTTCTACTCTACCAATCTACCGTAGTGGTTGAGTCACCGGTTTTAAACTCGTTTGAGACCCTCTATTACTTCCTGTCCCTTCGGACGACACGACGTCAGGTACCCAAGTGTCTCAGTCTGTGTCGAATCGTTGACTTGGTTTTGTACAGTGGTTGAAATACGAAGGGGTGGTGGAAAGAGTTCAGTCTGTCGATGAATGTGGGTGGGAACTATAATTGAGAAATAAAAGATAGTTGAGAAGAATTTGTGTTAAAGAGTGGATTTACGGTACTGGTAATGGGAAATGTGACTACGCTCGATTTTAGTAAAAAAAATTTTGATCGGTGATTTCAGTGAACTGTTTGATTTTATGTAATAAAAGATCACAGACTACCTTTACAATTTTAAAACGCTAAAAAAAAAGAATAAATGATATGTTCAGTGTGAAACCAATGACTCACTCACTATATTTGTAGTTGACCTTTGGTAAGTTTTACTTGAATTTTGTTTACACTCTTAGTCAAGTCATGTTAGCGAGTCAGTACAGGCTGAGAAACGCTGGGGTACCTGACGTCGTACGGTCCGAAGGGACAGGAAGTGGTTGAGGGTTTCAGATGAGCGTGAGTACAAGTAACTCAGCCACTACGGTAGGTTGGTAGAGTAGGAGACAGCGGGGGAAGAAGAGGACGGAAGTTAGAACGGGTCGTAGTCCCAGAAAAGGTTACTCAGTCGAGAAGCGTAGTCCTCCGGTTTCCTAACCTCAAAGTCGAAGTTGTAGTCAGGAAGGTTACTTATAAGTCCTGACTAGAGGAAATCTACCTGACCAACCTAGGGGAACGTCAGGTTCCCTAAGAGTTCTCAGAAGAGGTTGTGGTATCAGGTTTTCGTAGTGAAGAAGCCACGAGTCGAAAGAAATACCAGGTTAAGAGTGTAGGTATGTACTGATGACCTTTTTGGTATCGGAACTGATCTACCTGGAAACAACCGTTACAGAGACGAAAAATTATACGACAGCTCCAACCAGTATTGAAAGGAAGGTTCCTCATTCGCAGAAAATTAAAGTACCGACGTCAGTGGTAGACTTCACTAAAACCTCGGGTCTTTTTATTTCAGACGGTGAAATAAACTTCACTATCCTGGTCTACGGTACTAGAAATAAAAGACTTACAACTCAAAATTCGGTTGAAAAAGTGAGAGGAGAAAGTGAAAGTAGTTCTCCGAGAAATCAAAAAGAATTAAAAGACGGTATTCTCACCACAGTACACGTATAGACTCCAATAACTATAAAGAGGGTCGTTAGAACTAAAGTCGAATTGGGACGGGTTAAAATAGTAAAGTTACCATTCATGACACGTCGTTTGTCAATTATATCGTAAAAACTACGACACCAGAACCTTCTAAGACGAAACTTCCAACGTAGATGGACTATCCCCACAAAGGAACACGAATGTGTCGACCATATATTATACACTAGATACAATTGGTAGACGACTCTCACACGTTAAAACGATCAACGATCCGTCTATTACGGATACACTCGTCGATGTTTGTCCGAAGGAACCCGTCTTTGTAGTGTGTACACAACGACGTAAAACGAGGACCATCCTCTTACAAGAGAGACACTAGGGAATTTCTGTCCTTTCTCGTCTCTTTCTACCTACGTATAAATAGACCTAAGGAAGACATAACAAAATGGATTATCTAGGTCGACATATGTACATTATTTAGAATCCACATCCATACTGAAATACGACGTAGGGACTCAAGATCGTTTAGTGATTTTTGTATACCTGTCGGAACCCCTTGGGGTTTTCTTAATAAGTAATTTATTGTATGATCACATATTTTATTTTGTTATTTTAAACGAAAAAGTCAGAGAGATCTGTCGGTCATTGAAAAAGGAAAGAAAAAGGTATTGTGTATGTAATTAAGAGAAGAATTTATGGACGGTAATGTTGGGTGACGTGAACTAAGGTCAAGGATTACTTATGGATGAATGGGGCAGATATTGGAGTAGAGTTAAGGGAACAAGGGAACGGGTGATCTTAAGTCACTACAAGAGGTGGACTTCTCAGTACGTAATATAGCTGAGTGGTCTATTCCGATGTAGAGAGGAGGTAAGAGAGTGTTTACGTGACGAGACGGTGTCGGGATTATAAGTAAATCAGACTTCGTGTTAATCTCTTACACCCGTAACCTATAATTTTAATTAGAAGGTTAGAGGTTTAATACGAAAGAAGTATTAATTAATCCTCGGTATTCTATAGATTTTGATATAAGTTAACTGTTAGGGAAATATTTGAGGACGTCGACCATACTGTAGACGGTTTTACAGTCGTAAGTGTCAAAAATTAGTCAATTCTAAACAACGGACTTTTACTTCCACGTGGACTGGTAGACACGGAATTTGGTATTTCTGTCACATTGAGTGGATGGTACCTGAGACCATGTCCACCTAAGGACCAAACGATCCTCGAGTTGTCATAGTCCGGTGACTCAACCACAAAGACGTAAAGAGAATCGGAAGGGAAAAATCGACGTTAAACCGTTGATGATAAGGTCTGTAGTGTGTTGATATAAGTACGTCTTTCGTCCCCCGTCCACTATACAACCACCATTTTATCGAAAAAGAAGTGTCCTGACCGAGAGAGAAAATAGTCCCTCGTCTTAGAAAGGGTGTTCTCTTGTCAGTCGAATAAAATATTACGTGACCGATTTTCATCAATCGTGTGGGAGGGGATGTTATTAGGACGGGCTCCATTTATCGAACGTCTTCTGACCGAATCTTGTCCGTCCTGAACAGGGTTACGGACCTCCTGTCTGGACTCGTATAACGATGACTTGTTTCATCAATGTAATCGTCATTTACTACCCGTCTAGGTACCAAACTAGTGACAAACCAAGTAGTATCAGTAGACCTCATGGCTAATTTGGTGTCTAGAAGGTAGGACTAGGAGACTCAAAGACGAAGTCATCCAGACCGCACCGTGGTCTCTTGAACGTAAAGATTGTCGAAGAGTCCACTACCGACGGTACCAACGAGACCCATGGTGACCCATGGGTCTTTCCGTTTGTAGTCGGAGATAACGTGTTGAGGTATCCAATATCCATCGTAGTTCCCAAGTCAAGTCAACGAGTCAGCACAAACTGAGAAACACTAGGGTATTTGACGTCGTGCGGTCCGGAGGGACAGGTAGTGTTTAAGGGTCTCAAGTGAGTCTGAGTGCAGGTAGCTCAACCACTACGGTAGGTCGGTAGAGTAGGAGACAGCAGGGGAAGAGGAGGACGGGGGTTAGGGAGGGTGGTAGTCTCAAAAAAAATTACTCAGTTGAGAAGCGTACTCCACTGGTTTCATAACCTCAAAGTCGGAGTTGTAGTCAGGAAGGTTACTTGTGGGTCCTGACTAGAGGAAATCTTACCTGACCAACCTAGAAGAACGTCAGATTCCCTGAGAGTTTCCAGAAGAGGTTGTAGTGTCAAGTTTTCGTAGTTAAGAAACCGCGAGTCGAAAGAAGTGTCAGGTTGAGAGTGTAGGTATGTACTGGTTACCTTTTTGGCATCGGAACTGATCTACCTGGAAACAACCGTTTCATAACAGAGACGAAAACTTATACGATAGATCCGACCAGTATTGAAAGGAAGGTTCCTCATTCGCAGAAAATTAAAATACCGACGTTAGTAGTAGACGTCACTAAAACCTCGGGGGGTTTTATTTCAGACAGTGACAAAAGTGACAAAGGGATATATAAACAGTACTTCACTACCCTGGTCTACGGTACTAGAATTAAAAGACTTACAACTCGAAATTCGGTTGAAAAAGTGAGAAGAGAAAGTGAAAGTAGTTCTCCGAAATATCAAAGAGAAGTGAAAGACGGTATTCCCACCACAGTAGACGTAACGAGTCAACACAGGTTAAGAAACACTGGGGTACCTGACGTCGTGTGGTCCGAAGGGACAGGTAGTGGTTGAGTGCCTCGAACGAATTTGAGTACAGGTAGTTCCACCACTAAGGTAGGTTGGTAGAGTAAAAGACAGCAGGGGAAGAGGAGGACGGAAGTTAGAAAGGGTCGTAGTTCCAGAAAAGGTTACTCAGTCAAGAAACGTAGTTCACCGCAAAGTAAACTTTGTTCACCTCAAAGTAGACATTGTTCACCTCAAAGTAGTAGTCGTAGTCAGGAAGGTTACTTATAAGTCCTGACTAAAGGAAATCCTAACTGTCCAAACTAGAGGAACGTCAGGTTCCCTGAGAGTTCTCAGAAGAGGTTGTGGTGTCAAGTTTCGTAGTGAAGAAGTCACGAGTCGAAAGAAATACCAGGTTGAGAGTGTAGGTATGTACTGATGACCTTTTTGGTATCAAAAGTGATCTACCTGGAAACAACCGTTTCATTACAGAGACGAAAACTTATACGACAGATCCAACCAGTATCCAAAGGAAGGTTCCTCATTCGTAGAAAATTAAAGTACCGACGTCAGTGGTAGACGGCACTAAAACCTCGGGGTTTTAATTTCAAAGAGCGACAAAGGTGATAAAGGGTTAGATGAACGGTACTTCACTACCCTGGTCTACGTTACTAGAATCAAAAGACTTACAACTCAAAATTCAGTTGAAAAAGTGAGAGGAGAAAGTGAAAGTAGTTCTTCAAGAAATTAAGGAGAAGGGAAAGACGGTATTCCCACCACAGCAGACGTATCGACTCCACTAACTAGAAAGAGGACCGTTAAACTAGGGTCACATATGAAATAGGTCGGACCGTAAAAGGTACTACATAAGAAATCAAAATAAAAAAATAGGTATTTTGTATATATCTTTATTACACGTGTTTAAAAAATAATGTCATCCGTCTATACTTCCACCGTCCATTGTAATAATTACTTGTAGACAATCGTAATGTCCGGTAGTAGTACATGAACGACTAATGCACAATCCATAGATCATACCGTTATAACAGAACAATACACACACGACCCGAAGGGACCACCAAGTCGTGATTTGTTAGGTGGACAGTTACTTCTTCTGTTCCCAAACTAGGGACTCAACCCTTCTAGGAAATCTCTTTCTTTACCGTTGGGTGAGGTGATAATAACGGATCTTTTAGGGTACATGTCTCCTCGTGCCACCCGATGTCAGGTACCCCAACGTTTGTCAGTCTGTGCTGAATCGTTAATTTGTTGTTGTTGTTTACACACACAGACCTGCCAGATATCTCCGTTGTTCCACGTGGGTGTACTTCAGAGATTCGTCGTTCATTTCCATGTTCCTTTATGTGTCAAGTCACCGGTGACTAGGTTCATGACCCTATCTCATACGTGTGCGAAACAACAACAACGAGTCAGCGATTCAACACGGACTGAGAAACGTTGGGGTACTTGACGTCGTGTGGTCCGAAGGGACAAGAAGTGACAGAGGTTCTCAAACGAGTTTGAGTACAGGTAACTCAGTCACTACGGTAGGTTAGTGAAGTAGGAGACAGTGGGGGAAGAGGAGAACGGGAGTCAGAAAGAGTCGTAGTTTCAGAAAAGGTTACTCGACCGAGAAGCGTAGTCCACCGGTTTACTGACCTCGAAGTCGAAGTCGTGGTTAGGAAGGTTGGTTATAAGTCCCAACTAAAAGAAATCCTAACTGACCAACCTAGAGGAACGACAGGTTCCCTGAGAGTTCTCAGAAGGGGTCGTGGTGTCAAACTTTCGTAGTTAAGAAGTCGTGAGTCGACATAAATACCAGGTTGAGAGTTTTATGTACGGAACATTAACTATCCTTTACGAAGTGTCTCCTTTCAAGATAGAGTCTCCCCTGTCCTATAAATGTAAATTCTCCTTCTCTTCTTTTGGTCAATCCTGTTATCTCTCCACATTCTTATACGGTGTTTTACTTTCTTCATCTTTGGTGAAATAGACCTATTTTTTCTACTTCAAACGGATTGAGACCCTATTCTTAATATTGTTAATTCTCGTGTCACCGAAAAAAAACAGAGAAAATTTGTGTGTCTGAAAACTTGAGTCACGAAATAGGACCTCTTGATGTATACACTCATTTGTTTGGCTACCACTTTTAGATGAGTGGATTCGTAAAAGTGTCTCATCTAAAGACTTCAATTGTAAAATTGTAATTCTTCAATAACTCAAATTTTGATTCAAGATATATTTTATCTCTGTACGAACCGACACGGTATTCCCTAATAGAATATTTGTGTGTAGTGTAAAATGTACCCAATCCTCGGTTTTTCAGGGTAGACACGAGTTCTATGATAAATTGGTAGATCTTTCTTGAGTTCAAGACGGACTCGGGATATAAACGTATTTGTGAATACTAGGGTACATTGATTAACGAGAAAACAGTATATATGAAGGTAAAAGGAGAAATATTCAGAGTATAAAACCAATTAAAAATGATCGTGAAGGATGTGTCACGGATACAAGAAATGAATTCTTTAGATCCGATTATAGTATTTTAACCAAATTGAACAGAAAAGTTTCTATTTCTTAGGATCCTCACTCTCACTCCCTTCATTCCGAAAGAGAAATTGAAGTACCTTGAGATATAACGACCCTTTAAAATTGTTTGTAAATGATAAAAACTTTTAAAAATTTGATTATAGAAATATTAACCCTATTTTACATGTATAGCATTTTAACTAATAAATTGGTAAAAAGTAACGTCCTAAGTAACCGTAATTCATAACTATATAAATGTAACAAAACGTTCGAAGAAATCACAGGTATAGGTCTTGAAAAAGTAGTGGGATCTGACTTTGAAGATGTAGGTAATTTGTTATGGAGAAGTAGGAGAAAGGGGAGTCGACAATCTTTGGTAATAAGATGAAAGAGAGAGATACTTAGACTGGTGAGATCCATATGTTTAATTCATTTTCACATGTTATAAAGATAAAAAACATAGACCGAATAAAGAGAAAGTATCTTAAAAATTATAGGTAGATACCATATCGTTCATAACCTTAAGAGAAGGAAAATTTCGGACTTATAAGGTAAAATACGGATATGGTGTAGAAGACATAGGTACGTAGGTATTTACCTATGAACATGACGCAGTTCGAGAAACCGATAGTATTTATTACGACGATAGTCATATCCATATGTTTATATATAGATACAGGAACGAAAGTTAAGGAAACTCATATATGTAAATCGTCGTCTTAAAGACCTAGTATATCATTAAGTTACAAATTGAAAAACTCCTTGGTGGTATAGTTAGAAAGGTATAGTTAGAGTGGTAAAATGTAAGGGTGGTAATCACGGTTCCCAAGGTTAAAAGGGTGTAGGAAGGAGTAGTTATGAACCCAAAACCCCCAAAAAAAGACAAAACAAGATAAAAAATTATCATCGGTGAGATAACCCACGTTTCACCAAAGCTACGCCCAAACTAAAAGTGAAAGAATTCTCAATCGCTATAACTCGTAGAAAAGTACACGAAAATCTGAGTAAACGTATAGAAGAAACTTCTTTACAGAAAAGTCTAAAAATTTGACCTAATAATTAAACAACCAGAAGCCGAAAAACGTACACCTTTAGGTCAATAGAGTTGTGAACCAGCCTTTCTAACATGAAAGGGGTGACTTAGCAGAACCGTAAGAACAGCTTTTGGAATGTTTGTGTTTCCGAATAAAGAAAAGAAGGATAAGATATCGTAACACGAGACTCAGATATGAATACGGAATTGTGTAACAACACTGGTGATATCGGAACAACATTTAAAAATTTAGTCCTTTGAACTTAGGAGATGAAATAAGGAAAAATTTCCTTATTTTCATTAATGGAGACAGTAAAACGATGAACAAAAGATATACGGATGTCGAAAAATTGGGGAGTAAAGGAAGTAATGATAATTACGAATAAACTAAAACATAACACTCTAAAATCTTAAGGGAAAAGTAAAGGAAAAACACAAATAAGAGTTCGATAAAAGAAACGCCATTGGAACCCTTACTGGAATCAAGGGATCTCAAAGTTGTGAGAATAAACTTATGGTCGAACTAAGGTTAGTGTATGTTTTTCGAGACGAGGATATGTTGAGATAAGGTTGAGGGAACTTCAACAGCTTCAGTATTTTGAGGTAGAAATACGAAACATAAACATATAGGTTTTGAACGTACGATTATAAAAATTACATAATCAGAGAACTGAACTCATCTTTTACTTGTCATCTCAATTTGATTTTAATGTTATTGTGATCCCTCCGTCGTCAACGGGAATTATAAATACGACTCCTATTTAGAGAATCGTAAGCATCTTAAAAAATAGATCTTTTATACCATACTTATAAATATAACGTTATACTTTACCGTCCAATTTGAATATCGATAAATTTGTAGATTCACAACGTAGTGAACTTTAGTATATGAATTAGTTTTTAAAAATTAAATAAATCTTATAAAAGAATCTTTTTAAATGAAATTAAAAATATGTTACCAACCCAGTCTAGTAAGAATGTTTCATTCAATTGTATGGAATCGAAATTTAAAGAAGAGTATTTTACTAACCAAAAATAGAAATTTTAAGTTATCATTATAAATTCTAACGTTTTACAAAAGTTAAGATACTATTTACAAAAGTTATACAGAACGTCAGAATCCTAGTTTAATATCCTTTTATATAATTTATTTTCAGTGGTCCATTCTTTTGTGTGACTTTATATTTAGTGTAAACTCGATCTCAAGTCTTCCTGTCAAGACCAAGTTTACTTATAAAAAGGTGAACTCACAATGTCCCTCGTCGATAAAAAACCAGTCAGAGGTCGAAATTGATGACCGTGGACAATTCGATTAAGGAAAGTACCAAAGAAAGAAGTGACATAAAGTTTTGTACCCTGTTATAGTTATTTAATTCTATAAAAATACTCTGACGGTCTAATTTGTACGAATAAATGTCAAAAAGAAAATCTTTAAACGTGTAACAAAACCGTTCATCTCTTAACTCAGGATTAAGAATTAGGTTTCGAGAAAAATGTCTTCATACCCACCGACATATCATAGATCACCGAGTCTACCATTTGTTGGACGGACGGTACATCCTTTGGACCCAAACTAGGGACCCAGTCCTTCTAGGGGACCTCTTTCTTTACCGGTGGGTGTGGTCATAAGAACGGACCTCTTAAGGTACCTGTCTCCTTGGACCACCCGATGTCAGGTGGTCCAGTGTTTCTTAGACTGCGTTGACTCGTTGATTGTGAAAGTGAAAATGTGAATGTCTGATCCTTCTTTTTAGGATTTGGTTCTAATTTCTCGTAACACAGTGTTTCGACGATAACACATAGTCAAAGGTGTAAAACATTATAATTACGTTACCATTATAATCATTATTGAAGAAAACATTCAAACAACCCCTTTAATTCATGTTACTTTTCACACATCCTATGACAGATCGTATGTCCTTCGTAAGTTATTTACAATTAATAATGATAATAAGACTTTATTTTAAAAGTTTTTTTTTTGGACATAAGCGACTGTACACCTTTTTAGTAGTTTTGTACAAGTTTATTAAGAGGACATCTATAAAACACAAGATAAAATACCGACTTATCTCTATGTTACCATCCCGTCTTTTATATACAGATGTATCAATGTTTTCCCCATTCCTTTGTAGGGATAGTTTTGGAGGAGGAGTGAAGTACTGTGAGTTAAATGAAAAGATTATACTAGACCTTAGTCTAGTTCTACGACCCTGACTCGTCACTTGTCAGTCCCTTCTTCCCAATATAAATCCCGTCTCCAGTTGTTATTGAGTTAATTTCCTCTAATTTTGACTCGGAACTCTCCGTCGAATATTTATTAGACTCTGACTGTTAGGGTAGTCGAGTTAAGTCAAGTCAACGAGTCAACACAGACTGAGACGTTGAGGTACCTGACGTCGTGTGGTCCGAAGGGACAGGTAGTGGTTGAGGGCCTGGAACGAGTCTGAGTTCAGGTAACTCAGTCACTACGGTAGAGTAGGAGACAACAGGGGAAGAGGAGTACGGAAGTTAGAAAGGGTCTTAGTCCCAGAAAAGGTACCTTAGTCTAGAAACGTAGTCCACCGGTTTCATAACCTCAAAGTCTAAGTCGTAGTCAGAAAGGTTACTTATAAGACCTGACTAAAGGAAATCCTACCTGACCGAACTAGAGGAATGTCAGGTTTCCTGAGAGTTCTCAGAAGAGATTGTGGTGTCAAGTTTTTGTAGTTAATAAGCAGTGACTCGAAAGAAATATCAAGTTGAAAGTGTAGGTATGTACTGATGACCTTTTTGGTATGACTCAGTGTTATCCCTTCTGTAACCTTTTTCTGGGTATAATTCTTATAGGGAACCGATAACTGTTTCATCCCAGTTTGGGAGAAATCCCTTTTCAATAGGATTAATTTCGTATTTCTATAAGGTGTCTACTCCAGGTTGGTTGTTCAGGTGTTTATAGTCGTTCCTTGTTTCTTTTGTACTCTGGGTTATACGGTGTCGATGGTCTTTATCTTTGAATATAAGAATAAAAAAATAAATAAAAAAAAATCAAAAAATAAAAAAATTAAAATTTTAGAAATTAAGAATGTACGTAAGGGTTTGTACTTGGGGGGAGGGTGGAGGGAGGGGTATTGTAGAGACACCCAGTAGGGGTACGTGGTCGGGGTTCGTACGACATAGGACGCAGTCTGTATCTGACCGCTAAGTTAAGAATGTACTATCATATGTACAATCTTACGGTAAGAGGGTTTAGTAGGGTGGGAGAGGGAGAGGGAGACTCAGGTTTTCAGGCAATATGTGTAGACACAGAAAAAAGGACAGAACGTATGTCCCAACAGTAACGGTAGAAAGATTTAAGGTATATATACACAATCATTATGACATAACCACAAAAAGAAAGACCGAATGAAGTGAGACATATTAGCCGAGGTCAAAGTAGGTAGAGTAGTCTTGACTAAGTTTACTTAAGAAAAATTGCCGACTCATTATGAGGTAACACATATACATGGTGTCGAAAGAATAGGTAAGTAGACGACTACCTGTAGATCCAACAAAGGTACAGGACCGATAATATTTGTCACGACGCTACTTGTGACCCCATATAAGTTCCTAGTTTGTATAATCTTAACAGTCTAAGTCTTACAGTCTGTCGAGATATACGTTCATAATACCTTTATTTCCAAAGTTCCCATTCGTACGTTATTGTCTAGTATTTTTGTCTATCTTAATAACATGAAACTTATAAATCACTGTGATTTTATTTTAAAAATTTTTTAAACTATCCATCGGACTTATAGTTAAATCTTTATCAACTTTGTAAATTACGTTATCTTCCATATCTTGGTCTTCTATATAGTCTTTAATATCTTACTGTTCGTGACATACTAGAGAGAATGTATACTTTATATTTCTTTATTTTTGAGTGTCTATATCTGTTGTTTAACCATCGACGGTCTCTATCTCCCAACCTCACTCTCTTTACCTAATTTTCCAAGTTTTCTAATTTTTCTTTTTTCTTTATGGAATCATCTACCTTATCTACCTTTTATTCGATGGTCCCCGTGTACCGTTTGTATTAATGAGTATATTTTTATCGTAAAGGTGTTTTTGTCCCTTTTGTATCGTAATAGAAGATGGAGACAATAGTTAGATTCCATATTATTTCAGAATGATTTAATTATTTTAGTCATATTTTTTTCATCGTGTCTCTAACTTTCCTTTCTGCGTCGACAGTGATAAACATCTGTTATAGTAGTAGACCCATCTTTTACGTTCTTTCAGTTTACTTTTAGACAATCTTTAATGATCTGAATATTCTTTCTATGTTTTAGTTATGTGGTCCTAAGATAAGTAATAACGGTGTGTATGTTTTTATAACCTTAAGAATCCGTATAAATGATAGTCTTTGACACATTTTATACTCATTTTGACATTTTCAAATAACTTCCTGTCTTTTTTCCCATGTTATACAGTTTATACTTCCTCAGACCTACCCTCTCCTCAAAGTTCCTCTTACCTATGTACATGTACATACCGACTCAACGAGACGACACGTGGACTCTGAGAGAGTTGGAACAATTAACCGATATGAGGTTATATTTTTTCAATTTTCTTTTTTTATTTTCTTCACCTTTCTGTAAGATCGTCAACTTACTCAAAACAATGACATACCTACAGTTAAGACGGAGTTCAATTAGATATTTAAGTTAAGTTATAACTAGTTTAAAAAGAATTTAAGAAACCAATAATTGATTTAAGAAACTTAAGAATTATCTGAATAAAATTTCAAGTTTACATACCTGATAAAGATCTTCTCGTATATTCTTCGACCGTTGAAATGAGCGTTTACTATCCGATTTCCTCTGTGAAAAAAAAAAATTAAAATTAACCTCCGATTAATGAAATGTTATAACATCACCCAAAACGGTATGTAACTGTACTTAGTCGGTACTTACATGTACACAAGGGGTAAGACTTGGGGGGAGGGTGGAGGGAAGGATAGGGAAGAGAGTCCCAGAAGGATCACGTGGTCGGGACTCGTGAGACAGAGTACGTAGATTGGACCTGACTGTTAAATAAGGTGTGTACTATTATATGTACTAAGTCACGATAAGAGAGTTTAGTAGGGTGGGAGCGGAAAAGGGTGTCTCAGGTTTTCAGATAAGAAATGTAGACACAGAGAAAAACGACAGAGTGTATACCCCAGTAACAATAGTAGAAAGATTTAAGGTATATATACGCAATTATATGACATACCACAAAAAGAAAGACTGAAGTGAGAAATATTATCCAAGGTGAAAGTAGGTGGAGTAATCTTGACTAAGTTTACATAAAAAAATTTACCAACTCATTATCAGGTAACACATATACATGGTGTCGAAAGAATAGGTAAGCAGACGGCTACCCGTAGATCCAACGAAGATACAGGACCGATAACATTTGTCACGACGTTACTTGTAACCCCATGTCTACAGAGAAAGTTCAGACCAAAGGAGCCACAATAAATGATTAACAAATGAAGGACACAGAACAAGTAAAGTCAAGTCAAGTCAGCGAGTCAGAACCGGTTGAGAAACGCTGGGGTACTTAGAGTCGTGCAATCCGGAGGGTCAGGTAGTGGTTGAGAGTCTCAAGTGAGTCTGAGTGCAGGTAGTTCAATCACTACGGTAGGTCGGTAGAGTAGGAGACAACAGGGGAAGAGGAGGACGGGGGTTAGGGAGGGTCGTAGTCTCAGAAAAGGTTATACAGAACATATACCACGGTTTACATAAAAGGGGGTCTATTGTTTGTTTTATTTTAATTTTATATCCAAAGTACACCACTTATAGATAAAAATTTTTTAGTTCAACAAAGTCCTTTTTTTTCCCATTACTATAGTCATCTTTTTATATGTTATTTATTCCAGTATTGTTTCCCGAAACAATAACTCCGTTTTTGTCAACTTACGTAGTTACCTCTACTTGTCTCTTAATTTACATCTCAGTACATATATACCACTAAGTGAAATGCAATTTCCACCTTAAAATGTATTTGGTTACCCAATTTATTACCTGACAACTTATTTATGACTCGTAGAATCGAAAGAGAGACATTTTAGTTCCAATCCTAAGAACCCTCGAAAGTAATTTTATTACAAACAAATTTTGTCTTTAATGTGTCTTACATAGTGTGTCACCCCTTTTACCCTTTGTACTTGTTTAGAATTCCTTATACTTCTCTTACCCTATGTACATATATTGACTCCAAAGGATTCTTTCCTTCTCTCTTTTTTTCTCCGTTACCAACTTTTTTACCAACGTATTTTTACGTTTATAAGATTTAACAGATTTTTATAGTGTGTGTGTGTATATACATGCATACATATATTATTTGTGAGTAGGTACTTCTATTTAATTTAGAAGTTTAATTTTCGTATTTGTGATCTTTTATTGTTAACTCGATTCGTCATTTGGAAATTAGACGTCTACTATAGTAATACATGTATTTTGAGGTGTTTTTAAATATTTAATCATTTTATCATTTCTATTAAATCTTTTTACCGATCTGTATTCCACCTATATTTTTTTGAGTCAACGTAAAGATTTACGATTAGATATTTAAGCATTTTATTGTTTCTATTAAATCTTTCTACCAATCTACATTCTACCTATATTTTTTGAGTCGACGTAAAGATTTACGATCGATGTGAGAAAATTTTTATATGAACAATATTATTTACATATATGATTTTTCATGGTTTCTTAAGTAGATTCTATCCGAAGTACATATAGTTCTTTAATAACATTAATATAAATTTATATAACTTCTCTGGAATTTTTATCTTAAAAATGAAATTATCTGTCCATCCTATTTAAAAAGTAAAAGGTTTTAAAATAGATTTGTGTGTTATATTAAAGTCATTTTTAGGTTCATCGTAAGATACACTTTAAACTGTTTTAATAAACTTTTTTCACATTTTCATATATGGTTTGTAAGAATTTAAATAAATTTTTTTTTATTTTACACAAAAAAAGATAGTCTTTTTTTTCGAATATTTTGATATTTTTAATTATATCAATTAAATCCACATTCTTAAGGGTTTATCAAGTTTGTGACTCAGGTCCTTGTCATGAATACCATGTACTATCTTTATTGTAACTTCTAGTAACCCTTTGACTTATTAATAAGTTAAGTATTTTTGATCTATTATCTAACGTGTTATTTTTGTTTATGTGTTTCCTATACGTTTTTCGAAATACGACACGAATCAACGAGTCAGTACGGGTTGAGAAACGTTGGGGTACCTGACATCGGGTGGTCCACGGAGACAGGTACCCCTAAGAGGTCCGTTCTTATGATCTCACCCAACGGTACGGTAGGAGGTCCTCTAGAAGGGTTGGGTCCCTGACTTGGGTCCAGAGGACGTAACGTCTACCTAAGAAATGACAGACTCGGTAATCCCTTTGGGTATTTATGACCTCACCCATCGACTAGTGAAGAGGTCCCCTAGAAGGGTTGGGTCCTTAGTTTGGTCCCAGAGGACTTAACGTCCGTTTAAGAAATGGACGACTCGATACCGACTGTATACTTTTCTGTAAGTTGGAGTAATAACTACATTCTTTACACTTAGTCCCAGTGTTATTTTATGGTAAAATGTAAGTAATATACCTGTTTATGAATCCTTGAACTGTTACGACTATACGTATGCGTCGTTGTTTTTATCCATGAGAAGACCTCCAACACTAGTAATATCGGTGAAACCTTTTTGTTGAATAAAAGGTAAAATAGTTACACTTTTGTTCATATTTGTCTCAGGTCCTTTAAGGATAGGATTCCTTTGAGGACGTATGGAAGTGGTATTCTTCCTGTGTTCTTACAAGGTTTACAGGTCACCCCTTTTGAGTAGGTATCCTTTTTCTTTGTTTCAAACACATTGGTGGTACTTCATGATATGTTGTGACTTTTTATTTACTTAAAGTAGATGGAGTAGATTTTTATCGAATCTACCTAAAATCTTTATAGTGTGACTCAATTATTATGTTTAGTATCCTCTGATGTATATTGTGAATGTTTTTTCTTTTTCATTAAGAAAATGACAATCTGTATTAATATATTTACCGTTTTAATAAAAAATTTCGACCCTTGACTATTTCTATACCAATGTAGACTCCTTCCCAGTCCCCCTATTCTAATTCTTAGGTATGTGTCCGTTTTCAGTAACAACTTCCTTTATGTACTAATATTCCTTTTCTTCGGGAGAGTCAATTCTTTAGATGTATAACCTAAGGGTAGGGATTTGTGTCTTTAGTTCGAATACCAATCAAGAGTAGACCATTTAACCCTTTGAGTCGGTTTACAACATTTTCATTCTTTAATAAGGAATTTCATCTGTATAGACTGATCGGAGTAAAAGATGGTATTCTGTATTACCATATTTTTACGGTTAGTTAAGTCCCTCTTTTCTGAACAGAAGGGCCTTTTGATGAATTTTACTGTCGTAAAAGGATCACAAAATCCACCGAAAAATTACCTTCCGTGTACCAAAGTTTCCCGTTGAACAGGCGATTTTCATACGACCAAGTTCCGACGGTAATATTATCTAACGAAATCTTATGCGTATAACACTACTTTTAGTTTATGTTTTTTTTACACTACTGAGTGGCCAACCGATCTTTGTAGACAGTGACTTTATTATCTTACACCGTTCTACCAAAAAGAGGTTTCTATTTTGTTTTGAAGGATACCGGAAGTTGTGTGTAATCCTGTCTTCGCGCGACCGACACTGTCTGGCGTGTTTTTGCACCGCCTCTCCTCGATGGGGAGCGGGCTCCAGTCCCCACCGCCGCCAGTCCCCGCCGCCGGCTATCCTCGTCGGAGTGCAGCTTCCTCGCCACCGACGTGCCCGCGTCCTCTCGACTCTCCTCGATGAGGTGCAAGTTCCAGTCCTCCCCTCTGGAGCAGGTTCCATTCCTCGCCGACGCGAAACGACCTCGTTGGCACTTCTCTATGGGGTGCAGGTTCGATTCTCTTTGGGTTCATTCTGTCATCCACACTCTCCCGTAGTCTCCCGTCTGTGTGACTTTGGTATTAGTGTCTTTTGATCAGTTACATTAGTGTGTCTGGTGTCGGAACAGACTGAGTTACTTTGATTCGGTACCTGAGTAACCTTTTCTGAGACGACGACCCTCCCTAACCCGAGTCCTCCTCTTCCCCTGCTGTCTCCTACTCTACCGACCTACCGTAGTGACTGAGCTACCTGTACTCAAACCAACTTGAGGTCCTCAACCACAACCTGTCCTTTCGGGCCGTACGACGTTAAGTACCCCAGTGTTTCTCAACCTATGTTGACTCGCTGACTCGACTTGACTTGACTACCGGAATTTGTTCTTATACAAGTCTTGCGTTAACTCTACAGTCTGAAAATACTCTTTTAGACAATGTATTTAGATATTTAGTAAAGGGTCTAAGTTCTAATGGTAAATCTTTGAAACTAACATCTTTCTCTTTCCCTTGTCCCCGTATTCATAAATGAACGATCCCTAGTGTCCAATAAGATGGAAGATACATAAAGAGATGGTATGTACCCTAGTACCGATAGAAAAAAAGATTTTTATAATTAAAATTTAGTGAATCACTTTTGGGTCTATAAAATAACCCGTTTATTCGTCTTATTTCTTCATCTTAATCAGAGTTTTGTGTGTTTTAAGACTTGTTTAATCTTATAATGAAAAATTGACATATACATATATACATACATAATACATATGTATTAAATTTATAAAAGATTTACTAGTTAATTGAACAACTACAGGTCACACGAATTACGATAATTTTCTAGTAGATCTTGGACACTGATAGGTCTTGGACACTATCTATAGAGTATCTTTTATGTAGTTAAAGGAAGATCAAAATTTTCAGTCGTCGTAAATATTTGAAATATCTGTTTTTGTGTTGGAACTTGTGTCTCTGGTGTAAAACTCTTCAATAATACAACCCGTGAGATACATACGACTAGATTTAGATATTTTGTTCCAAATCTCCAGTAACAATAATTCGGTGAATGTCGGTTTTGAGTCTTTCTATTTGTTAAATGTACTTGTCCCAAATACTCATATGTATTTATATGTAAAAACTTATATGTAAGTTTGGTTCTAACCGGAATAAAGTTCTAAGTACAATAAACAAGGTTTTAGTCCAACTAACAGGTGAAATGTGTTAGAATGGGTTACACGATCGAGTTAAACCAGCCAGTACAAGATGAGAAACGATGGGATACCTGACATCGGGCGGTCCGAAGATACAGGTAACCTAAAAGGTCCGTTCTTATGACCTCACCCAACGGTACGGGAGGAGGTCCCCTAGAAGGGCTAAGTCCCTAGCTTGGGTGAGTCCCTAGTTTAGAGATACAGAGGACGTAACCGTCCACCTAAGAAATGGTGCTCACGGTGGATCCTTCGGGAAGAGTGGGTTGTGTTCGAGGATTTACTGAGTAAAAAACTGACGAGTAGGAGACAAGTAAAGTACATAAACAAGGTATTTTGTAATGACTCGTGAAAGAGAGATATTTAGTAGTATGGTATCTGACTTTTATCTCTTGATGTCTAATATCACAGAAATCCTAATCTTACACAAACACTCTAGGACTGTCCTCTGTAGACACTTACATTAACGAGTTCCTCCGGACTGACACCGACGGTTTTTTTTTTTTTTTAGGTGTCCCTTGACTGCCGTCCATGAGAGACTCGTCACCCTCTCGACACTTGTCATTGTTTGTTCTTTATCGGTGAACCATTCCCTCTTTCGTCACGTGACGGTGTCCCTGTCCCCGAGACCCACGTCGTCTGAACCCATGCAGTATTCGGGAGAACCTCCTCCAGTGGTAATTGGGGTGGTTTATCGAAGTCTGGAATGTGTCCTGACCCTTTTATCTGTGAACCTCCCGGGTTTGTCTTGGAACACACGTGGTCCTGGGTCCTCTTTCCTCGTCACTTGGGTGTTCTCTGATTGGGTCTGAACGGACACTCACAGGTCCTCAGAGGTCGTCTCCGGACCCAACCACACCGGACGACGACCCAACCCCCGTTACTCACATCGTCGTGTACGTACCCTATAAAATTTCCTCCAACGGTAATAGAAGTAATGGAGGTGGTATCAAACCGGGGTCCATTTATCGTCCCTTTTGAGTAGTCACCGGTGTCCTGACCTTTTCCAGTCAAAAGTAAGGTTAGGGATTCTTTCCGTTACGGTTTCTTACAAGTATGATGACGTGTTAACGTGAGTAGAATGTACGATCATTTCATTACGAGTTTTAAGAGGTTCGGTCCGAAGTTGTTATACATTTGACACTTAAAGGTCTACAAGTTCGACTAGAATCTTTTCCGTCTCCTTGGTCTTTAGTTTAACGATAGTAGACAACCTAGTAGCTTTTTCGCTCTCTCAAAGTCTTTTTTGTATATAAAGACGAAATAACTGATATGGTTTCGGAAATTGACACACCTAGTGTTGTTTGACGCCTTTTAAGACTTTCTCTACCCTTATGGTCTAGTGGACTGGACGGAGAACTCTTCAGACATACGTCCAATCCTTCGTTGTCAATCTTGACCTGTACCTTGTTTTCTGACCAAGATTTATCCTTTTCATCATGTACTTCCGACATATAACAGTGGGATGAATAAATTGAATAACGTCTCATATAGTACTCTTTACGATGCGACCTACTTCGTGTTCGACCCTAGTTCTAAAGACCCTCTTTATAGTTATTAGAGTCTATACGTCTACTGTGGTGGGAATACCGTCTTTCACTTCTTCTTGATTTGTCAGAGAACTACTTTCAGTTTCTCCTCTCACTTTTTAAACCGAATTTCGAGTTGTAAGTCCTTTGATTCTAGTACCGTAGGCAAGGGTAGTGAAGTACCGTTTATCTACCCCTTTGTCGCCGTCTGAAATAAAAACCCCCCCGAGGTTTTAGTGACGTCTACCACTGACGTCGGTACTTTAATTTTCTACGAACGAGGAACCTTCCTTTCAACACTGGTTGAATCTTTGTATAATTTCTCATCTCTGTAATGAAACGGTTGTTTCTAGACAGATCAGTTTCTATGCCAAAAAGGTCATCAGTACATACCTACACTCTCAACTTGGTATTTCTTTCGACTCACATCTTCTTAACTACAAAAACTTGACACTACAACCTCTTCTGAGAACGTTCGGGGAACTTGACGTTCCTCTAGGTTGGTCAGGTAGGATTTCCTCTAGTCAGGACTTATAAGCAACCTTCCTGACTACAACGTCGACTTTGAGGTTATGAAACCGGTGGACTACACTGCTCAACTGAGTGACCTTTTCTGGGACTACGACCCTTTCTAACTTCCGTCCTCCTCTTTCCCTACTGTCTCATACTCCACCAACCTACCGTAGTGACTGAGTTGCCTATGCTCAAACTCATCTGAAACCCTCAACCACTACCTGTCCCTCCGGACCGTACGACGTCAGGTACCCAGCGTTTCTCAGTCTGTACTGATTCACTGACTTGACTTGTCTTCTCCCCTTCCCTACCCTCCAATGAGACCTCAATATTCCCAACCCAAACCTTGGTCTCGAGACGGTAGGTGGTCGAGACGTTTGAACTTGTCAATCGACTTGGAAAGGAGAAGATAGGAGTCGACATTTTACCCTATTATACAGACTGGGAAATGATGGAGTACCTGACATTGGGTGGTCCGAGGAGACAGGTACCCTAAGAGGTCCGTTCTCATAACGACCCTATAAAACTTCCTCCAGCGGTAATAGAAGCAATGGAGGTGGTATCAAACCGAGGTCCATTTATCGTCCCTTTTGAGTAGTCACCGGTGTCCTGACCTTTTCCGGTCAAAAGTAAGGTTAGGGATTCTTTCCGTTACGGTCTCTTACAAGTGTGATGGTGTGTTAACGTGAGTAGAATGTGTGATCATTTCATTACGAGCTTTAAGAGGTTCGGTCCGAAGTTGTTATACGTTTGAGACTTGTACGCACCCTATAAAACTTCCTCCAGCGGTAATAGAAGTAATGGAGGTGGTCAAACCGGGGTCCATTTAGATCTTTTTACCATGTCCACTTGGATAAAATCCCAACCTTATCTGTACTTCTGGATCACTTACCTGAATTCTCGTGTCATCCCCTTCTCCTCCCGTCCTGTTTAGTCCTCTCATCGTGACTGTATATTCGTGACACGCACGTACGCACGATTCAGTGAAGTCAGCACAGACTGAGACGCTGAGATACCTGGTATCGGACGGTTCGAGGAGACAGGTACCCTAAGAGACCCGATCCTATGGCCTCACCCAATAGTACGGAAGGAGGTCCCAAAGAAGGACCGGGTCCCTGACTTGGGCACAGAGAATCCAGCAGACGTGACCATCCGCTCAAGAAATGGTGATCGCAATAGACCCTTAGGGGTTGTATATAAGTAATGGTCTACCTTTTGTATTGGTCACGCTTCGACGACATATCGTTTCCTTCGAGACGAACCACGAGACACTACTGGATCTCCCCACCCTTCTCCCCGACCCTCCCTCCAAGTTCTACCTCCCCTGTATACATATGTAAAACGACTAAACGAAGTAATATATCGTCTTTTATTGTGTTATAAAATTTTGTTAAAATAGAGTTGATTTTTTCTTTTCACTTTCACTTCAGTCAGTCAGCACAGGCTGAGAAACGCTGGGGTATCTGACATCGGATGGTCCGAGGAGAGAGGTACCCTAAAAGGTCCGTTATCATGACCTCACCCAACGGTAAAGGAAGAGGTCCCCTAGAAGGGTTGGGTCCCGAGCTTGGGCCCAGAGGGCGTAACTTCTGTCTGCGAAATGGTAGACTCGGTGGTCCCTTTAGGTTTTATTATTATTATTATTTAAAAATTTTACTTTTATATATCAGTTGAATGTTATAACAATCAAAGTGCACATGAAGTATGTCTACCTGATACAAACATTAAATCAATTTTTAAAATTTTTATGGTAATTTACGTCATTATTTCAACCATTGTAAGTACGGTCGGTGACGTAATCCATAAATATAAAAGTGTAGACAATTTTTGGGATATCATTGAAATAGTAATAGGGGTAAATGTCAACTCCCGTGACTTTAATTCGTTGTAATTTAGCTCCACTGTCTCCAACTTGTACCGTCTCCGTATTAAACTTGGATCTATATAAACCGAGGACATCGTTTACTCGGTTTCTTAATTGAAATGAAACTCAGTCACTCACTTCTTACAGGAAACCCTCTAGTGACCAATATATTTTGTTTCTCTTTAACCTAAAGAGAAGTTCAGTGGTCCTGTCGTGAAATAATTCGATCACCTTTTCGTTTAAGACGAGAAAGGTACATACGATTAGAGTGTATACTCACGAATTTTCGAGAAAGTACCTTCTCGTGTGTAGTCCGTTTATTAAAGTCCCCTCTCTTTTCGACTCTAACGTATAGAATGAGACGAATAAATGATCTTTCAATGTATTGTAAGACCTTTGTGTACTCCCAAAATAATACTAAAAAAAGGTTATAAACGTTCTTCACTCTACGTTATTTTTTAGCAAGGTAAAATTATCTGGTTTTTTTTCAACTTTCACACTTTTTCATAAGAGTTGTTTTTTATTAAGTTTTGTAATGACCCTCTGACCGGTAATCAAAAATAGTCACGTACACTCTTACTAAAATAAAACAATTAATACATCAATTAATGAAGGCTCTTAAGTGATGTAGACCTGTGAACCGTAAAACATCAAGACTTTTGACCTAACGTGAGTATTTACAAAACATACACGAATTCATTTAACATGCACAACCGTAAAGGACCCGTCATCGTTAACGATTACTGTGTACGTAAATCTTACCTGTTTGTCCAGTCGGTGTTTGTTACTATCCATACCTTTAACCGGGAGTCACCAGATCGACAGATACTTTACAGGGAGTACTGTTTCTAGAGAGACGGAGTAAAGGAGACCGGACCTTCATTGAACCACGAGGGTGGGGAAGAAGTAGAGAACAGGGTCCACCCGACTAATGGGTCGGCGTTCCCGTGGTAAGAGTGAACTCAACACGAGGTTTCCACAGTAAATCACCCGACTGGTCTTTCAAGTAAGCCCAAAAAGGTGACTTCGAATACCTTGGGTTTGTTTGAAAAACCAGTGGGGTTATACATTTGATATTACACCTTCCAGGAAGGACACTTGTACGGTGAAACACTGGGACTGGACCGGAGGACGAATGGAAGAGTCGGAGAAGACCCTGGTGTAACGGAGAACGGTACAAGTAGTATCACCGAAGAAAGGTCCCAGGGGTTTACACCGTACGAACAAGACGGGATCTTCGAGACGTGACTTCGATGGGAGGGAGTGAGTCGGTTGTTTGTAAATTTTGTCCACCAACGGTCTCTCAGCCACCCCCCTCTCCTATTCTCTTTATCCATTCCTTCTTATCTTCCATGTTCGAAGGTCAATGTTTTACTTACTCGACTCTCCTACTTTACATGCTACACCCCTTATATCAGTTATTTTTGTATTATAGAAACTTATCACTTTCCAACCTTGATCTGACATCCTATATGTTGTTAGTAACTCTCATTGAGGATTCTAAAGAATTTTATTAAAAAAAGAGAAAGAAACTAAAAGATAACACACATGACTACATTACTAGGTGTAGATACCATCGTGTTCACAACTTCGGGACGACCCCTGAATAAAAACTGTCTACTTACCTAGTTCCTCTACACCACATATGTGTGTGTTTGTACGTATATATATGTGTGTGTGTGTTACCCTATAATGAGTCGATATCTTTTATTACTACATTACGGTAAACGTTGTTACACCTACCTGAGTTTCATTCAATCTTTCTCTTTCTATCTATGGTATACTATAATGAATATACACCTTAGATTTGTTTACTATGACGGCGACGACGACGATTCAGCGAAGTCAGCACAGGCTGAGACACGCTGGGGTATCTACCGTCGGGTGTCCGAGGGGGCAGGGACCCTAAGAGGTCCGTTCTTGTGACCTCACCCAACGGTAAAGGAAGAGGTTACGTACTTTCACTTTTCACTTTTACTTCGACAAGTCAGTACAGGTTGAGAATCGTTGGGGTACCTGACGTCGGGTGGTCCGAGGAGGTAGATACCCTAAAAGGTCCGTTCTCACGACCTCACCCCACGGTAAAGGAATAGACTTGTTTACTATGATTACTGGAATAAATGTTTTACCTTCATCTTAGTGTCTGTATCATTTGGTTACTCCTCCCTATTTAATCCTAAACCCCTAATTATCTATGTGTGATGATATGAATTTTGTCTATTCGTTGTTCCTGGATGATATGGTGTATCCTTTGATATAAGTTATAGAACGTTATTAGATACTACCTTTTCTTAGACTTCTTCTTATATATACACGTATGTATATATGTGTATATGTCGATTTAGTGAGTCGACACGTGGAGTTTAATTGTGTTACGACATTTAGTTGATACGAAGTCATTTGTTCATATATATAAATAATTTTTCATTTCCGACGGGAAACGACTAGATTTGTCAAGAGACTTGTGGAACCGAATCGAGGGAGGTACCATTTCCACTGAGAATGGTCGTCACCACTTTTGGTACGCCGGGTATGTTGTACTTCTAGAAGATCGATCGGTTGTGGGTACGGTAACAAGGGATCGTTAAAAGGGATCGTTGTCTTCTGAAAAGTGAAAGGAAAGGGATGTCGAGAACTAACCGATTCGACGGGGAGGGATCATGGTTGAGTTTATTTCTATATGGAGTTTAATTTAAACATGATATTAAGGAAGGTTGAGAGGAACAGACCTTGTTGTCGTACTAATTAGATAGGGAACAAGTTTCATATAATAAAATAATAGAATTTTTGGTAGTATGACATACATACAGAACACTTTAATAATATTAAGAGTGTCACTTGGACACAATTTATTTAATAACCGTTCCTGTTAGAGCCAGAAACTCGTATTAGACGGCGGAGAGTTTCGTTTGTATGTCCACACACACACACACACACACACACACACACACACACAAGTCCAAGTTTTCAAGTCGTCTACCACACTTGATCTCAGACTAGGAACGGTAAAAAACTGTACTTTTAATTTGATAAACTACAATGTTTATAATTCATATCGTTTTATGTTAACATAAACAAAAAAGTAAATTAAGATACAGTTCCAATAACTTCTTAAGTCTGGCCGTCGAACTATTTCACTTAAGAGTAATTTTTCTTACACAACAGAGTTTTTTCTTTACGAGATATAAATAAATACATATATTATATCAACAACTAAGTGGTTCAGAGTCAACGTCCAAATTTTATTAGTGGAAGTTGTTTTACTTTTTCATAGTTTCATGAACGGAATTTCTTAAAAAACATGTAGAGTTTGAATGTCAATCTTTTCATGTACACTTATATCCAACCTTTTCAATTCTTGATTTTTTCCTTCACTCCCCCTTATTCGTTATTCATTTTAATAACTTTCCATCCATTAATAAAAGTCTAAGAAGGTTTTGTATAAGTTTATATAAGTCGACATCGTATTTTTATATGGTAAAACGTAAAGTTTAAACTTTTTAGATACTTTCTTTTATATGAAAAAAGTATGTTTGAAAACTAATGAAATTTAAGTCCACATAAGTAATTGATACTCTGTTCTAAATTACCCGTAAATTACCTTGACCCTCATGGGTCTTAATCATGAGTTATGGTAATTTATTCGACTTTACTCCCGTTAGATCACCAGTATTATTCGTTTTTACGAATATCCTTATAAACTTTCTTAGACTGACGTAAACCTCTTTACAAATTTTAGAATTTATAAACGAATTACAAATAGTAACAAATGTTTATCCTTGTCACTATTAATGTTATAGTTGTAAGTCGAGCTAAAAGTTTAGTTGTACATAGATTTTGATAATATAAACCTGGAAGTTTGATGTATAAAATTCTGAAAAATAACACATTACTTTTGTACATAAATCTATGGGGTTTAAAAACAAAAATTTTACTACGAACACGATTCAACGAAGTTAACACAGACTGAGAAGTACTGTGAAACACTGGGGACATCTGACGGTCCGAGGAGATAGGTACCCTAAGAGGTCCGTTCTCATGACCTCACCCAACGGTACGGGAGAAGGTCCCTTTGAAGGACTGGGTCCCTAATTGGGTACAGAGAATACAGAGGACTTAACCGTCCACCCTAGAAATATTCATCCCGGTGGACCCGTCGGAAAATTTTGCTACCAGTAACCAATTTACAGTTTTTGTTGTAAAATTCGGGGGTAATCTTTATATCTACTTATAGAAAATCTAAAGTCCATTCATTCAAAACTTGTTCTTTGTTTTTGAAACTCTCACCTTTGTAGTTAGTTAACGAATATAATTTTAATTAAAACAAGTAATTTTTACGAAATTTCTTTTATTTTTGTACTCAATGTTCGAACATATGTGTTAGTTTCGTCTTATTAAGATTTCTTGATATTTTAACATAAAATTTTCGTGTTTATTGTGTTATGTTTCTTTTTATAAAAATTTTTTAGTCAAGGTCCCCTTTTACTAAGATAATTCGATTTTTTTAGAGATTCTTCTCTACGAATTGTAGTAATCACTTTTTCATGTAATATTTGTGTTACTCAATATTAGTAAAGTACTCTATACGGTAAGTTTACTATTTAAAATTCAGATTCTTTTGGTTTATAACTATCCCTAAAACTTGGTGTCTTAGATGACAAGTAACGATGATTTTCACTAGTAACAATGTTCTTCAAATCTTTTATACCGTAATAGAGGATTTGAACTTATAAGTATATGAATTCCGGGTTATTAAAGTGAGTATCCTTATGGGGTCCTCTGTAGGAACGTGTTCTTGGGTTCCTTAGTTTTTTCCATATAGTCATTGTAATGACAAGTGTTATTGTTTTTGAACCTCTGTTGGGTCACAGGTGGGTTTCTCTCATTTACTCATTTGATGACTCCCCGAAGGTCTACCGTGATCACCATTTCTTAGACGGACGGTTATGTCCTCTATGTTCCCTACACCCAAGCTAAGGACCCAGTCCTTCTATGAAACCTCATCCTTTAACGTTGGGTGAGGTCATAAGAAAGGACCCTTTAAGGTTCCTGTCTCCTTGGACCCCACGTTGTCAGTACGTCAACGTTTCTCAGTCTGTAATGACTCATATGTGCGTGTGTGTAAGTATTTTACCTCACAATGTATTATTAGTTTTGAACACTTGACACCTTTGTACGTTGGTTGTAATTTCTTAGAATCTTTTTATTTTTCCTCACTTTTATTATTAGTCTTTTCTAGTTTTCTAATGGATGGTGGATGGTAAAAATATTTAATTTTTGTTGATTTGTTGATTTGTTGGTTACCCTTGATTAGAGGATTTATATGTTCATCGAGTACGTCGAGTTATGGTCTTTTTGTTTGTTTGGTTAGTTTTTCACTCGTCTTCTCAACTTGTCTGTAAAGAGGTTTCTGGACGTCTACCGATTTTTTGTGTACTTTTCTACGAGTTGTAGTGAGTAACGATCTCTTTACGTTTAGTTTTGATGTTACTCCATAGTAGAGTGTGGTCAATCTTACCGGTAGTAGTTTTTCAGATGTTTGTTATTTATAACCTCTCCTACACCTCTTTTCCCTCGTGAGAACGTGACGACCACCCTTACGTCTAACTATGTTTGGTGATATCTCTTGTTATACCTCTAAGGAATTTTTTGATCCTTATTTTGATGGTATGCTGGTTGTTAGGGTGATGACCCGTATATGAGGTTCCTTGGGTATTGACTTTTTCTGTATCGATCTTATACCTTCGTTGTTCCTGTCTACACACCTATTTCTTCTATATATGTCACCTTATAATGTGTCGGTATTCTCCCTTACGTAAACTAAGTCAAGATTACTCCATCTGCTTGGATCTCGGATATATGTCTCACTTCATTCAGTCTTTCCCTTCTTGTTTATAGTATGTAATTACGTATATTTACCTTAGATCTTTCTACCATGGTTACTTGGATGGATGGATATCCCGTCGTCACCTCTATGTCTGTATCTCTTGTCTGAAAACCTGTGTCACCCCCTCTCTCATCCACCCTACTAAACTCTCTCGTCGTACCTTTGTATATGTAATGGTATACATTTCATCTGTCGGTCACCCTTAAAAGACATACTGTGTCCCTTGGGTTTTGACCTCGAGAGACTGTTGGATCGCCCCACCTTACCCTTCCCTCTACCCACTCTTCAAATTCTCCCTCCCCTGTAAACATATGGATAACCGACTAAGTACGACTACATACCGTCTTTGGTAGTGTTATGACATTTCATTAATAGGAGGTTAATTTTTGTTTTATTTTAATTAAAATTTTATTACGTTGATTACTTTTTAGTACAAAAAAATTTTAAGTGGTAGTTAATCGTTAAAATTTGTTACAGTCATTACTTTATAAAGACAAGGAGTTTTTTAGAAGGTTGAACATTTGTCA
Source organism: Capra ibex (assembly GCA_006410555.1). Classification (NCBI taxonomy): domain Eukaryota; kingdom Metazoa; phylum Chordata; class Mammalia; order Artiodactyla; family Bovidae; genus Capra; species Capra ibex. The sequence goes on from SJYO01016970.1 coordinate 16,686,743, forward strand.
ACGGTCCCAATGACGGTTCAAAATTATTATGTATATATATGAAGTTTACTCGTGTACACAGAATGAAAGGAAATTATTTATATTGTAATTATTTACATCATCAGATGTATCTTCTATTAAATCCCTTGACGGTTAATACTGTAACTGTGGGTTGTGTGTGTCTGAATCCCTGTCAGTTCTCATTTAACCCCTCCAAAACAATGACAAGGTCGAACTCACCCGGTCAAGTACAGACGTTTGGGAAGTATAAGAAACCACACTTGTCCTCTAAGTCTTATTTATCACTTTCGACATATGTCCCAAAAGAAAAAGATTAAATGAAAAAGAAGGTTACACTTCAAAATCTACTTCGATAAGTCTATGTTTAAAAGGTTATCGGACTTAATCTGAACTTGTTACATGTCACTATATTACCCGAAATTGAAACAGGGAACACTTCTTATCCTGACTGATACGTTGTTATTTTACATTCCTGTATCTTAAATATATGTCTTTTTCTAAGTTTTTTACGGTGTTCTTTCCGTTACAAACTTACGAATCTAGTTAAAGAGATTCTTGACCTGTGAACGAGATTTAGTTACTTAGTTCATTTAAAGAAGAAAAAACGTCTTCTTTCTTGTTAACCTTCTAAGAAAGTTTATATTATCTTCACACACTACTTAAAAGATCACCTTTTACAAAGGATAAACTGACGGAGACCTTAGTTGAGACTACTTTATTTCTAGATTTATCACAGTGTTAAAGAACCTAAATAATACTTCACCTTAAAAATACTTAAAGACGGTTTGTAGGAGTACACATTCTAAAACAATCGATAAAAATCTATCGACGATATACACTTCCTTTGTAAAGGACTAATTTTACTTATTTTATGTAAGTAGTCTTATTTATCACTTTAAGTAGTTAGTCTACACTTGTGTGGAAAGTCTCTTGTCAAAATTATCCGTAACTTTTAAACCTCTTTTGACTTTAATATTATAGTAAGTAATAACCCCATCTGATTATATCTACATATTAAAAGAAGAAAAATTTATTACACTCTCTCACTTTCAGTGAGTTAGTACAGACTAAGAAACATTGGGATACCTGACATCGGGTAGTCCGAGGAGACAGGAACCTTAAGAGGTCCGTTGTTATTACCTCAACCAACGGTAAGGGGGATGAGTCTCCTAGAAGGGTTGGGTCTCTCGTTTGGACTCAGAGGGGTGTAACGTCCTTCAAAGAAATGGTAGACTCCGTCCTCCCTTCGGAAAATTTTTTATATCATTACGTTAAATTTTCATAGTTTGGTAATGAAAAAGAAAAAAACATTGAATCGAAAGTAAAAAATTTAAAGAAAAAGGAAAAATTAATCGTACTGATATACATTGAATATATACTTTAAGTCAATTTCCTTTAAAAGTGTCAGACGTAAATAAACGAATGGTATATTAAAAAGTTCTAATAAAGATAGTTCTTGTTAGGAAAGTATTTGAATAACTCCAATTTTATACTAGACCAAAAGAGTTTTATACGCGGGTTATTACCCTAACGTCCCAGTATATCGTCAAAATCCGGAAGAGGAGTTCCAATTTTTAGAAGGACTTTACGTCCTCGGCGTCCTCTGTGACCAAGTTAGGGACCCAACCTTTCTGCGGGACCTCTTGTCGTACCGTTGAGTGAGGTTATAAGAATGGACCTCTCAGGGTAACTGTCTCCTGGGACCACCCGATTTTAGGTACCCCAGTGTTTCTCAACCTGTGTTGACTTCGATGAATCGTACGTGTCCGTAATATCTAAATAAGGGTCAAAAAAGAAAATTCCTTTGAGGTGATTCAAAAGGTATCACCGACATACTTAAATGTAAGGGTGGTCGACACGATCTCCCAAGGGAAAAGAGGTGTTGGAGAGGTCGTAAATAACAAACATCTAAAAAACTATTACCGGTAAGACGGGTCACCCGGTTCTACGTCTACATCTCTTTACTAAACACCTGGATCGGCAGNCCCCCCGCCCTGCTTAACTCTCTCATGGTAATTATATATATATAAACATTTATATTAAATATATTCTTATATATGTATACATTTTATCGATCACCCTCAACGACATACGTTTTCCCTCGAGTCGTACCACGAGACACTTCTGGATCTCCCCATACTACCCATCTTCCACCTTCCTTCCGAGTTCTCCCTTTTCTATATACATCTCTATGTCGACTAAACGTGTGGACATGTCGTCTTTGATTGTGTCGTAACATTTCGTTCATAGGAGGTAAGTTTTTAATTTGGATTTTTTTTTTCCTAGACCAGGTTTGCAGTGAGAGTAAATGTAGTGTCTGTTCTTACACGGAAAAGAAAGAACTTAATAAGGAGGAACGAGAAAGAAAAAGGTAGTATAATACAGATTATGGAGGTTCCACACTCCTTCTTTTAATTTCTTTTCCCGGGTCTGTGTAACGAATAGACAAGCCGGTAACCTTAAACACGAATTACAGACGACAGGTTGTAAAATACCGAGGTCCTGAACCAAAGGAACTCTACAAGAAGGTCTCAAAACGAGACGTGTTAAAGTCGTACACCGACTTTACTGAACAATGGTAGTAAATAGTGAGGGTAGATCTGAACATAAACCTTCATATAAGGTGTCGGAAGGTTCGACCTAAGAACCTTCTAGTAGGAGAATGCGTCCCTTGGTCCACAAAAAAAATACACATAGGTGATTCTGGTCTCTTTTTAATTACTCAAGAACCTTAGAGTTTATGGTTCTTTTACCCGACGGACTTACAACGGACAAGAAGAGTCCGAATGTCTTAAGAGGTCTCATAGTTCTTGCACAGAACTACAAGTATATTTGGGATTTAGATCGTACACGGATACTCCGAAAGGGGTTTAAGGTGTATGTCATAAAACGGGGTGTCGTCGGGAGTTACACGTGTCCACTAAAAGATGTCGTTCAAAGATAAGTCATCATGTTAACAACGAGAAGTCAGTGATTCAACACGCGATGAGAAACACTGGGGTACCTCACGTCGTTCGTGAGGTCCGAAGGGACAAGAAGTGAGAGAGGACCTCAAACGAGTTTAAGTACAAGTAATTCAGTCACTACGATAGATTGATAGAGTAGGTGACATCGGGGGAAGAGGAGGACGGGAGTTAAAAAGGGTTTCCAAAAGGGTCACTTTTTAGAAAGAGTAAAAAGGTCACTCAACCGAGAAACGTAGGTCACCGGTTTCATTACGTCGAAATCGTAGTCAGGAAATTTTCTGATAAATCCCAACTATAGGAAATCCTGACTGACTGAACTAAGGAAACAAGAGATTCCCTGAGAGTTCTTAGAAGAGGTCGAGGTGTCAAAACTTTCGTAGTTAAGAAACCGGGAGTCGGAAGAAATGCTATGTCGAGAGTGTAGATATGTACTGATGACCTTTTCGGTATCGAAACTGGGATACCTGAAAAGAGTCGTTTCACTACAGAAACACAAATTATACGACAGATCCAAACAGTATCGAAAAGGAAGTTCCTCGTTCGTAGAAAAGTAAAACGCCGAGATCAGTAGCGGGTGTCAGTAAAACCTCGGGTTCTTTTCTTTTAAACGGTGACAAAGGTGATAAAGGGGTAGATAAACGGTACGTCACTACCCTCTTCTACGGTACTAGAATCAAAAGACTTACAACTCGAAATTCGGTTTAAAAAAAAGTGAGAGGAGAAAGTGAAAGTAGTTCTCCGAGAAATCAAGAAGAGAAAGACGGTATTCTCACCACGGTAGACGTATAGATTCCAATGACTATAAAGAGGGCCGTTAGAACTAAGGTCGAACACGAAATAGGTCGGGTCACAAAGAGTACTACATGAGACGTATATTTAATTTATTCGTCCTACTGTTATATGTCTGAACTACATGAGGAAAGGGATAAACCTTGGTCAGACAACAGGGTACAGGTCAAGATTGACACGAAGGACTGGACGTATGTCTGAAGAGTTCTCCGTCTAGTCCACTTGACCATAAGGGTAGAGAACTTCTTAAAAGGTGTCAAACACCACTAGGTGTGTCAGTTTCCGAAACCGCATCAATTATTTCGTCTTTATCTATAAAAAGACCTTGAGAGAACGAAAAAACTATTAGGTTGTCTACAACCGTTAAACTAAAGACCAAGGAGACGGAAAAGATTTTGGTCGAACTTGTAGACCTTCAAGTGCCAAGTGCATAACGACTTCGGACCGAACCTCTTAAAACTCGTAATGAAATAATCGTACACTCTACTCATGTTAACACGTCATCAAACTCGTAAGAAACCGTGTGTAGGTATATATATAAAAATACACATATATACATGTATGTATAAGTACATAAAAACGTAAATTTATACAAAATATATGAATACATGTAAATGAATACAAATATAATTCAACAGGATATGACGAAAATTTACAATTTCGATAGTTAATACTAAATTCCTCGGATAGCATAATGAACTTTTGTATCCACTTGATATAGAGTCCATCGATTAACCTTCCTTTTCAAGATTAAGAAGTTCAGGTTCATTGGTCAAAGTTTCTCTGGAAGGAAAGATAACGAAGATAAAATAAGTACCAGAGAAGAATTTACTTCTTATAGTGGAGACGATAAAAATCAGAGAATTAAGACAAAAGTTAACGAGTCAGGTGTCGAACTGTGTAGAGACCTTTGTTAAGGAACTACTCAAATCACATAAAATATTTCGTTTTTTTCCAAAAAATAAAGGTATGAAGTGCACACTTAAAGGGTGTGGATCGAGTGATCATTCATTGTAGGTAAAGTTGCACCGTACTTACGCACGGTATCAGTTACAAAAGGAGCAAACGAAAAGTAGTTCCTCGTCGTGACGTACAAACGTTTTCGTCTTTGTAGAATAGAAGTGTGTATCCCTTCCTGTCCGTCGTGAAGGTACAACGAGTGAATTCACTGTTTACGGTGATAATATCTTTACGATAAACAAGGACTAACTGAAGGAATACAAACGTCCCACTAAAAAGAAAACTCGGTAGATTCTACTGAGAGTACAATGAAAGTAAACTGTAGAGTCCACTTTCACTTTCATTTTCAGTGAGTCACCACAGACTGAGAAACGTTGGGGTACCTGTTATGTCAGGTACCTTAAGAGGTCCGTTCTTATGACCTCACCCATCGAACGGGAAAGAGGTCCCCTAAAAGGATCGGGTCCCCTTCCCCCAGAAGAGTTGGGTCCCTAGATTGCGTCCAGAGGATGTGACGTCCGCCTAAGAAATGGTCTACTCGGTGTATCTGCAGAGTCCATTTTCTGACATTAAGGGTAAAAGTACATCCCTATTAAACGTCTTGTCGAAGGACTACTACTCAATCGTCAACGTAAGATTTGGAGAATGGATGTCCATATAAAAGTCAATACAAACCGTCTTTATAGTGGGGTCAATGGTTGCCAGAGGGATAGATTTTAACAGACACAGAGGTTTGTCTTTTTCCATCGTACTCTTGTAAGTAGAAAATTCGTTACCCATTGGTCTCAATAAGTCTACTTGCTCTACGAGAGAGACTATTACATATTTCATTACTCTTTCACTCCCCCTTTTTCAGACTTCTTTATTCTTGTACCTGGGTCTTTTTTTTTTAAATTTCCCAAAAGGAGGGACTTCCGTAAATCCTATTTTTACAACGGGACGTGAAAGGGGTCTCTCAGGACAAAACGGTAGATGGTGTCACCCGAAACTTCGTTCCCCGGGTCAGTTCCCCGTTACACCTTTCCTTCATCTCAATCTCGACTTTACGGAGTCTGACCGACATGACTCAGTTGACGTGGGGGTGTAGACCGAGGGGCCCCAGGGGTCTTTGGATGTAAGTTCCCGACTCAAGTTCAGGTTCTCTCCTATCACCCTTTTGAGTTTCTAATTTTAGACACAGGAAATATAATATGAAACTAAACTCTACACCAATCTACAAATACATGTGTGAGCGGTTTTACGTAATTTAAAATAAGAAATTTTCTCATAATATAATAGATACACAATCTAGAGTTATTTCCATTAAAATTTTCAAAAAAATTAGATACTAATTATCGATATCTTTACTGTCTCAGATACTTTATACGAACAAGACGTTATAATAAAATACTTAAAAATCACTCTATAAAATGGAAATCTTATTTTTTTCTCAACGAATTTTATTAATACATACTTTTTTCATTCTGTAAAAAACACCTTGGATCTCATTATATTAATTGAGAAGAACATTAATTTTCCTAATTACAACTTTTAAAAAAATTTGTTTTGATTTTGAACCAAGGTAAAGACTCTAGTGGATTACCAATTAAAGAAAAAGAAAGGAGTAGGCATTTGTACACTTAATATAGACAAAATGATTCTAGTGATCCACCAGTACTCATAGTGTTCTATCTTATACATATTCTATTGAAATATTTCAGTAGTCTTTCCAAATTAAAATTTAAATATTGGGTAGATTATTAATTAATCTAATATTTGGGAACGTGACATAGAAAAAGTGTTACATTGAAAGTCGTTAATATTATTGTGTCACTCATACCTGATCTACGACTTATTTATAAACAACTGACTCATTTATTTTCCTTAAATAGGGGGACACAATACTAGTGTCTTATGTCAAATTTCAGTGTAGATGGACAATTTTAACATATGTTAATAAATAATTTCAAACGTATAATTACTTTTTAACAAAGGTATTTACTCACCCTTATAAAGAAGACTTAAGAAAGATATATTTGATTTTTCGTAGGGATAATGGTTCTTTACGACCTTTTCTAACTTCCGTTTTCCTCTTCCCCCGTCGTCTCCTACTCTAACAGTCTTTCGTAGTGGTTGAGTTACCTGTACTTAGACTCGTTTGAGACCCTTTATGACTTCCTGTCCCTTCGGACCGGATGACGTCAGGTAACCCGGTGTTTGTCAACTTGTGTTGAATCGCTGACTTGTTGTTTTTACTGGTTCTTTTCAACCTCGTCGTCACGGATCCGAATCGACGACACTATACTCGTTTGAAAAGTCACACCTCGTATTTGCAAACACAGACCAGAAGGTTGTTACTGCACGTCCCACACTACAAAATAGTAACAACTGAGTTGTTCGTTAAGACACCCTGGTAGACACGTTTTTGATATGACACAACCAGTCGTCAAACAAAAGGACTCTATAGGGTAAGTACAGTCATGTCTATAATTCTTATAGAGTCCGTCGATAACCTTTATAGACTTTGACGTAAGTTCCACTCCCACCTAGTAAATCCGTCCTAGGTGGACGGAGTGACTTTAGTCGGAGGACACAGAAGAACAAGAAATCGATATCTTCTGTCGACTACGGGGTCACTCATAACGAAACGACCCCCTTTTTTTTTTTAGATTTGGACCTTAAAATATCCAACCAGAAACTTGTTTTGACCCAACACTTAATCCCCACTTTCATCAAATGTTTATACGATCTCGTGTGTAACCGGAAGTTCCAAGGTTAGTCCCTGTGACCTGCGATAAGAAGGGTGTCCACGTAGACTTGTATTAGTCATTTGTATTTACGAAGTCAATTTTACGAGGGGTCCACTACGAATCACGTTGTCCTCAAAGACGAACTCACTTGACCTTGTTGTAACAGTCTGAAAATAGGGGTTCATTAGGACGATAAGTACCTCTAATTGAGAACGTAAAACATTTCTAAGACCGTACTGTAAGTCTGCTACAAAATTTCACAGTATACACCACTAAATGTTCGGGACCAGGGAATTTTAAAGAAGTAGTAAGAGTTTAGGAGTTGTTTTCTGTACTACTTTTTTCGTTTCCGAATGACTGGTACACTATTAGAGGACCCTCATTTATACCGAACTAGTTTACGAGTACTTCGACTTTCAACGTGTTTTACTTTATATAAATGTTTGATCCGACCTTTAAAAAGTTCCTGTCCAAAAAATCTTTTCAGAGAATGTAAAGGTCTAAAATTACTCAACCCTTTAAGACGTACCCGTTAGGGTTCGAGACGTAGTGTAAACTCTTATAACGTATTATGTGAAAGGAGGGGACACCTCAGGTCCAAACAAATGTCTGTTCATCCCCGTAGGGAACCTCTTCCGTTACCGTGGGGTGAGGTCATGAGGACGGACCTTTTAGGGTACCTGTCTCCTCGGGCCATCCGACGTCAGGTACCCCAGCGCTTCTCAGTCTGTGTTGACTCGTTGAAGTGAAAGTGAAAAGTGAAAGTACGTAGCCTCTTCCTTTACCGTTGGGTGAGGTCACAAGAACGGACCTCTTAGGGTCTCTACCACCTCGGATCACCCGACGGCAGATACCCCAGCGTGTCTCAGCCTGTACTAACTTCACTGAATCGTCGTCATCGTCGTCGTCCCCGCAGGGACCACCGAATCCACCGAGTCCGGACGTTACTCCCTCTAGACTGAACCTAGCCCTTCTAGGAGACTTCTTCCCCTACCGTTGGGTGAGGTCATAAGAACGGACCTCTTAAGGTACCTGTTTCCTCGGACCACCCGACGTCAGGTACCCCAGTGTTCCTCGACCTGTACTGGCTTCACTGAAATGTGTGCCGTGTAATTATATACTTAACGGACGGTGGAAGTGATCACCTCTTATTACAAAAACGGTCCGAAGTCAGTCTTCTAGACTTAGTAAAGGTTATATATTATAGAGTAATTAAAGGAAACTTCCCCTTTGGTAACTCTCCTTAAACTGCCAAACACGGTTATCATGATTAAGACCACCCTCTTCTCAACCTTTTCTCATAACACGATTCACAAAGGATTGTGGAAACAACAGAGGTACGGAGGAAGATCAGGTAAGGACACGTCCTGTCAGGTTGTTATTAGGACCGAGTTCCGAAATAGAGGGTCCTTACGGAGACTTGAGAAAGTCTAATAGGTACGAGTGCAGTGACTGGTGAATAAACATATCTCGTTACAGTACTTTTGTCGTAATCTACAAAATTTTCTAAAAAACTACCCTTGGTAAAAATTTCTGAAATAACTCAAACAATGTTATAACGAAGACAACATACAAAACAAAAGAACCGGTGTCTCATGTAGAACGTTTTACGGTCCAACTTACTGAGTGTTCGATCTTAATTCTAACGGACCTCTTTATAGTTGTCGGAGTCTATACGTCTACTATGGTGAAATTACCGTCTTCCACTTCTCCTTGATTTCTCGGAGAGCTACTCTTACTTTCTCCTCTCACTTTTCCGTCCGAATTTTGAGTCGTAAGTTTTTTGATTCTGGTACCGTAAACCAGATTAGTGAAGGACCGTTTATCTTCTCCTCTTTCACCTTTGTCACTGTATAAAATAAAAGAACCCGAGGTTTTAGTGATACCTACCACTGATGTCGGTAATTTAATTTTCTGTGAACGAGGAACCTTCTTTTCGATACTGTTTGAATCGTATAATTTTTCGTCTCGACTGTTTCACTACAGTTTCAACCTGGTATTTCTTCAGACTCGTGGTTTCTTAACTACGAAAGTTTAATACCACGACCTCTTCTAAGAAGTCTCAGGGAACCTTAGGTTGGTCAGTTAGGATTTCCTTTAATTAGGACTTATAAGTAACTTCCCTGATTTTGACTTCGACTTCGAGGTTATGAAACCGGTGGACTACGCTCTCGGTTTAGTAACCTTTTCTGGGACTACGACACTTTCTAACTCCCGTCCTCCTTTTACCCCGTAGTCTCCTACCCTACCAATCTATCGTAGTGACTGAGTTACTTGTACTTAAACTCGTTTGAGGCCCTTTATCACTTCCTGGCCCTTTGGACCTCGTGACATCAAGTGTCCCAACGTTTTTCAGTCTGTACTGAATCCTTGACTTGTTGTTGTCGTGCACCCTAGAATAGAGGAATTGGTCCTTAGTTTGGGTGTGAGGGACGTAATCTTCTACTTCAGAATGGTGTCCTGGTCTTTCTTGAGGGTTCAAAGTCCACTTTTGTGAAAAAAAAGAGTAGGGGGGTAAATGGTCTACAGTCTAGAACATGTCAAATGGGTTGATCAGACTATAAGTCATAAGAGTAAATAAAAGAATAATTTGTTTATAAGGAACTCACAGATGAGGTCCGACCTATGTCACGATCCATGATTGTTATTTTACTAATGGGATTTGTCTAATACCGTCGACCGGAACTTCTACCGGTAGTAGTTACAGAAGGGAGGGGTATACAAGTAAAAGGGGTATCGTTCTACCTTAGTTTTAGGGGGAAGAGAACTTTTATCTATCCAAGATTTACTAACGAGTTATTTTATATTATTTTAACCACAGTCTAAGACCCGGGTCCGAAATTCCCTGACTTCCGAAGAAGAACAACAACAAGTCAACGACTCAGTACAAGGTGTAAATCACTGGAGTACCTGACGTCGTGTGGTCCGAAAGGACAGGAAGTATAAGACGGTATCAAACGAGTCTGAAATCAGGTAACTTAGTCACTACGGTAGGTTGGTAGAATAGAAGACGGTGGGGGATGAGGAGGACGGGAGTTAGAAAGGGTCGTAGTTACAGAAAACGTTACTCATCTGAGAAACGTAGTCCTCCGGTTTCATAATCTCGAAGTCGAAATAGTAGTCAGGAAGGTTACCCATAAGTCCCAACTAAAGGAAATCATAAATGACCAAACTAGAGAAACGACAAGTTCCCTATGGGTTCTCAGAAGAGGTCGTGGTATTAAACTTTCGTAGTCAAGAAATCGCGAGTCGGAAGAAATACCAGGTTGAAAGTGTAGGTGTGTACTGATGACCTTTTTGGTATCGAAACTGATATACCTGGAAACAGTCGTTTCTACAGAGAAGAAAAATTATACGAAAGATCCAACCAGTATCGAAAAGAAGTTTGTTCGTTCGGAGAAAATTAAAATACGACGTCAGTGGTAGACGTCACTAAAACCTCGGGTTCCTTTATTTCAGACAGTGACAAGGGTGACAAAGGGGTAGATAAACGGTACTTTACTACCCTGGTCTACGGTACTACAATCGAAAAACTTACAACTCAAAATTCGGTCTAAAAAGTGAGAGGAGGAAGTGGAAGTAGTTCTCCAAGGAGAAGTGAAAGACTCAACATAGTAGACGTATAGAGTTAAACAACTATAAAGAGGGTCATTTGAACTAAGGTCGAACGTTCACTAGGTCGGATGGTAAAACGTACTATTTGAGACGTATATTCAAATTCTTCGTCCCACTGTATATGTCGGTCACATGTGGGAACTATATGAGGAAAGGGTTAAAACTTGGTCAGTCAACAAGGTACATTCCGAAGATGAAGGACAGATGACCTTGTGATCGAACACCTTAGAACTCGGGTGGTACATTCTTAAAGTTGATAGGACTTTAAAGGTAAGGACTTCTTCGGGTTTCGATCGGTACACATTTTTTATACCCTTCTCTCTTTCTCTCTCCACTTTCCTACTCCCACCACCCACAGTCGGAACCGGACAAAGACCGACGAGGTCGGGGTCGTGGTATTTCCTACCTTTCACTTTCACTTTCAGTCAGTACAAGTTGAGAACCGTTGGGGTACCTGATATGTCAGGTACCTTAAGAGGTCAGGTCTTATGACCTCACCCATCGGCAAGGGAAGAGGTCCCCTAGAAGGGTTGGTTTCCTAGTTTGGGTCCAGAGGGAGTGACGTCCGTATAAGAAATGGTCGACTCGGTGTTCTACAGAAGTTTACTTAGACAGAAAAACGAATTGAAGTACGAATTGAAGTTGATATACTTCCTGGGTTTCGTACTTAAAGGGTCACCTCAGGTAATCAAGAAACTTAATGTCCCTTATCATTATTTAACCAGGAGATTCATTGATCGAAAGTCGACCATAAATGAGTCGTCATCTACTACCCTATGTATGAACGACGGGAGGGTCTTCAAATAACTCCTGTTGTCTTCTTGTTCGTTTACTAGTGTTTTTACTTACAGTAACTCCCTTATATATGCCCGGACATTGTATGTAACACTGTAAACCCCATTATAAATAATATCCTTTTCGTTTGGTTGTGATGTTCATTCTTGTAAAAGAAATTATTATGAAGTACGAACCATACGATATCGGTTTTCGTCCCTTAATCTCCAGTCTTTAACACTAAAAAAAAAGATAGTTAATAATCGAATACTGAAACCCGGTTATAAAACTTGAGACATCTGAAGTTAAAGGGTAAACTTTCACTTCTCTTGACCAGAGAAAGGTTAAGACACTATGTCTAACATAGATAACGGATATTTTAATAATGTGTAAATTCTTATACACTTATATATGTCCCTTTTGAGGATATCGTATAAAAATTTTGAAGACTTTTTAGAATTCGGTTTTAACATATAAGTACTGTAAGAAACATGACTAAATAGTGAGTATTTGAGACACAGAAAGTTTCTGATTGTTTGACAAGAACCGTTTCAAAGGTCCATGGAACAAGAAAGTAAAAGATCCTTTATGGATTCTTGTTGACTAGTGAGATTGACAATAGTCTTATTTTACGACGATGTGAGATATTTTCCAACTAATCAAGGTAACTTTGATTGAGTGACCGTAAAAGACCCGAAGTAAAGTTTTTTCCCGGAATTTTATTAAATAACAAAATGTAGATGAATATACGTTGAGGGTAGGTAGGATAAATCTCTAGAAAAAAACTTGCTTCTACTCACAATAGTTCGATGTTATACATCGAATTCCTAAAAATAGGAGTGAAGTCCGTTTTAAAGTCCGAATGGATCTAAGTGGGTAATAATCTCAAATGTACTTATACATACTTATTTATATTTATTTAAGGACGTCGTGGTAGATTAAATTTCAGAAGAACGATCTACTTTCACTCTATACATACTTATTGTGAACCACAGACAGAGTTCGTCAAACGTCGAGTAACTTTTAAGTTTTGTGAAAAGTTTATTCATAAAACATTTACACTATCATACCATAGTACTTTTCTTATTTCATCTGAAGGGTCTTTCTACGGTCCCAGTACCATCTGTAGGGTTGGAGTAAAGGGTCCGTAGTTCAGACTCTTTATAGAAGGTCAAATTTATTTACCTTATTTTTAAATTCTTTTCGTAGTCTCCCTTATTTTGTTGTATAGTTCCACCATTTTTTTTATTAAGGTTCAAAACATAAATATATGTTAATCCAATCAAAAGGGTGAAATATAGGGACTATAATCATCGTTAAATACATTTATAAGATACAGACTGGGTGTAGTCATTTTACTCTTATTATGTATGGAAGAAGTAACCCAATAACCGTCCATCACAACAACTCTTTTGTGGACGTAGGATCAATTGGATTACAAATCTTGTACCATGATATATGGATAATGGATGGTCCTTCTATTACAACTGTTTTAAAGATTTACTACTCTTAATTGGACACCATCATAGACGACATGTATCCGTTGGTGATCGGTGGACAGAATCCGATAGGTATTTATTAGTATAATATGTCTGTTTGGTCCCAGAGACAAAGTGGTCAGTTAATACTTTATCACTACTAACGAAAGGCCTCAGTAGTGAACTGACTAAACCATCTTCTAAAAGAAAGTGATCAGTCTTTTGATCAGGTGAGAAGGGATTACAGGTCATAGAAGTGTGATCGAGAGGAAAAGAGGTTGATTTCGAATGAGAGTCTATGGTTTATTTCTTAAAATCGTGTAGATCTTGATAGAAGGGTGTCTCTAAGGGTAAAATTTTCTGGGGTTTTAAGATTTTCTTTACTCAGTTAGAGGACATCCGTGGTCAACAACTCACTTATTTCTTAAAAGTTACGAGTCTCCTTCCATGTGTGGGACTTTTAAAATAGATAAGTGGACATTGATTTCGGTTTGAATGAAACTCTGAATACAAATGGTATTGATTTTTAGTTGACTGTTATATCGTACTTTATATTTCTGGTTCATTCAATTAAATACATACTAATTATATATTAGTACGGATCAATTATATAAAAGTGACTATTACAAAGACAATAACGTTCCACTCAAGAATTAACTTCCCTTTATCAACACATTCACTTAATCCAAAGGTCCAAGATTTCGATTTCTGTCTTAAAGGTTTTGGAAGACCCTGAAAACAGAGTAACGTGGGTAATTTATCTACTTCACGTTTCCGACATGTTGTCCACAGACTAACGTAGAGAATGACGAAAAATTTCACCAACCCAAGAGGATCTTGGAGTCAAAATGTTTTCACTCTTGAGACAGGGGTTTACGGTCTCTCTTCTACATTCACACACATACACGTACGACTCAGTAATAGGTCCACCCCTTGTTTTAGATCCGTAACTATACATATACACATACGCATGTCTCGACGTACTATTGGACTACCAATATTTTTATCCTTTTTTAATGACGGTGAATAGGTAGGACATTACCAATTGACGGCAAGTAACGACAGGATCCACCGTATCACCATTTCTTAGACGGTTCCGTTCTCTGACTTCTCTACACCCCGAAGCTAGGGACCCAGTCCTTCTAGGAGACCTCATCCTTTACCGTTGGACGAGGTCATAAGAACGGACCCTTCAGGGTACCTGACATCGGGAGGTCCGAGGAGACAGGTACCCTAAAGTTTTCTCAACCTGTCCTGACTCGTACGTCACCAATTAACCTAACATAATCGACGAAACGTGTGTAATAAAGAGATGAAATGTTTGTTAGATCTCTCCCTCTATAATAGATCATACTTTGACTCTTATTATTTTAATTACTTGACGGGGACTTAGTGTATCATTACTCAACGTATAGATACTGGATTTGGGTCACAGACTCAATCAAGTCAAGTCAAGTCAAGTCAGTGAGTCAGCACAGGTTGAGAAATGTTGGGGTACTTAGCGTCGTGCGGTCCGGAGGGACAGGTAGTGGTTGAGGGTCTCAAGTGAGACTGAGTGCAGGTAGCTCAGGCACTACGGTAGGTCGGCAGAGTAGGAGCCAGCAGGGGAGGAGGAGGACGGGGGTTAGGGAGGGTCGTAGTCTCAGAAAAGGTTACTCAGTTGAGAAGAGTACTCCACCGGTTTCATGACCTCAAAGTCGAAATCGTAGTAAGAAAGGTTTCTTTAGGGTCCCAGCTAGAGGAAGTCTTACCTGACCAACCTAGAGGAACGTCAGGTTCCCTGAGAGTTCTCAGAAGAGGTTGTGGTGTCAAGTTTTCGTAGTTAAGAAGCCACGAGTCGGAAGAAGTGTCAGGTTGAGAGTGCAGGTATGTACTGGTGTCCTTTTTGGTATCGGAACTGATCTGCCTGGAATCAACCGTTTTATTACAGAGACGAAAACTTATATGATAGATCAATCCCGACGATATTCTTTGAGGTATCTGTTCCACCAAATTGTGGCCTGTGAAGAGTGTCAACATCTTCGACTCTTCAGGTTCTAATCCCAGGACCGTCTAAACCAAAGGTCACTTCTGATAAACCAAACGTCCACCGGTGGAAGAGTGATGTAGGAGTGTACCAATCCCACACCACCCAAGTGAGACCACAGGAAAGAGTATTCGCATACGTACAAGTCAACGAGGTAGTACAGGTTAAGAAACACTGGGGTACCTGACATCGGGTCGTCCGAGACAGGTACCCTGAAAGGTCCGTTCTTATAACCTCACTTAACGGTAAAGGAAGAGGTCGCCTAGAAGGGTTAGGTCACCAACTTTGACGTAGAGGACACATAGGACGTAACCGTCCGACAAAGAAATGGTGACTCAGCGGACCATTTGGAGGGAGTAAGACAAATGGAGAAGGGAAAGAAGGTAAGACAGTTGATAATATTGGTTCCGTTAAGATATAAAGAGTAAACGTTTTTGTAAATAAGGAGTATTAACAAAAAACTATTGAATCACTATTTCAAAATGAAACGACATCAAAGTTTTTCAGTTCATATTAAAGGAAAATAGATCTTTGGTACCATTATGACTACATACAATTCTTAAACGGAATGTAAGGATCAATCAAAAGTCAGGAAACATAAAACAGTAATTTTTAACCAAACTCTCAGGGTCGTCGACCGTGGACTCCGCGGTCGTAACCTCGACGGTCCCGGGATCAGTCCGAAGGAACCTCCCGTTCGTACCAGTTCAAGTAGTGTAGACGTCTTCCTGCACCCTCTCCACCTAAGTTACGATCGGGTCGACGTATTGTCCCGTCATCGAAATGTACATTTGAGGTCTATGAACTTGAGACCACTACGCGGACTAAATTAATCGTCCTACCTTCTCTCCTACTTTTGTATCCTTTATTTTTAATTATGGTCTCTTTCTACCACCTCCTCATCAACCTACACCTTATGTAGAGAGAGGTACCTATGTAGTCCTTATGTGGAAGTCTGTGTCTTCATGTACGTCTTGTGGTCGACTCTCACGTGTCCTCATGGACTGGTCGTCTTTTCTTATATATCCGGGTGTGTTTTGAGACATCCTGTTTCCTTGATCCCCCTTTTTACTCTCACAATCATCCTGATCTGGACGGGAATCCGTCCTCCCCCTTGACTTCGTCCCCAGGCTAGGGGTGTGGTCCCGTTAACAGACTCAGTCTCCTCTTTGTAAATTCCGAATCTCCCTTTGTCGACTAGACACCGTCGGATTTACCTTACTCTTAGTCTGTCAGGAACGACGTGTCACCGACCCTGGACCTCAAATCCCCAACACCTCGTTAGGGTCCCACTCCCGAGGACAACTGACGTCTCTCCGTCTAACTCTCCTACACTTCCTCCTCTCACACAACCCTTTACGGACGCCTCCTTTCGGGCCGTCGGAACCTTCGTTCCACTATAACGACTTAGTACGTATCCCCCACCTCGGTGGTAGTATCGGAGAGACGGGCGGTGTGTGGTCGTAACCGTCGATTTGTTATCTCTCCGACCGGGTAGTTTACGGACTCCGTGACTTGATGTTTCATTTTCCTTACTTTTCTTGACTCCTATCAGAGTCTCTGGAGACCCTGTAATAGTTCACGTTGTTGTAAGTCTATTATCCCCAGGGTCTTTTTCTTTTCTCTTTCTTTCCCATACTCTTTTAAGAACTTCTCTAATATCGACTTTTAAAGGGGTTGTACTTTTCCTTTATCAGTTCAGGTTCTCCGTGTTTCTCACGGTATGTCCTATTTGGGTTCCTCTTTGTACGGTTCTGTGTATGATTAATTCCATTGTTTCTGATTTGTGTTTCTATCTTACAATTTTCGTCATTCTCTCTTCGTTGTTCATTGTATGTTCCCTTTGGGGTATGTGAATTGTCGACTAGAAACTCGTCTTTGAGACGTTCGGTCTTCCCTTACCGTCCTATATAAATTTCATGACTTTCCCTTTTAGATGTTGGTTTTAATGACATAGACCGTTCCTAGAGTAAGTTTTAATTACCTCTTTAGTTTTCGAAAAGTCTGTTCGTTTTCAATTCTCTTAAGTCATGATTGTTTGATGGAAATGTTTTTTACAATTTGACTGAATATATCAGTTCTTTATGTGTTCTTCCTTTTTCTAGATGTTTTAATTGGTCTTTGTTATCCTTGTATATATAGTTATTAATGAAATTTACATTTACCTAATTTACGAGGTTCGCTTTCTGTGTCCGACCAACTTACCTATTTTTTTGTTCTGGGTATATATACGACAGATGTTCTTTGGGTGAAATCTGGAGTTCTGTGTATATCTGATTTTCATTCTTTTACCTTTTTATATAAGGTACGTTTACCCTTCGTTTTCTTTCGACCTCATCGTTAGGAGTATAGTCTGTTTTGTGTGGAATTTTATTTCTTCTGATGTTCTCTATTCCTTCCTGTGATACATTACTAGTTCCCTAGTTAGGTTCTCCTTCTGTAATTTTAACATTTATAGATACGTAGGTAACATCCTCGTGGAGTTATGTATTCTGTTTGTGATTTTCCCCTTTAACTGTGATTGTGTTATTATCATCCACTGAAATTGTGTGGTGATTGTGATTACCTGGTTAGTAGTTTTGTCTTTTAATTATTCCTTTGTGTTCAGAATTTACTATGTAATCTACTCTACCTAGAGTAACTATTTAAGTCCTGCAAGGTAGGTTTACGTTTTCGTATATGGAAGAAGAGTTCACGTGTACCTTGTAAGAGGTCCTATCTGGTGTAGAACCTAGTGTTTAGTGTGGAGTCAATTAAATTCTTTCAACTTTAACATCGTTCGTAGAAGAGACTGTTGTCGTCATACTCTGATCTATAGATAATGTTCTTTATTTGACATTCTTTGTGTTTGTGCACAAAGAATTTGTTGTGCAAAGATTTATTGGTTGTCCAATGACTTCTTTAGTTTACCCTTTAGTTTTTTAAAGATCTTTTTTTACTGTTGCTTTTGTACTGTTGAGTTTTGGATACCCTACGTCGTTTTCGTCAAGATTCTTCTTTCAAATCTCGTTACGTTAGGATGGGGTTCTTCGTTCTCTTTGTAACTTATCTGTCGGATTGAAATGTGGATTTTGTTGACCCCTTTTTTTTTTTTTTTTGATTTTAATCATCTTCCTTTCTTTAGTATTTCTAGGTTCGTCTTTATTTTCCTTTTCTTTAATTTCTTTGTTATCATTTCTAATTATTTTGATTTTCGACCAAGAAACTCTGTTATTTGTCTTAACTGTTTGGAAATCGGTCTGAATAGTTCTTTTTTTCTCTTCTTAGTTTAATTGTTTTGATCTTTACTTTTACCTCTCCAATGTTGTCTTACGTTTTTATGTTTCCTAATATTCTCTGATAATACTTGTTGATATACCGTTATTTTACCTATTGGACCTTCTTTACCTGTCAAAGAAATTTTTCAAGTCAGAAGGTTCTGACTTGGTCCTTCTTTATCTTTAAAACTTGTTGGGTTAATGTTCGTGACTTTAACTTCGACACTAGTTTTTAGAGGGTTTTTTTGTTTTCGGGTTCTGGTCTACCGAAGTATCCTCTTAAGATAGTTTGTAAATTTTTTCTTGATTACAAATAGAAAAATTTTGAGAAAGTTTTTTAACGTCTCCTTCCCTGTGAAGGTTTGAGTAAGCCACTCCGGTGGTAGTGGGACTATGGTTTTGGTCTGTTTCTGTTGTGTGTGTGTGTGTGTGTTTGATGTCCGGTTATACTACTTGTCTCTACGTTTTTAGGAGTTGTTTTGAAATCGTTTGTCTTAAGTCGTTGTGTAGTTTTTTGAGTATGTGGTACTAGTTCAACCTGAATAAGGTTCTTAGGTTCGTAAGAAGTTATATATGTTTAGTTATTTACACTATGTGGTATAATTCTTTAACTTTCTATTTTCGATATACTATTAGAGTTATCTACGTCTTTTTCGGAAACTGTTTTAAGTCGTGGGTAAATACTAATTTTGAGAAGTTATTTACCGTTTCTTCCTTGGATAGAGTTGTATCATTTCCGGTATATACTATTCCGACGTCGTTTGTAATAAGAGTTACCACTCTTTGACTTTCGTAAAGGGGGATTCTACTCCTTGTTCTGTTTCCACAGGTGAAAGTGGTGATAATAAGGTGTATCAAGACCTTCAGGATCGATGTGGTTAGTCTTTTCTTTCCCTTTATTTTCCTTAGGTCTGACCTTTTCTTCTTCATTTAGAGAGTGACAAACGTCTACTGTACTATGACATATATCTTTTGGGATTTCTATCATAGTCTTTTAATGATCTGGATTAGTCACTTAAATCGTTTCAACGTCCTGTATTTTAGTTATATGTATGTAGCGAACGTAAAGATATATGATTGTTTCTTTTTAGTCTTTCTCTTTCATTCCTTAGTTAGGGTAAGTGGTAACGTTGTTTTTTTAATTTATAGATCTTTATTTGAGTGGATTCCAATGTTTTCTCAACATGTGTCTTTTAATGTTTTGTGACTACTTTCTTTGGTTTCTATTGTATTTGTCTACCTCTTTATAAGGTTCAAGGATCCATTTTTCTTAGTTATAACACTTTTACTGATATAATGGTTTTCGTTATGCGTTTAAGTTACACTAGGGATAGTTTAATGGTCACCGTAAAAAGTGTCTTGATCTTGTTTTTTTAAAGTGTTAAGTATACCTTCGTGTTTTCTGGGACTTATCGGTTTCGTCAGAACTCTTTCTTCTTACCTCGACCTTCTTAGTTGGAAAGACTGAAGTCTAATATGATGTTTCGATGTCAGTAGTTCTGTCATACCATGACCGTATTTTTGTCTTTATATCTGGTTACCTTGTTCTATTTATCGGGCCTTTATTCGGGTACGTGGATACCCATGGAATAAAAACTGATTCCTTCGTCCTTATATGTTACCCCGTTTCTATCGAGAAGTTATTTACCACGACCCTTTTTACCTTTCGATGTACATTTTCTTACTCTAATCTTGTGAGGATTGTGGTATGTGTTTATATTTGAGTTTTACCTAATTTCTGGATTTACAATCTGGTCTTTGATATTTTGAGAACCTCCTTTTGTATCCGTCTTGTAATCTAATGTATTTAGTTTCGTTTTGGAGATACTGGCTGGAGGAGTGAAGTCAAGTCAAGTCATCGAGTCAGCACAGGATGAGAAACGCTGGGGTACTTAGCGTCGTGCGGTCCGGAGGGACAGGTAGTGGTTGAGGACCTCAAGTGAGTCTGAGTGCAGGTAACTCAGTCACTACGGTAGGTCGGTAGAGTAGGAGTCAGCAGGGGAAGAGGAGGACGGGGGTAGGGAGGGTCGCAGTCTCAGAAAAGGTTACTCAGTTGAGAAGTGTACTCCACCGGTTTCATGACCTCAAAGTCGAAATCGTAGTAAGGAAGGTTTCTTTAGAGTCCCGACTAGAGGAAGTCTTACCTGACCGACCTAGAGGAACGTCAGGTTCCCTGAGAGTTCTCAGAAGAGGTTGTGGTGTCAAGTTTTCGTAGTCAAGGAGTCACGAGTCGAAAGAAGTCAGGTTGAGAGTGTAGGTATGTACTGGTGACCTTTTTGGTATCGGAACTGATCTACCTGGAATCAGCCGTTTCATTACAGAGACGAAAACTTATATTATAGATCCAAACAGTATTGAAAAGAAGGTTCTTCATTCGCAGGAAATTAAAGTACCGACGTTAGTGGTAGACGTCACTAAAACCTCGGGTTTTTTTATTTCAGACTGTGACAAAGGTGACAAAGGGGTAGATAAAGGGTACTTCACTACCCTGGTCTACGGTATTAGAATTAAAAGACTTACAACTCGAAATTCGGTTGAAAAAGTGAGAGGAGAAAGTGAAAGTAGTTCTCCAAAAAATCAAGGAAAAGTGAAAGACGGTATTCCCACCACAGTAGACGTATAAGAAGACCGTTAGAACTAAGGTCGAACACGAAGAAGGTCAGGTCGCAAAGAGTACTACATGAGACGTATCTTCAATTTATTCATCCCACTGTTATATGTCGGAACTGCATGAGGAAAAGGATAAACCTTGGTCAGACAACAAGGTACAGGTCAAGATTGACGACGAAGGACTGGATGTATATCCAAAGAGTTCTCCGTCCAATCCACCAGACCATAAGGGTAGAGAAAATCTTAAAAGGTGTCAAATAACACTAGGTGTGTCAGATTCCGAAACCGTATCAGTTATTTCGTCTTTATCTACAAAAAGACCTTGAGAGAACGAAAAAGGTACTAGGTCGTCTACGACCGTTAAACTAAAGACCAAGGAGACGGAAAAGATTTTGGTCTAACGTGTAGTCCTTCAAGTGCCAAGTGCATAACGACTTCGGACCGAACCTATTAAAACTCGTAATGAAATGATCGTACACTCTACTCACGTTAACATGCCAGCAAACTCGTAAGAAACCGTAACGCAAAGAAACCTTGACTTTACTTTTGACTGGAAAAGGTCAGGACATCGGTGACGACTCAAAAGGTTAAAACGACCGTATAACTCACGTCGTGAAAGTGTCGTAGTAGAAAGTCCTAAACTTTGTCGAGTTGACCTTAAGGTAGTGGAGGTCATCGAAACAAGCATCACTACGAAAGGTTCCGGGTGAACTGAAGTGTAAGGTCCTACAGACCTAGTGTGGTAGTACTAATAGACTCAACACTTCTAGAAAAAACATGTCAAGAAGACACATAAGAACGGTAGAGAAGAATTATAGAAGACGAAGACAACCCAGGTCTGGTAAAGACAGGAAATAGCTCTGTTAGAAACGTACTTTACAAGGGAACCATAGAGATTAAAAGAACTTCTCTAGAGATCAGAAAGGGTAAGACAACAAAAGGAGATAAAGAAACGTGACTAGCGACTTCTTCCGAAAGAATAGAGAAGAACGATCAGAAACTTTGAGACGTAAGTCTACGAATATAGAAAGGAAAAGAGGAACCGAAAAGAGGACAGAAGAAACGTGTCGATAAACATTCCCGAGGAGTCTGTCGGTAAAACGGAAAAACGTAAAGAAAAGGTACCCCTACCAAAACTAGGGACAGAGGACATGTTACAGTGCTTGGAGTAAGGTATCAAGTAGTCCGTGAGATAGATAGTCTAGATCCGGGAATTTAGATAAAGAGTGAAGGTGACATATTAGTATTCCCTAAACTAAATCCAGTATGGACTTACCAGATCGCCAAAAGGGATGAAAGAAGTTAAACTCAGACTTAAACTATCATTCTTCAAGTACTAGACTCGGTGTCAGTCGAGGACCAGAACAAAAAAAACTGACATATCTCGAAGAGGTAGAAACCGACGTTTCTTATATTAGTTAGACTAAAACCACAACTGGTAGACCACTACAGGTACACATCTCAGAAGAGAACACAACATCCTTCTCCCACAAACAACACTGGTCACGTAAAAGAACCGTTTTGAGATAATCAGAACGGTTTGAGATAATCAGAAACGGGACGAAGTAAGGTGTAAGGTTCCGGTTTAAACGGACAATGAGGTCCACAAAGAACTGAAGGATGAAAAAGTAAGGTCAGGGGATATTACTTTTCCTGNAAAAACGTAAAGAAAAGGTACCCCTACCAGAACTAGGGACAGAGGACATGTTACAGTGCTTGGAGTAAGGTATCAAGTAGTCCGTGAGATAGATAGTCTAGATCCGGGAATTTAGATAAAGAGTGAAGGTGACATATTAGTATTCCCTAAACTAAATCCAGTATGGACTTACCAGATCGCCAAAAGGGATGAAAGAAGTTAAACTCAGACTTAAACTATCATTCTTCAAGTACTAGACTCGGTGTCAGTCGAGGACCAGAACAAAAAAAACTGACATATCTCGAAGAGGTAGAAACCTCTACCACAACTGGTAGACCACTACAGGTACACATCTCAGAAGAGAACACAACATCCTTCTCCCACAAACGACACTGGTCACGTAAAAGAACCGTTTTGAGATAATCAGAACGGTTTGAGATAATCAGAAACGGGACGAAGTAAGGTGTAAGGTTCCGGTTTAAACGGACAATGAGGTCCACAAAGAACTGAAGGATGAAAAAGTAAGGTCAGGGGATATTACTTTTCCTGTAGACAAACCCCACAATCAAGATTTTCCAGAACATCCAGGAGTATTTTGGCAAGTTGAAGTCGAAGAAGTCGCAATGACCAACACCGTATCTGAACCTATTGACACTGTAACTTATCAAACGGAACCTTTGTTTGTCTCTAGTAAGACAGCAAAAACTCTTACACAGGTTCATGACGTAAAGTCTGAGAAAACAACTGGTACTACCGATGAGGTAAAGAAGATTCCCTAAGGACAGGTGTCATCATCTATATTACCAGTAGACTCAATTTAAGTGGGTAAGATCACCCACTTAAGGATCTTACAACTGCAAGTGAGAACGGTAGAGAACAAACTGGTGAAGGTTAAACGGAACTGAGTGTCTGGATTGTAAGGTCCAAGGATACGTTATAACGAGAAATATCGTCCCCTGGAATGAAGATAGAGGTCAGTGTAGGTGTTGACCCACAACAAAAACGAAACTGAGGTAGGGAAGTAAGAAAGACATCAATAAAGAGGTGATTAGGGGTTATTGTATAACCGGTAGATGGATGGATCCCTCAAGTAGAAAGTCACAGGACAGAAAGACGGAAAAGTATGACAAATACCCCAAGAGTTCCGTTCTTATGACTTCACCAAACGGTAAGGAAAGAGGTCAACTAGTGTAAGACAGTTGGTGGTACTGGGCAGTCAGAACTCACCGGGGTCTACCGTACCGAATCAAAGTAACTCAATCTGTTCCGACACCAGGTACACTAGTATAACCGATCAAGAGACACTAACAGTAAAGGAGATTACGGGAGAGAGTCGTGGATTGTAGAATGAACCCAAAGAGAATGAAACCTGCACCTCATACAAGAGTGCCAGTGACGAGGACTGGAACCTACGCCCAATCGAGGAGAGTCGGTAAGGACGTGACGTGTCGGTGCCGAGGACGTGGTGGTATACTGGGTCGTTAGGGTGAGGATCCGTATATGGGACCCCTTTGGTCCCAACTTTTTCTGTGTACGTAGGGTAACAAATAACGTCGTGATACATGTTATCGATCTTGTATCTTCGTTGGATCTACGGGTAGTCATCCACTTACCTATTCTTCAACACCATGTATATGTGTTGCGTCATAAGTCAAGTCAACTCAAGTCAGTGAGTCAGTACAGGCTGAGAAACGGTGGGGTACTTTGCG
Source organism: Capra ibex (assembly GCA_006410555.1). Taxonomy (NCBI): domain Eukaryota; kingdom Metazoa; phylum Chordata; class Mammalia; order Artiodactyla; family Bovidae; genus Capra; species Capra ibex. The sequence goes on from SJYO01016970.1 coordinate 16,711,292, forward strand.
TCGTACGGTCCGGAGGGACAGGTAGTGGTTGAGGGTCTCAAGTAGGTTTGGGTACAGGTAACTCAGCCACTACGGTAGGTTGGTAGAGTAGGAGACAGCAGGGGAAGAGGAGGACGGGAGTTAGAAAGGGTCGTAGTCCCAGAAAAGTTTACTCAGTCGAGAAGTGTAGTCCACCGGTTTCATAATCTCAAAGTCGAAGTTGTAGTCAGGAACGTTACTTGTGGGTCCTGACTAGAGGAAATCCTACCTGACCAACCTAGAGGAACGTCAGGTTCCCTGAGAGTTCACAGAAGAGGTTGTGGTGTCAAACTTTCGTAGTCAAGAAGTCACGAGTCGAAAGACATATCAGGTTGAGAGTGTAGGTATGTACTGGTGACCTTTTTGTTATCGGAACTGATCTACCTGGAAACAACCGTTTCATTACAGAGACGAAAACTTATACGACAGATCCTACCAGTATTGAAAGAAAGGTTCCTCATTGGCAGAAAATTAAAGTACCGACGTCAGTGGTAGACGTCACTAAAACCTCGGGTCTTTTTATTTCAGTGACAAAGGTGACAAAAGAATAGATAAACGGTACTTCACTACCCTGGTCTACGGTACCAGAAACAAAAGACTTACAACTCGAAATTCGGTTGAAAAAGTAAGAGGAGAAAGTGAAAGTAGTTTTCCGAGAAATCAAGAAGAAGTGAGTCGGTATTTTTCTTTGCGTAAACTCAGTCAAGACTACTCCACCTACTTGGATCTTGGATAATATATCTCACTTCACTCAGTGTTTCTCTTTTTATTTATAGTATAAGATTACGTGTGTATGTCTTAGATTTTTTTAGCAAGACTTCTTAAATATATGTCCCGTCGTTACCTCTTTGTTTCTCCTATCTGAATGTCTGTACTCCTCTCCCTTCCTCTCCCACTCTACATACCTTTCTTATTGTACCTTTGATGTAATGGTATGCATTTTATTTATCGGTTGCCCTTAAACGACATACCGAGTCCTGTGAGTTTGTCCTCGAGACGTAGTTGGATCCCTCCACCCTACCCCTCCCTCTACCTTCCCTCAAAGTTTTCTCTCCCTTACTAAGTACAACTTCAAACTGACTTTTGTTGTTTTAAGACTTTTCGTTAATAGGAAGTTATTTTTTTATTTAGATTTTTTAGTAAACCTTTCGGTGACGTATCTTTTTTTAACGTTTTCATTTAAATAATTGGATTATGTCACTCTCCTATGAGGACCTCTTCGAGTCACAATTGGTTCTGTTTCCCTTCTTCCTCCACAAATGACATTTCAAACTCAAGAGGACTGTCCAGGTATTTCCCCCGCTCTAGGAAAGGACAGAGAAAGGAAAAAAAAAGAGTGAGTAATTCGGGTTGTAACTAATTCACGGGGGACGTACGAAATTATGACCTCCTCTGAATTTATACAAGTTGTGTTTCTCGTCGTTAACGTATTACAGGGTAGAATTTATACTATCGATAAAGTTAAAGTAGTCTATTAAAATTTTTAAAAGATCGTACAAAACCCCTGTTTTGACTATATATTGTAAATCAATCAAAATCTACATGTTGCATTACTAAACTATATGTATATATAACTCTTTACTAAATTTTTTTTTTTTTTCTTACCCATACGGTTAAGTCTTCTAGGGGGTTTCATCCTTCACCGTTTGGTGAGGTTATAAGAACGGACCTTTTATGGTGTCTGTCTCCTCGGACCTCCCGATGTCAGGTACCCCAACATTTCTCAGTCTGTACTGACTCGCTGATTCGTACGTGCGAACGTGGTACGACATGTAATGTTGAGGCCTCGAATAAATAGACTATTGACCTTCACACATGGAGAACGACTAATGATAAAGACTCCGTCACCATCTTCACCCTGCTTAATTCTTAACCTACGGTTCTCTACTCACGTCCCCAGGTCGGGGCCACCTAGGTCCCATTAAACTTCCCCTCTTCCTCATCCGTAGGATCCCTTTTCGAATAAATTAATGTCTATATATCTCTCTAATCTTTACCTATCACATCATCCTTTTAATCACCTCTTTTTCTCCGACTTATTGAACCAAATACGCCTTATGGTTAGTGGTGGATGTATCCGGTGTCCGCAGAAAGGTAAGAGGGCTTCCTCTCCTCCGTGACTCCGGAGGGGCCAGGCTAGAATCTTCGGGTCCGTCTTAATCGTCCGAACCACTCATGGGTGAATGGTCTACCCTTAAGTCGGTCTTCCCCTCTCTTACTGTACCCCCTTAGTCAGAAACGTCTTTGACTAGGGTAAAGAAATAAAAAGTCCAAACGAATATATGAAAAACAATATGTATCCCTACTTATCTCAGTGTACCCCAGCCGTCTGGACTGAGCACAGTGTCAGTCCACGAAGTATATTTTAATATATTTCCAGAATACCCAAAATGTAGTAGAAGACCGGTACTCTGGACGACTGTAAAACCTCGGGAAAGACTATTGCCAGTCAGTTGGTCTTTTGAATAAAAAAGGTCCCCACTTAAAAAGAATTTGGTCCGTGGTGAGAGGTTTATTTCATAGTAAGGATATCCCACTCCCACATCACCCAATATTAGTTCTTTCCTTAAATGAATCGGATTCCAAATTGTACCAATTAGAATTTCCAATTATGAATAAAGAGGATATACGATCAATATGAGTAATATTCCCGATCCTTATACCTCTAAATCGTCGTTTATAACCGAGTTGTTTACTTTTGGGAAGTGGCCATAAGGGGAATTCTAGATGAATCAAAATTTTATCACTATTTCAATGTAAAAATGTATCGTTCCTGTGTCACTAGATATTGTTTCATGTCACTAGATATTGTTTTCTCTTTTAAGTAATTAAGTTTTTCAGATCATAACGATTGTAGTTTTTGATGATATAAAGGAAAAGATATAAGGTTTATGTAACTAATTATATAAGGGTCCACGGATTCCTATACCTCCGGACCACCGTTAGTAACTGAGTTGTTACTCTTTTTGGGATACGATTAATTCTGAAAGTTTTATGAGGTTTGAGAGACACGACAAATACCAACTCTCCATCATTTGTTAGTACACAAACCGTCCTCATACCTGTTAGGACAGTGTGTTCGATCAGACGGTCGTCTCTCCAAACTGGACTCTGTGGGAACAGTGTGGATCCCGTCCCTTAATCGTCATTAATAACCGTGTTATTTACTTTTTGGGAAGTGGTTATATTAAGGATTAGTTGGGTGATATGATATGATTATTAAAAGATTGAAAAGTTTTCTCAGACATATATCTTTCAAATTTCGTAGAGCACGGAGAATGCCAACCCTCCGACATTTGTTAGTGTACACCGGCCTGTTTGGGTGAGTCCGTCCGATCTCTTTGAAGTCTCCTCAAACATTCAACTTTGTGAGAACAGCACGGGTCCTTAAAAATGATTGACCTCGACGTTCAATTGAGGAAGAGACTCTCTTTACCACTACCCCCTCTCGGGGGACATTTCAGTCTCCACATCCACTCTCGTGTTTTGTCTGAGACCAAAACCCCCATCTACGATTCCTTGTCCCTCAAAGGACTCCGAGTTAGGACGGAAACGCATACGGCTCGGAGGATGGAGTACTGGAAACGGTTCCCGTCTACTCTCGTCAAATCGTTGACACAAGGTCGTTAATACCCTTTCCTTTCCTCCAGACCTCGGGAATGACCGTTCTTTTATCCTCAGTTAGTCTTTCTGGGGTTCTCCCCCAGTAGTACCGTAAAGTGTCGACGACGGACTGGGTCCTCTTTAAGACAAAGGACGATTGAAACGTCGACCGAAATAGATGTAGACAGGACCCCGGACTAATTACTCGAAGACACAAAGAAGGAGGTCGGTTGGACTAAAAGTGAGAAAATTAACTCCTAGTCATAAACGAGAAAGACTAACAAATCTAATATCCAGTAAAGGTAATATAACGAGATTTGAAAAAAAATTGTACAAGGTATAAAAGATGTTAAGAAAAATTCTAGTCCCATTTTTGTCTTTTAGATACATTTCCTTATAAATTGGTCGTCATTACTCGTTTTTTAGATAGGTCTTTTTATTGACATAAATGTAAATAATCAATAAGTCCGAACGACAAACGTAACTCATTATTTAAAAGTGAAAATTTATTATAAACACATTTGACTTACCAAGTGTATAAAGTTAACCTCACGAAGAGATGTAACAAATTAAGTTTCTTAGATTTATAAAATAATAAGTAAACTTTTTCTCCTTTCTTACTCTTTCAGTATTTCCTATTACGAAATAAATAATTGGGTCTCTACTACTGAGTTCTCGGTAGTACCACATAAACAGTTATTCGGGTTTTATTTTGTGAAGACTTCTCGTGTCAAGTGTTAGGTGGAGAATGATGAATACTCTCCGTCACATAATACATGGATCGTCGTGTAAGGTTTATAGTCCCACTGATGTCGATGTAAAACTCCTTAAGGTTCTTCTAGTTATTAGGTGAAAGAAAGACTTTCACAATTTTCTTATCTTCGTTTAGACACAAGGTGTCGTCGCTCATTATGTAACTGACTTTTAAGTCAAACCAAGAGAATCCAGGACTCCTCTCCTGACTTTACAGACCCCACGGACGACACGGGTACACGATGAGTCCTGAGGTCTTGACTCCCGAGACCTCCAGTTAACGAGAATTCGAGACACATCACAGTCATCCGTCTGAGACGTGGTAGTTGACAACCTACAACGGTTGTGGAAGGGACTAAATTACGGTGGTTGTTTATTTTCTGTCCTGGACACACAAAAGGTACTGTTTTCTTACGATTACAGTGAAAATCACAAAAATTTCACACAATTTTGAAGTGAGAGAAAAGAAAATAAAGAGTTTATAAACTATAAACTTCATTTGACTAACACCCCGAAAGTTCTCAAGTCTTTTCCTATGTTTAAAGTAATGACTCTATATATATATAGATTACCCTTTTAACCAGCCTTATGTATTTCAGGGTCAAGAAATTAAGGTTTCACATCCTGGTCCCTTACATTTACATGATTAGAAAAATAATGTTTACAGTGTCCACCTGAGTCAGAATAAAAAAAGTACTATATAAGATAAGAAGAAATATAAATATACGTACAGGTGTTACTCCTGAATAAATTATGATTAGATAAATTAAAACTTATGGAGAAAGTTCTCCAAATGGATAGAATACTTAAGGACACAATCTTTACAGAACGGGAGAGGTAAAAGTAATCTCTTATGTATGTCTTTATGATAGTAAGACTTTAGAAAATAAATGAAACGTATAAGTCTTTATTGAGACTTATAGCCAGAAGAGGGGCTGGTTTTCTTTTTTACAATAAGAGGGAAAGTACAGTTAGACGACGTAGAAGGTTTCTTAGTATAAACTTCAAACTTAGGTAAGATTTTTTAAGATCCTGAGTCAACTTTTAGTGGAAGTTCATAAGGCATAAAAACGATGACAAAAACAAGATACAAAATAACAAAAATAAAAAGGATCTCTCTCAGAATCTTACGATAAAGGAAAGTGTAAAAGATATAGGATTCCATAATCTTAACTCAATCTCTTTAAAAGACCGTTTTCGGACCGGTACTCTCCGTTCTAAGAAGTGGTCATTCTCTTTGAGGTTCGTTTGTAGTGGAGGAAGAGGAGGAGAGAGAGAGGGACAGAGAGTATGTGTGTGTTTGTGTGTGTGTGTCTAGAAACTTTTTGTAAAACCCAATTCTTCAGAATACAGATGGACGACACGTCTAGTGGTTTATTGATAGATCTCTACTACTTAGAAACTCCTAGTGGGACAGTCTCTTTCGACTCACACTCACCACTGTCAAATCAACGATTCAGTACAGTTGAGACACGTTTTGGTACCTAACGTCGTGAGGACCGAGAAGACAGGTACCTTAATAGGTCCTTTCTTATGACCTCACCGAGAGGTAAAGGAAGATCTCATGTGTTATTTTTCTTTCAAACTTCTTCAATGCAAGTCTTTCAACGAACTCCGGTATATCGAAATAAGTTAATGGAAAGGGTCACACTAACTCTGTGTCCCATTTTATACTCTTTAATGTATATACATCGTTTTAAGAGTCTGTGACAAATCAAAAGACCTTCTTTTTCTTAATGTACATTCGGTCGATATATTGTCACAACAGAACCTCAGGTCTGGACTTCTTGAAAGAAAAAGTAAAACATAATGTTTATAGACTCAACTTTGTGTTGACTTTACTAATTGTTTAGATTTTAAAGTAGTCGATCAAGAAATCTTCCTTCCCTATCTTCTTCGATTTTCATCCCCACTTTTTTACGTCTTATCGATCTTTCTACCCCCTTCATTTTTCTTGTTTTCCCTTCTTTACCCTTCTGGTTCTTCCTAAATAGTTGTTAAACGGAATCTGACTGACCTTTCACAAATAACGTTATTATGTTGAATACGATATGTGAAAATATTTCATCAATTTGGTAGTCTTGTCAAAGAAACTTGGCTCTTAGTTGGTGTCTAGTGTAGAGGACTCGGTCTGGTCAAAAAGACAACAGAGAATAACTATGTTTTACCAAATTGGGGTTAAACTTAGTCGGAACTCCACTTTTTGTTGTTTGTTCGTGAAGGAGACAACCCAAAACTCCCTTTAGTCACCTTCGGTCCTTCGAGTGACGGAGTCCCTCCGTGGTTAATATACTTGGACTTTACATGTAACACTACTCCACAACCTTTCCGAATTTCTTACGAGGAGAGACGTGGAAGAACCCTTTTCTACCAGAGATTATCAGTAGTAAAGACGTCAATCGTAAGTATTTCGGGAGTCACATACAGTCCGTGACATCCTTTGAGAAGGAACCAATAAAGTAAATTAAAAGTGTCGTGAGGATACTTCGTCTGTGTTCCTTTAATTTAGAGTACAGTTCTCTAACTGTTACCCTTTAATACCGTGTCCTTTCGTTTGTTCCTCTTATTCTAAAAAGAGTAGTCTCAGTATACTTTTTCGTTCTTATAAGGCAAGAGATTATTTGTTATTTACGTATCTATTCGTTTCAACGATTCTTAGGACGAAAGTCCGGAAGGATTACTCCTTCTCCGTGAAGTACCTTCAGACAGTGAGAAAATCACTATACTTGAAGACCCACAAGTTCGACCAAAATCTCTTCCGTCTCCTTGGTCTCTAGTTTACGGTTGTAGGGGACCTAGTAGTATTTCCGTTCTCTCAAGGTCTTTTTGTGGATAAGGACGAAATAACTGATACGGTTTCGAAAACTGATACACCTAGTGTCGTTTGACACCTTTTAAAACTTTCTCTACCTTGTTGTCTGGTGGACTGGACGGAGAACTCTTTAGACATACCTCCAACCCTTTGTTGTCGATCTTGATCTGCACCTTGGTGTCTGACCAAGATTTTCCTTTTCCTCATACAGTTCAGACATATAACAGTGGGACGAATAAATTAAACATACGTCTTATGTAGTACTGTTTGAGACCCGACCTTCTTCGTGTTCGACCTGAGTTCTAACGGTCCTCTTTATAGTTATTGGAGTCTATACGTCTACTGTGGTGGGAATACCGTCTTTCACTTCTTGATTTCTCGGAGAACTAATTTCACTTTCTCCTCTCACTTTTTCAACCGAATTTCGAGTTGTAAGTCTTTTGATTCTAGGCCAGGGTAGTGAAGTCCCGTTTATCTACCTCTTTGTCACCTTTGTCATAGTCTGAAAATAAAACCCCCCGAGGTTTTAGTGACGTCTACCACTGACGTCGGTACTTTATTTTTCTGTGAACGAGGAACCTTCCTTTCAATACTGGTTGGATCAATCGTGTAAGTTTTCGTCTCTGTAATGAAACGGTTGTTTCCAAGTAGATCAGTTCCGAAACCAAAAAGGTCATCAGTACATACCTACTCTCTCAACCTGATAATTTATTTCGACTTGTGACTTCTTAACTACGAAAACTTGACACCATAACCTCTTCTGAGAACTCTCAGGGAACCTGACGTTCCTCTAGGCTTTCAGGTAGGATTTCCTCTAGTTAGGACTTACAAGTAACCTTCCTGAATACGACTTCGACTTTGAGGTTATGAAACCGGTGGATTACGCTTCTCGACTGAGCAACGTTTTATAGGATTACGACCCTTTCTAACTTCCACCCTCTTCTTCCCCTGCTGTCTCCTACTCTACCAACTTACCGTTGTGACTGAGTTACTTGTACTCAAACTTATTTGAGACACTCAACCATTGCCTATCCCTCTGGACTGTACGACGTCAGGTACCCCAGAGTTTCTTGACCTGAGCTGACTCGTTGACTCGTTGACTCGTTGAGCTGAGTTGATTTGACTTGACTCCGTTAAGAATCTGGACCGTACTGTGTGGACACTACGGTCAGGGTTACGTTCAAAATTTTACACAATGTATATTCCGACCAAAAGTAGAAGAGAGAGGATCTCACCTAAAGGGAAGACGAGTAGGTAAGACAGTATTCTTTAAAGAAGAAGGAATAGACAACAATTCTAGTAGAAAACATTTATTCAAGTAAACTTGTAGACTTGGTTTGTGTTGTAACATCTGGTTGATATCAGGTCATTTTCTAAGATTTTATTTATTTATTTATTATTAAATTTTTTTTTTGTCATGTTTTTCTAATACAATCAAAGACTTTCAATCAAATAATCGATAAGAACACGGGAGTCAAGGAAACCCCAGACCTTTTGTACTAATAAGTGTCGGACCACACGACGTCAGGTACCCCAGTGTTTCTCAACCTGTGTTGACTTGCTAACTTGTCTTGACTATGTCTATTAGTCGAATCAATTCGACTATCGTTGTAACAGAACGTTAAAAGATTTAGACTCATCCTTAGAAAGAAGGAGATAATATCATAAAACAACAGCAACAACAAATCAATGATTCAACACACACTGAGAAACGTTGGGGTATTTGACGTTGAGTAGTCCGAAGGGACAGGAAGTGACAGAGGTCCTCAAACGAATTTGAGTATAGGTAACTCTCACTACGATAGACTGGTAGAATAGGAGACGTCGGGGGAAGAGGACAGGAGTTAGTAATGGTCGTAGTCCTAGAAAAGATTACTCAGTCAAGAAACTTAGTCCACCGATTTCCTAGCCTCGAAGTCGAAGTCGTAGTCAGGAAGGTTACTTATAAATCCCAACTAAAAGAAATCATAACTGACCAAATTAGAGGAACACCAGGTTCCCTTAGAACTCTCAGAAGAGGTGGTGGTATTAGACTTTCGTAGTTAATAAACCGTGATGTGGAAGAAATACCATGTTTTTTTGCTGGAAGTGTTGGGTCTATTAGTACTACCACACTAGTGAGTGGGTCTCGGTCTGTAGGACCTTACACTTCAGTACACCCGGAATCCTTCGTAGTGATGTTTGTTTCGATCACCTCCACTACCTTAGGGTCAACTCGATAAAGTTTAGGACTTTCTACTACGACAGTTTCACGACGTGAGTTATACAGTCGTTCAAACCTTTCGTGTCGTCACCGGTGTCCTGACCTTTTCCAGTCATAAGTAAGGTTAGGGTTTCTTTCCGTTATGGTTTCTTACGAGTTTGATGGTGTGTTAACGTGAGTAGAGTGTACGATCATTTCATTACGAGTTTTAAGAGGTTTAGTCCGAAGTCGTTATGTACTTCACACTTGAAGGTCTACAATTTCGACCAAAATCTTTTCCGTCTTCTTGGTCTCTAGTTTAACGGTTGTAGACGACCTAGTACCTTTTTCGTTCTCTCAAGGTCTTTTTGTAGATAAAGACGAAATAACTGATACGGTTTTGGAAACTGACACACTTAGTGTTGTTTGACCTTTTAAGACTTTCTCTACCCTTATGGTCTGGTGGACTGGACGGAGAACTCTTTAGACATACGTCCAGTCCTTCGTTGTCAATCTTGATCTGTACCTTGTTGTCATACCAAGGTTTATCCTTTTCCTCATGTAGTTCCGACACATAACAGTGGTACGAGTAAATTAAATATACGTCTCATGTAGTACTCTTTACGACCCGACCTTCTTCGTGTTCGACCTTAGTTCTAACGGCCATCTTTCTAGTTATTGGAGTCTATACGTCTACTGTGGTGGGAATACCGTCTTTCACTTCTTCTTAATTTCTCGGAAAACTACTTTCACTTTCTCCTCTCACTTTTTCAACCGAATTTCGAGTTGTAAGTCTTTTGATTCTAGTACCGTAGACCAGGGTAGTGAAGTACCCTTTATCTACACCTTTGTCGTCGTCTGAAATAAAACCCCCCGAGGTCTTAGTGACGTCTGCCACTGACGTCGGTACTTTATTTTTTTACGAACAAGGAATCTTCCTTTCAATACTGGTTGGATCTATCGTATAAGTTTTCGTCTCTGTAATGAAACGGTTGTTTCCAGGTAGATCAGTTCCGATACCAAAAAGGTCACCAGTACATACCTACACTCTCAACCTGATATGTCTTTCGACTCGTGACTTCTTAACTACGAAAGTTTGACACCACAACCTCTTCTGAGAACTCTCAGGGAACCTGACGTTCCTACAGGTTGGTCAGGTAGGATTTCCTCTAGTCAGGACTCAAAAGTCACCTTCCTGACTACAACTTCGACTTTAAGGTTATGAAACCGGTGGACTACACTTCTCGACTGAGTAACCTTTTCTAGGACTACGACCCTTTCTAACTTCCACCCTTTTTTTTTCCCCTACTGTCTCCTACTCTACCAACTTACCGTAGTGACTAAGTTACTTCTACTCAAACTTACTTGAGATCCTCAACCACTACCTGTCCCTCCGAACCGTACGACGTCAGGTACCCCAACGTTTCTCAGACTGTACTGACTCGCTGACTTGACTTGACTTGACTTGACTTGAAGAATACCAAGTTGAGAGTGTAGGTATATACCGATGTCCTTTTTGGTATTAAACCGATATGTCTGGAAACCACCGTTACACTACAGAGACGAAAAATTATACGACAGATCCAACCGTATCAAAAAAGAAGGTTCGTCGTTCACAGAAAGTTAAAATAAGGACGTCAGTGGCAGATGTTACTAACACCTCGGGTTCTTTTATGTCAGACAGTGACAAAGGTAACAAAGAGATAGATAAACGGTACTCCACTACCCTGACATACGGTACTAGAATTAAAAGACTTACCACTCAAAATTCGGTCGAGAAAATGAGAGGAGAAAGTGGAAGTAGTTCTCCGAGAAGTCAAGGAGAAACGAAAGACGGTAATCTTACCATAGTAGATATATAGACTCCAACTACTATAAATGAGATCGTTAGAACTAAGGTTGTACCCTAACTAGGTCGGACCGTAAAGTGTACAATATGAGACGGATATTCAATTTATTTGTCCCGCTGTTATGTGTCGAGACCGTATGAAGAAAGACTCAAAACTTGGTCAAACAACAAGGTAAAGGTCAAGATTGAAACGAAGAACTGAACGTATCTAAAGAGGGCTCCGTCCATTCTACCAGACCTTAAGAATAGAGAAATTCTTAAAAGACGTCAAACGACACTAGGTGTGTCGGTTTCATAAAATACCCCGGTAATGACACACATGATACATTATAAGCAATATAAAGAGATTTACCGTATAGTAGAAAATATAAAGTTTTACAGTGAAACATAAATCCTTCGAAAGAAAAGTAAGATCATCTTTATAAACATAAATTTAGGAAATCAATAGAAATTAGAGGGTAAAAGTTTGAATTAGATAATGGTAGACTAAACAACCAAGATTGATCAGACGAAACTGTGATCGGGATTTTATTAGTTACTAGAATAAGATAAAGGAAGAAAAAAAGGGAAAAGGAGGACAAAATGAAAGTAAGTAAGGTGGTAAAGTCTTGTATATAAATAGACCTACAGAGGGTGGGTACAATGGTTGTAGTGAAATCAGTATAAAGATGTAGATGTATATAATTTAGTAAAGGTAATCAGAAAAATGACTTCAACGAGGTCAATAAAGAACGATCTTACTTTACGTAGTATATAAGTTTAGAAACCTTTTCCGACTACACAAATCATAAGGAACTGAATGACTTATAAATTTTGACGGAAAGATATCGGAGTCATAAATTTTATGTCGAAGCGACCCTAATGTAAGAACCGAGTACGAGAAAAAGAAACACATAAAACTTTTACGACGAGATGATAAGGGAACGGAATGTAAATCAAGAACTCTTTAGATTACGGTCAGACTAAAAAGAAATGGAAATACTTCTCAAACTAGAAAGAGGAAGTTCCAGGACTCTTAGGAAATAATAAATAAGAATTTCTGATACTCGAAATGATTCCTTTCACAATCTCAAATAAAAGTGTTTCAGTTAAAAGAATTGGATAAAGTTATAAAATAAAGATTTTGTTTAAAAAAACCTAATGTCAAAACTTATAATTAAGACTAGATAAAAAATAAATAAACGAACGAAAAGAAGGAGTTCTTGAGGATAAAGTACACACACCTTGAAGAAAAAGACCGAAGGTAAAATTGGTGAAAAATATACTTTAAAAAAGTTAAAGGGATAAATTAAAAGTCAGAAGACTAAGAAATATATAGAAAGAAACTATACAAAATAATTTTAAAGGAACCTTGGACAAAAAGAAACTCGGAATAGAAAGACTCTAACGAAAGAAAATTTGAAAAAAAGTTTAATAAGGAATGTCCGTGAGACCATCTCTGTCATTTCCGAGTTTCATCCACTAATTTATTAATTAGGATAAGGGACCACCGAGTCTGTTATTTCTTAGACGGAGGTGACGTTTTTATGTCTAAACTAGGGACCCAACCCTTCTAAGGGACCTCTTCCCCTCCCGTTGCGTGGGGTCATAAGAACGGACCTCTTAAGGTACCTGTCTCCTCGGACCGACCGATGTCAGGTATCCCAAAATTTATCAACCTGCGTTGACTCACTGATCGTAGTGATTCCCTAGTGTTCATTTCCTTTTTAATACCCTTTGGGGACATACGATTACTAGTGAGTCATTATTAAACGAATTAGTATTTTGGTTCGTCCGAACGCATCGCTTTTTTCGTACGTTGTCTTCGTACCCTATCCGGGGGTTTTGTTACTTTGTTATCACCCTACTCTAGGTGCAGGGCGGGTCACTCAAGTTATTGACGTACTAAGGGTCCTCTACGAGGAGACACGTGTGATTTGAGATAAGTTATGAGACATTACTAGATATACCCTTATCTTAGAAGTTTTTTCACTTATACACATATACATATTCACTGAGTCAAACGGTATGTCATCTTTGATTGTGTTGTAACAGTTAGTTTGGATGAGGTTATTTTTTATTAAATGTTTTATATTTCTTTTCCTCTGTAATACGACTTTGGACTCTACTAAATGGTAAAAATCATTTAAAATGGTGGAAAAACGAATAAGGGTGACAACGGTACTGTCTGGGTTAAACTGTTCCATCCCTATCCTTTTGGGGGAACGGACTGAACCTCCTCCTTGATTACTACGTTCGGAACTACAGATGAGCTCTTACTCCTTCTTCACCAGAAGATGGGGTGAGGGAGGGAAAAGGGAACTAAAATTTTGGCATCGGGTGATTCAAGACCCTCACGTCGCGAGGGAGCAGATGAACAAATTTTCGGAGTGTTCGTAAGATAAGATTATTTAGTGAATAGAGAATGAAACGGAGAGTGACTTAAGAAAGACACAATTCTGTATTTCTTGACCTCGAGGAAACTCGTAGGGGATGGTGTTCTGTGTAAAGACATCAAAATATTGTTGGGGGACTTTGTTTCCCTTTGGGTTTTCTTTCCATCGATCCCACCTTTCTTTATCTTCTGTTATTGAATGTCAATTTATAAAATGACAATGATTAAAATAGGGTTTGTACTGGAGTATTTAGAGATGTTCCCGTATTTTTCCCGGTGATTATTCTGTCGGGGACTTCCGATTCTAAATACTCGTAGTGTCATTAAGGTGGAGACCACTGTTGACCAACAGTTCGTATACGTTTCACGAAACGGATGTAATAGAGTAGACTATGTAAATACCTTACGACTCTCTCGTACATAACTCCTATCTCTCAATGTCAGGAGTAAAATCCTACTCCTTTTACTCCGTTGTTTACTATTTGAGGTTCACGGTTTGAAACCCAATCTTGTGTCATGGGGTAATGATCTTCCACACACACACGAGTTGGTGAGAAGAGGTTGCGGAGAGACTTCATCTGTGTCCCAGTGAGGGTGATATAGGTGAACATGGAGTAACCAAAAGAGACAGAATTAACGGAGGTTAAGGATGTCTAAGAGGTAGTTATGAACTTTTTTTAGGGAAGATCTATGTACTAACCAGACGGAGACTAAGATCAAACTAAAGAACGACAGAGTAGAATAACGTCAAGGAATCTTATCTTTTGTGTATCTTGAAAGAGTTGGAAGTGTCGGAAGTGTCAGTACAATTCACAAGGACCTTGTGAGCATCGTCTCGACATTCTTAACTAGTTTTGACGTATCCTTGGTCGTTGAGAAGTCGTAAAGAGGAACAGGACTGGAAGGAACGGGTGCCTGACGGGAGACAGGTACTTATATTTCCAATTTTTCCTCTCTTTCTGTTTAGTTTTTGCTACAATTCCATAATAAAACTTGATGACCCATTGACTATATGATAGTAAAAGACTCTTGACCTTCTAACCTCTTCCACCGGTAAATCCCACAACCTTTAGAGAATTACAGTCGTGGAGACAATTACCTTTGTAGTTTTTACTTCGATTTGTAATTCTGTCCATAGAACGTTATTAATTATGTATCTCGTTCTAAATTAAATTATGATCCATATACTTTTCTTTCTTAATTCATGATCTAAAATTACGGAAATTATTAGGATCGTTGAATTATGAAAAATTTGTCCCTTTTGTACCGTTTCCTCAAATTTATTATACTGAAAATAGTCATATAAATAAACGTGTTTGTCTGCCAATAAACTAGTATCAACAAAAACCAAACAAACAACCAAACCTACGGAGGGTTTGATCCTGTATACGAGGTATCTCTTTACTTAGCACTGAAGAAACAAATGACTACATAGGTATTACGGGTTTACGTTACGTAGACATACACAATCAGTGACAATTGAATATAACTTACTCGTTGATTTTGTTGTTGAAGTCGATAGTTTACAATTTTATTTATATTTTATAAATAGTTGTTACCTAACCTAAGATCTAATAAAATTATAACTATAGTCATTCGTGAAAGTAACGACTTTAATCGCAAATTTAATTTTTCAGGTAAAAGTCGTTGTTTTAATGGTAAGAAAAGATACGGAGGGAAATGTGAATATATGGTTACGTTTCATTCTCGGAAGACTGAACGCATCACCGATCTCGCTCGTAGAGAATAAATGTCTACTCCTGACTTTTTAATGAAAGAACCGTAATATCTTATACATACACAAACATTCAGTGAATAAACATGGGGAAGTTTTTAGACACTTGGTAAGACCCGACCCTTTACCCAACTAAGTTGGTCACGGAGATGTCGTTACGTTTGAACGGTCGAAGAAACACCATAAAGTCTACAAATGGTATTAAGAGAGAAGAAGTTTGTGTATAAGATATTACGGTTCTTTCATTAAAACCCCTCACCCTCCCTCTAAGTTCGCCCTCCCCTGTATACATAGTCAAGTCAAGTCAAGTAAAGCCAAGTCAGCGAGTCAGCACAGTCTGAGAAACACTGGGGTACTTGACGTCGTGCGGTCCGGAGGGACAGGTAGTGGTTGAGGGCCTCAAGTGGGTTTGAGAACAAGTAGTTCAGCCACTACGGTAGATCGGTAGAGTAGGAGACAGCAGGGGAAGAGGAGGACGGGGGTTAGGGAGGGTCGTAGTCTCAGAAAAGGTTACTTAGTTGAGAAGCGTACTCCACTGGTTTCATGACCTCAAAGTCGAAATCGTAGTAAGGAAGGTTTCTTGTGGGTCCTGACTAGAGGAAATCTTACCTGACCAACCTAGAAGAACTTCAGGTTCCCTAAGAGTTCTCAGAAAAGGTTGTGGTGTCAAGTTTTCGTAGTTAAGAAGCCGCGAGTCGAAAGAAGTGTCAGGTTGTAAGTGTAGGTATGTACTGGTGACCTTTTTGGTATCGGAACTGATCTGTCTGGAAACAACCGTTTCATTACAGAGTCGTAAACTTATACGACAGATATGAACACCGAATAAGTACAACAACATACCGTCTTTGGTTGTATTATACATTTCGACGACGATTCAGTGAAGTCAGTACAGGCTGAAACACTCTGAGGTATCTGCCGTCGGGTGGTCCGAGGGACAGGGACCCTAAGAGGTCCGTTCTTGTGACCTCACCCAACGGTAAAGGAAGAGGTTACGTATTATCACTTTTCACTTTCACTTCAGCGAGTCAGCACAGGTTGAGAATCACTGGGGTGTCTGACGTCGGGTGGTCCGAGGAGACAGGTACCCTAAAAGGTCCGTTCTCATGACCTCACCCCACGGTAACGGAAGAGACTATATTTCGTTAATAGGAATTTAATTTTTAATTTTTTATTTTTATATCTTCTCAAATTTTGTTCAATATACATTTTTCTTTTATTTCTTTTATTAAAAAGTTGGGAGTGGACTAAAAAGGACTCTTACATGACATTTGTCTGGAGATGAGTGAGTCTAATGGTAATTAAAGATCGTCATAGATTAAATAAAAGGAATATCACACATAAACAAGATGTCAATATAATAATATTTGTTTGTATAATATATAATATACATATGTGTTTATACGACATATTATATAATAATATAAAATATAATATATTAATATATATATATGGATATTGTAGATATCGTTTTACTGATACAAACGTATACTTCATGAATACAGATCTCTTTTACATCGAGAATATTATGTAATTATTGCTGTCGAATATTTAAGTAAGTCTATCACATACTCGATAAAGGTCTACGGTATAAGGAAAAAAGACATGACACGACACGAATCAGCGAGTCAGAACAGGCTGAGAAACACTGGGGTACCTGTCGATGTCAGGTACCCCTAAGAGGTCTGCTCTTATGACCTCACCCAAAAGTACGGGAGGAGGTTCCCTAGAAGGGTTGGGTCCCTACCTTGGATCCAGAGGGTGTAACATCCGTCTAAGAAATGACAGTCTCGGTGGTCCCTTCGGATCCTTATGACCTCACGCTAGAAGGACTGGGTCCTTAGCTTGACCCCAGAGGACGTAACGTCCACCTAGGAAATGGTCGACTCGATAGACTTCATATATATTATGACGTAATATATGATATGTGTGTGTGTGTGTGAGATTTGGATTCAAATCATCAAATCAATATGAAAATTTCAATATTTTTGACATATACCTATTAGAGGAGGAGGACGACGACGACGACGATTCAGCGAAGTCAACACAGGCTGATACACACTGGGGTATCTGCCGTCGGGTGGTCCGAGGGGGTAGGGACTCTAAAAGATCCGTTCTTGTGACCTCACCTAACGGTAAAGGAAGAGGTTACGTACTTTCACTTTTCAGTGATACCATTCGATTTATTACCGGTGGTTATTTTCATTATTGGTGTAATAAGTGTTCAACGTCGATGACATATAACAGTTGTATATTTAATAAAAGGTTTAGTCTTCCTAATATTTGTGACGTATCAGAAACGTCTTGATGAGGTATTTTCGTTTGTCGTTACGACATATTTAAAGGGAGACAGAAAGATACTTAAGAGAAAATTATGGATAGAGTGTCATAACAATGGTTCCAATATAAAAGATGATAAAAAATCCATTTCTTTGTTCGAGTTTTTGTATTCTAGACAGGTTCGACTGGGTTGATCTTTCGTCATTTCCTTACTTTGATCTGGAAGATGGAAGTTTTGTTGTGATAAAAGAGAGGTATTCATAGGACAGGAAAAAAGTAATTTTTTTTTTTTCTTTCTCTCTCTCTCTTTTAGATTTTCTTATTTTTGTCTACAGGTAACGTAACTGCCCAATCATCTCCCGGAGTCAACTGGGACGTAACTGTTACTTAGAGCAAAACAAATACCTAAAGACGGAGACAAAATTCGGAGCTATCGAGTCAACCATTTCTTAGGTGGACGTTACGTCCTCTGGAGTCAATCTAAGGACACAGACCTTCTAGGCGACCTCTGTACTATCCGATGTGACGTTGTAAGAACCCGAAGGGAACACCGAGTCGACCGTCTCTTAGTCGGGTGTTACGTCCTCTGGACCCAAACTAGGGACTCAACCCTTCTAGAGGACCTGTTCCCTTTCCGATAGGTGAGGTCAGGTCATAAGACCGGACCTCTTAAGGTACATGACATATCAGGTACCCTAGAGTTTCTCAACCTGTGCTTACTCGTTCGTATTTTAAATTCGGAATTAATAAGTATAGATAGTAGACGTATTGAATATGTTTTTCTGAGATTCCTAATTGTTCTTATATAAAGTGGTTCTCGAAAAATAGTTAACTCTCTAAGAGACTAAGGTGTAAGGGTTTACACAATCACGACTACACTCTTAAGTTAAATGATCGGGTTATATATTTCGTCATTTTTTCTATTATTTCTCCTATATCATCTGTTTCCATTCTTGACTATATTCTAAAATCGTGGTACTTCGAAGAAAGAAATATTTATTTGAACTGGGGTTTTTTTCTTTTCTTTGATCTCTCATTGAAGATTTCTTCAATAAACGAAGGATTTCAAATAAAAGGACGTTTAGTCATGTATTTTCAACAATCAGTTTAATATAATACATAATTTCTATATAACGTAATTGATTAACGTAGTTAATTAGAATTTAAAATAGTTACTTATTTATTTCTTATGTAATTTAATTCGTACTCCTATAGGTTCATTACCAAAATAAACACACTCGTACCTCTTCCATAGGGTCTCTACAACCCAGATTCTGGACTTATTACTGTCTTCACTACGGACCATTCTTGTTTTCCCCACCCTTATCCTCCCAGTGTCTACGTACCTCAATTTTTCTTTTTGACTTTCTGTACATACTAAAACACAGTAGAACCAGACGACACGAACAACTAGTTCGTAGAGGGGTGAAACGTCGGAGGGTCGACCAGAGGTCATGAATTGATTCTTCTTTGACTGGGTACTTGTTACATACGAAGGTTTCGTACCGTTAGTGATCGGAACCCCATCCCTCTCCTGTTTACCAAGGAGTCAATATTTCGGTTTGACGTATCAATCGACCGACCATACAGACTCTTCGTTTTTCTGAGTAGGGTATTTCATTTAAGTGTCAGAGTAAATTATAAAAAATGTAAAAACGTAATTCTATTACGAAGAATCAGAAAAGACTAATTGTTTCATTATAGACAATCCTTTTTAAATCTTTTGTGTCTAGTTGTTTCTTCTTTTATTTAACGGATATTAGGGTAATGGGTATTTATTGGTAATAATTGTAAAAATAAAGATCCATAAAAGAGAAATCTTTCATTATCGTCCAAGGGGTGGGAGGTGGGTTACATCATTCGACTTTTGCAGGAACAAAGGTGAGAACTCTGTTGTTTTCGTCTCTTTGTCGTTCAAATACTGAAAGAAACTTAGGTAGTCTCTAGGTGTCGGGACCCATTGATCGGATTTTAGATCCCTTTCTGTCCACGAAGTCTTTCTTTACCTCTCTTTCAAGAACAAATGGACTCCGTCTGTGTGGTCTGTGATCATCTTTTTTAGGTCGACTTTATTAATTCCGTAACTACCTTCAGTTCACCCAGACTGTTCGCTCCCTTCTCTACAGGGACACCATGGTCGGACCCCTTCTCCTTGTTGTTTACATATGTCTTTTCCACGCCTTGGTGGAGTGTACTGAGTTTCTTGCTTTGGGAATTATAACCCTCCTTCCTTCCTCCTGTTCGGAATCCGGGATAATATTAGGAAACGTCTACCTCTTAAACTCGTCTTTTTGTAAAGACGGGGATTCCTTCCTCGTCCTTATGGTACTCTTATGGTACTACCCGAACCTTGATGTGGACCCCCTCCCTCGTTCCTGTCTCGGTCCTCTGGGTCCGAGTGTGGCGAACGGACTCCGACTCCGAATTAGTCTTTACTTTCTTACGTGGGATGGCGAGGTATATGGTGGTCCTACTGTTCACATCTCATTGTCCTTATACCGCGTACCGAACTCATTAACGTTCTCGTTTCTCCGTTTATTCACACTTCTGTCTTTTTTCTCTTTTATATTTCTACTTTCACGTTGTCTGTGACTTATTTCGGTAGACCATTTGGTCGGGAGTGGGATTTGTGATCCGTAGTAGTGTTCGTAAACTTCTGTTACCCAAGGGGTCGTTCCTCCCACCGACTCCTTCCCCGTCTGAGACGTCCCGTCCTGGGGAGGAGACAGAAGTGGACTGTTCAAGGGAGAACCTTGGACCTCCGTATATTCTTGGACCGGAGATTCCGTCACACTTCTATGAAATTACTTTGTATTCCTATTTTTGGGTAAAAGACATTTCGAAATAATAAATGGTGACCTCGTGTCCCGGAGGTAACCACGTGAAAAGGTCCACGTTGTCTACAGCGGTCACATGGACCCACCTTCCACCTGACTAGATCGTAGTAAATCGTAAAATCTCCATCTCCTTTTCTAGAGGGTTGAAGACTAGTGAACTAGAAACGAAACATAAAAAAGACGTTACGGTAAATGAGAGGGTCTTAAGTGGAGTAAAAAAGAGAAAAATTTTAGAAAAAATAAAATGTCATATCAACTAATTGTTACAGTACAATCAAAGTCCACATATACAAGTAAACACGTATATGGACATGTATATATATATGTACATAAAAAGTGTAAGAAGGGGGTAAAACTAACAATGTATTATGACTCGTCTTAAGGAACACGACATATCTGTACAGTTAGGGATTGAGGGATTAAATAAAAGTTATATTCATCTTACGTTCCAAAAGAAAGTTTACTAGAAAAGTTTGTCTTCTAAACTTTTTAGGTTTTTTCCGGTTATAAAAAGTGCATTGTACATTTTGTTGATATTTTACCAATTGATAATTTGTCACGTGTTTTAGATTGTTTTCGTCTCCGTTATTTACTGTTGTTCATGGGTAAACAACTTGAAAGCCATGTCTGCAAAATTAATAAGACGTATTTATTTTTTAAATATTAAAGTATTTATGTGTTAATAAAAAGTGACATAAAGGAGATGTATAGTTATAGTTCGGACGTGTAAAAAAAGACTAAACCATGTATAGTACACCATTAATGAAGTGTCTATACCCCCAAAACAATGAGTGACGGTCTTTGGTGGAATCAATAAGGTGTACATATACAAAAGGATTATGAACCTTCAATCTTTCTTAATTTGTAAGTTTCATGTAAATTGAGACTATCTTCTTTATGTCGTAAGGTCTTCCATTCTTTTCTGAGAGAAGGAATATTCTTACTCGTTAAGTTTTGGTGTGAGGAACTTGACTGAATATTTAAGTTACGTTATGATTAGTATTAAGGTCGTTTCAAAGAGTATCTATAGACAATACCTGTCTCACATCTGCAGGAGAGATTTAAATATACAACTTCGGAGTTGGGGGTTAGACTGATAAACCTCCATACTCGGAAACACATCCAGTATTCCAATTTACTCCAATATTCACGACCCGAAACTAGGTTGTCTCGACCACAGGATTGCTCTTCTCTATTCTCAAACGATAGAGAGAGAGAGAGGTAGGGTACATTCTTGTGTTATCCAGTCGTGGAACTGGACATGAAAGATCAGAGGTCTTGACACTATTTATTTAAAACCAAAAAATTTTAGTATGTCAAAAAATATAAAACGATACCGTCGGATTCGACTAATTGTGTTACAATTATCGATTGAGATTTTGGAACGTATCCTTCGTTTCTTTGATCTTATCTTATCGGTTTCGTGAAAACTATTTCTTTTCGTCACAATTTATTACGTGTGATATGAATAATTCTGTAATACTGAATGTCATTAGTTCTGACATATCATGACTGTTTTCCTATCTACGTTTTTCGTGTTTTTATCTACATATGTTTATACTAGTTGACAACTGTCTTCATGTTTCCGCCGAGTTAGTTTATACGACATAACCTTGTAATCTGTAGTAACTTTTTAATTGTAACTGGTTGTCGGATAAGAAATGTGTTTTAATTGAGTTCCAATATATAGATTTATATTTTATATATTAAGATTTTGAGAATTCTTTGTTATCTTTTTAACCGGATCTCTTTGTCAAAAATTTGTGTTGAGGTTATAGTACCAAGTAGTTTAAATTTTTTAACTAATTGACATGAAGAAGTTTTGCTTTTTGAGAGAAAGGCATTTTCTAAGAAAATTTCCTTGTTTTATGTTGGATATTTGACCCTATTTTATGAGGAATTAGACTATAGACTGTTTCATAATATAGGTTTTACACGTACACACAAATGTGTTGTTACAAGGGTTGATATATTTTTGTTTGATTGTTCTAACCCGTTTTTTAAACTTGTCTGAGAAGCAATTTCCCACACCTACCGTTACGTCGTGCTTTATCTACAAATTGTGGTAAAATAATCAATTTACGTTTCATTGACAACTATATGGTAATGTACCCGAAGGGTCCAGCACCATCATCATTTCTTGGATGCACATTTGTTTCCTCTGTATTCTCTGCAGTCAAGTCGGAGACCCAGCCCTTCTAGGGGACCTCCTTCCGTACCGGTGTGTGAGGTCATAAGAACGGACCGCTAAGGGTACCTGTCTCCTAAGACCGTCCGATGTCAGGTATCCCACCGTTTTCTCAGTCTGTAATGACTTCATTGAATCTATGTACGTGTACCTTTAAATATTCTGAATGACCTTTGAGATTCCTACATATTTCCTTAGAAAATTTCCGAGTAATTTTCATTTTAATATAAACGACAAGTACTGGACCGTGAAAGTGTTCGTGATGGTACCGAAAGAGTTTACCGTTTTAAATCTTGTTAAGATAAGAACCGGACCGTCATGTGGATTGAGTAAGACTTTAAAATTCGTTCATTAGAAAAGGAATCTAAACAGAAGACAAGATATTTTATTCCAAAAACCATTTTTCGAAAAGTTTTCGACGATATCTGAATCGTCTTTAAGAATATCTGACTCGTGTAATCTTAGTGTAGTCTTTGAAGATATTTTACAACGAAGGACCTTTCCGGTAGCAGAGGTTTCTAAGATTGAATTGACTAGAAACATCTCAAATTCGTGACTAAATATCAATCCTGACTCTGAGTGCCTGGGTTTCGAGTACCAAGTTGGTACAAGTTTTCGTCAGAAGATACCTACACAATGTTACAGACCGAAAAATGACAATTTTCAACCTACACCTAGTGTAAATCAACTAGTATAACGATACACAGGATAACTCAACTAATTATAGTGGTTACGTCGACGTCTGTGACTCTCCGACGTGTCTTTTCTCACCCGTTTCAACCCGAGACACCCCCACAGCAGGGTAA
Organism: Capra ibex; assembly: GCA_006410555.1. Classification (NCBI taxonomy): domain Eukaryota; kingdom Metazoa; phylum Chordata; class Mammalia; order Artiodactyla; family Bovidae; genus Capra; species Capra ibex. Next base: position 16,734,726 of record SJYO01016970.1, read on the forward strand.
AATGACGGAGACTCATGTGACTGGGACCGGTAGAGGTTTGAGGAATTCGACGATTTATTGGGAGTGGGGAGTGAACAAACGGAAGATGTAAATGTAGGAATTTCCATTCATCCAACGAACGAATGTGGTTGTATCTGCCTATAACCAGTGGAAGTACGTAAGTCCTTGACGACTTGGACGTGTTATAGGAAAGTTCAAGGTACTGATGGTAGCTAGGTCAGAACTTAGACTTTACAGTTTTAGAAGTGTTAATCGATGACTCGGAACAAAATCTTTAGACTTTGTTTGGGTGATTAAAGACTGATACAAAACTCTGGTGCAATTTTCTTGTCGTGGACCGCGGGAGGGTGTGGTGGTCTTCGAGTTCAAGACTACCGATAGTAGGTCATGGTATACGGATTAACGCGGAGGGAAAAGGACGAGAGTATTAACCATCTACGAATGTGAAACCTCTCGTAACGGTGTCCGTGTTTTTAGCTCTTGTGACCGTTTCGATTCTTTGACCTTTCCTTCTAAAGTCGGAAAAAAAAAAAAAAAATCCAAAGTTGGATTAGAAAAACTCCAAAGGTACTACGGTATGGAAAGTAAACAAAAAAACTTTGTATTTGAAGGGTTGATAAATAAAATTACATTACATGTTTTTCAATGTTTATAGAAGATAATTAAGAAAGTCTTGAAGTAACGAATCAAAAAAAAATTTGTCCACGTCACTAGTGACGTTAACGTTTCGTGTTCTTACAAGAAATAAAACGTTTAATTCTGAGACTCAGAGTCCTTAGTTCTCTAAAGATCCTGAAACCTACGTGTATCTATAAAAGAAACAGAAACTTGTTCATGATACGGGATTACACGTTGTATTTTTAATGTGTGACTTGGTGAAGAGATGTAGTCACTAAAAAAAAGGGGACTATGAAATTGAACAAGAAAAAGAAAAAAATTGAAATCAAAATTTACCTCTTTACATATGACACGAATAGTGTATAGAACCTTCTTTTTGGAGTCACGGCCATTGGTCATGTCAGTAATATCTATCACGACATCTCTCCTTCTCTCAGTCTCCTCCCACCCCCTACCCATGGAAACGAAAACATGGGTTGGGTCCTACGTCACAAGATAATCTAGGATAACCAAATACTAGAACAATACAGTAAGATATGGGAACTGCTAAAAAACAGGTCAACAAGATAGTCAACAACTCTTTTCCCGAATTCCACACGTTGATATTGACGTTTAAACAGCTGAAGAGGACAGACAAGGTGTTCAAACAACGAAGTGTATAAAACGTCGAGACAACAAAACGTGTATCCGTAAATTTCACGGATACAGAAAAATTATCTAATTGAAGTAAAAAGAAAAAATCTTTATTTATATTGAACGAAATAAAGTGAGGAAACCATCGAAAAATTTTTTTAACAAATAAAAATTAATGTCCTATTAACGAAATATCTTAAAACACCAAAAGACAGTTTGGAGTTGTACTTAGTCGGTATCCATATGTATATAGGGGATGGAGAGCTTGGAAGAAAGGTAGAGGGAGGGGTTGGGGAGGCGGTCCTACTATATCTCGTGAATGAACTCAAAGGACTCTGTATGTCGTTTAAGGGCAACCGATAGACAAAATGTATACCATCACATTCAAAGGTACAATGAGAGAGGTATGTAGAGTGGGAGAGGAAGGGAAAGGGACACAGGTATTCAGACAAAAGATTCAGACAAAGAGGTGACGACGGAATAGTTATTTAAGAAATCATGATAGAAAGATCTAAGACTATATACGTAATCATATAAATAGAAAGATAAAAAGTGAGTGAAGTGAGTATACTATCCGGGATCCAAGTAGGTGGAGTAATCTTGACTGAGTTTACACAAGGAAAAATACTGATTCATCATAGGGTAGCACATATACATCGTGTTGGAGAAATAGGTAAGTAGACAGTCACCTGTAGGTCCAACGAGGGTACAAGATCGATAACATTTATCACGACGTTACTCGTTACCCTATGTACAGAGAAAAAGTTGGGACCAAAGGAGTCCCATATACGGATCCTCACCCTAACGACCCAGTATACCACCAAAATAAGGGTCAAGAAATTCCTTAGAGGTATGGTAGAAGGTATCACCAACATAGTTAAATGTAAGGGTGGTTGTCACGTTCTCGCAAGGGAAAAGAGGTGTGGGAGAGGTCGTAAACAAACATCTGAAAAACTACTACCGGTAAGACTGGTCACACTCCTTCCATGATGATAGAGTAACATCAAAACTAAACGTAAAGAGATTATTACTCGCTACAACTCGTAGAAAAGTACACAAACAATCGGTAAATATACGGAAGAAACCTCTTTACAGACAAATCCAGAAAAGGGGTGGAAAACTAACCCAATAAACAAAAGGACCATAACTCAACGTACTCGACGAACATATAAAACCTTTAATTAGGAAACAGTCAACAAAGTAAACGATAATAAAAAAGGGTAAGACTCTCGACAGAAAAGTGGAACGAATATCAAAGGAAACGACACGTTTTCGAAAGTTCAAACTATTCCAGGGTGAACAAATGAAGACAAAAATAAAGGTAATGAGATCCTCCACCCAGTATCTCCTAGAACGAAACTAAATACAGTAACTCACAAGACGGATACAAAAGGAGATTCTCAAAATATCAAAGACCAGAATGTAAATCCAGAAATTAGGTAAAACTCAAATAGAAAAACATACCACAATCCTTCACAAGATTAAAGTAAAAAAATGTACATCGACATATCAAATCTTTCTGAAGAAATAGTAACTCATTAGAGGGGGAGACAGAGATCATTAAAAGAAACGAGACTCTAGATGATATAGACTATAATTATATCGGTGAGTACGAAAACTTATTATAATCGTACCATGTGGAAAAAGGTTAAAAGAAAATAAAAGAAAAAAAAAAGGTAACTGACTAAAATAAAATAACAAAAATAAAAAATTTAAAATGAAATAAAATGAAATGTTATGACATAACCAAAACGGTATGTAACTGTACTTAGGTGGTGTCCACATATACTCAAGGGTTAGGACTTGGGGGGAGGGTGGAGGGAGGGGTATGGTACGGTCACGTGGTCGGGGTTCGTAGGACATAGGACATAGCTTGGATCTGACCACTAAACAAAGAATGTACTATCATATGTACAAAGTTACGGTAAGAGGGTTTAGTAGGGTGGGAGAGGGAGAGGGTGTCTCAGGTTTTCAGACAAGATATGTAGACTCAGAGAAAACGACAGAGTGTATGTCACAATAGTAATGGTAGAAAGATTTAAGGTATATATACACAACGACGATTCAGTGAAGTCAGTACAGACTGAGATACGTTGGGGTATCTGTCGTCGGGTGTTCCGAGGCGGCAGGGACCCTAAGAGGTCCGTTCTTGTGACCTCACCCAACGGTAAAGGAAGAGGTTACGTACTTTCACTTTTCACTTTCACTTCAACGAGTCAACACAGGTTGGGAGTCACTGGGGTACCTACCGTCGGAAGGCCCGAGGAAGCAGGTACCCTAAAAGGTCCGTTCTCATGACCTCACCCCACGGTAACGGAAGAGGCATATATACACAATCATATGACATGACCACAAAAAGAAAGACCGAATGAAGTGAGATATATTAACCGAGGTCAAAGTAGGTGGAGTAATCTTGACTAAGTTTACATAAGAAAAATTACCGACTCATTATGAGGTAACACATATACATGGTGTCGAAAGAATAGGTAACGGTTGAAAGAATATATCGATATAAACTTTAATTAAGAATATATGTCGTATATTAACTTACAAAATTTAGGTGAGACGGTTAAAAACAGAAAATTAACCGTAAATCTAGTAACTTTAAAGTACATTATTAACTATACACGCACGCACGTACGATTCAGCGTAATCAGTACAGTCTGAGAAACGCTTGGGTAGTTGACGTCGGGTGGTCGAGGAGACAGGTACCTTAAGAGGTCCGTTCTTGTGACCTCATCCAACGACACGGGAGGAAGCCCCCAGAGGGGCTGGGTCCCTAGTTTGGACCCAGAGGACGTAACCGTCCGTACAAGAAATGGTGATCGTGTGGACCCTTCGGGTTAGAAACTATATAATCTCGAATTTTGATAAGAAAACCTAAATTTTTTTAAACAAAAGAGAAAAACAAAGATTAGAGAAAGGGAGACAGAATGACACCCAATGAAGTGTAATAAATAAAGTTAAAATAAATGGGTATCATAAAACTCGTATAAATAAACATACCGAAAAAGAAACGTTAAAGAAATGTACAACGTAATTTATGTGTAGTGAATAATTTCAGAAGACACCATAATTAAACCCGAAGGGACCACTGATTCTACCATAACTTAGACGGATGTTACATTCTCTGGGTCCAAGTTGAGGACCCAGTCCTTCTAGGGCACCTTTTGTCTTACCGCTGGATGGTCAAACTTGTTTCACATCTTTTGAATACTGAGAACACAGGGAAATAAAAGAGGGGAAATGTTATGGTAACAGAATTTACAAAGGGACATATACGTAGTAAGTTACAATATTAAAAACGAAATAACAGTTTGTACTAAATCGTTTGGGTTCTCCTCTTTCCTTTGGATAACAAAAAAATAGTATGATGACGAATGACACATAACCTAAAAAAGGGGACTATAAGGTTCTAAGGAAGGAATATCAAAGAAAAGATAAACCTCTTGAAGAGACCCGAAGGGACCATCGAGTCAACCATTTCTTAGACGGGGGTCACGTCCTCTGGGCCCAAGTCAGGAACCCACCCCTTCTACGGGACCTCTTCCTTTACCGTTGAGTGAGGTCATAAGAACGGACCTTTTAGGATATCTGTCTCCTCGGACCTCCCGATGGTAGGTACCCCAACGTGCTCAACCTGTACTGAATCACTGATTTAGTGGTGGTGATCGTGACTACTGGTTAAAAGAATCAGAAGGGAGCAGATTCTTACAGAACTAAAGTGGACTTCTTATAAAAATGACCTGTGTCCTAAAACACAACTATCAAGAAAAGGAGTCGTCAAAAAAAAAAATTAAAAATCAAAATGAAATAAAATGAAATGTTATGACATAACCAAAACGGTAGGAGTCGTCAAAATTTTACAACAACGTGAATGAAGAACGGAGGCACCAAAGACTGTTCTTTAAACGATAACTAAACATGGCAAAAGGGAACACCCACTCGAAGGGCCCACAGAGACCATTTCTTAAGTGAACGGTTACGTTCTCTATACCCAAACTAAGGACCAGGTCCTTCTAGGGGACCTCTTCCCTGGTCGATGGGTGAGATCATAAGAACGGACCTTTTAGGGTACCTGTCTCCTCGGACCGTCTGATGTCAAACCCATCGTTTCTCAGTCTGTGTTGAATCACTGACTTGGTGTCGTTTTGGGAATACCCATTCCACTACAAAGAGGTGTTAACGAAAGTTATAAAACGGGAACAGAAATTAAAAATCTACAAACTGATACTATACATAAATACATCTAAATAAACACAAATAATGTAACCCTAAAACGAGGTGAAAAACTTGAATATGAAACTTCAGAAGACGGTTTAAACCCGTATAAAAAAAGTTGAGAAAAAGAAGTGTACAAGAACCCTGAGAAAAAAAGGAAAGAAAAGAATCTTGTATAAGAGAGAAAACAAGTCTAACTTATTAAATGTAACGAGATATAAGGTCAAATGACTAAAAGAGAAGAAAAGTGAAATAATACAACAATTTTAGTAACACAATATAAAACTAATGATATAAAAGGTCAAGATTTTAAAAGTTAAAAAGAAATACATACACAAGATAAATAGACATTCTGAAGAAAAGAAGAAGGAAGAGCGGGAAGAAAGGAGGAAGGGAGTGGAGAAAGAAAGGAAAAAGATAAAGAGGTTAAAAAAAGGTTCACACAAACATTAGTGAATAACTTCGTAAAAATAATACCGATGAAATTTCAGAAACAGTCTATTAAACTCTGGAGAAACGGTAGAATTAACTATCTAAAAAGTTTTTGTAACAAACTTTAGAAGAACAAGAACCGTTCTACTCATTAAAAGATAATTCGGACATGTAAATCCCATAATAGACCCTCCGACTTAGAGTAAAGAAGAATATTACCCGTAGAGAGTTGTCACGAGGACGTCCTGCGTCGCCGTTTACCCCTTCATAAGGGAGTAATGACGGATCCCCCTCCACTCCCTTCAATTCAATCCCCTATCTTAAGTCCCACAGGAGTTTTGAAGGAAGTTGTGAACTCTCCTCCCCACAGGGGGAACGATGATCCGTGTCTGACCCCGAAGTCCTAGGAGGTGATTTGGAGGTAACTATGACCCTCACCACACCCACGGATCCGTAGTCAAGGGTACACCGAAGTAAGAAGGTCCGTCACCTCCTTCGAGACTGAGAGGTGGTACCGAGGAGAAAGTAAGAGGGTCACGGCTCGTCCTCTCCCTGTGCAACGACGATACACCGTCGTTGCATATCCGAAGTCACTGTGTTTCCGTGTAGGAAGACCACCACTTTCAGGACCGAGGGATAAGTCGAAAGTGACTCGGTTGGATCCGACCCCCAAACCCTACGGAGGATTCTCGGATCTTTGTCATCTTGTTTAGATCCCCGGTGTGAACCGGAAACTACCGTACCAACTCTCCCTGGTGTCCTGAAAAAATTAAACTACAAGCCCGTCTGTCAAAAGACAGACGACCCGACAGGGAAAGAACCAGGAAACCGATTTTTCTCCTCCGAAAAAAAAAAAAAACAGACGTGAATACCTACAAGACCAAAACAAGTCGACGAAGTCAAGGTTCAGACGTTGTATTCTCTGTTTCCCCTCTTTTTTCTTCCTTGAGTTCTAGTACGGTAAGGAACTCAAAGTTCCAGAGATCAAACAGTCGGAAGAAGACAGGTTGAAAACCAGAAGAATACGAACAAAATGTTAGAGGCCTCGAAATGGTCCTCCTCCTCCACGTTCACGTACAGTAGGTGGAAAGGGAAACAGGATACACGATTCAGTGAAGTTAGGACAGTCTGAGAAACACTCGGGGGTACTTGACATCGGGGGTCCGAAGAGACAGGTACCCTAAGAGGTCCGTCCTTATGGCCTCACCCAACAGTAAAGGAAGAGGTTCCCTAGAAGGGATGGGTCTCTACCTTGGGCGTACAGAATACATAGGACGTAACCGTCCGCCCAAGAAATGGTGATCGCGGTGGACCCTTCGGTCCTTCAGGGTATCGAAAGAAAATTTTAAAAAAAAAAAATTTAAATTATTTTGATTTCGTCTTCGGACACTGACACACCTAGTGTTATTTGACACCTTTTAAGACTTTCTCTACCCTTGTGGTCTGGTGGACTGGACGGAGAACTCTTTAGACATACGTCCAGTCCTTCGTTGTCAAGCTTGACGTGTACCTTGTTGTCTGACCAAGGTTTATCCTTTTCCTCATGCAGTTCCGACATATAACGGTAGAACAAATAAATTAAGTATGTGTCTCATGTAGTACTCTTTGTAACCCGACCTTCTTCGTGTCCGACCTTAGTTCTAACGACCCTCTTTGTAGTTATTGGAGTCTATACGTCTACTGTGGTGGGAATACCGTCTTTCACTTCTCCTTGATTTTTCGGAGAACTACTTTCACTTTCTCCTCTCACCTTTTCAACCGAATTTCCAGTTGTAAGTCTTTTGATTCTAGTACCGTAGGCCAGGGTAGTGAAGTACCCTTTATCTACCTCTTTGTCACCTTTGTCACAGTCTGAAATAAAAAGACCCGAGGTTTTAGTGACGTCTACCACTAACCTCGGTACTTTAATTTTCTGCGAATGAGCAACCTTCTTTTCAATACTGGTTGGATCTGTCGTATAAGTTTTCGTCTCTGCAATGAAACGGTTGTTTCCAGGGAGATCAGTTCCGATAACAAAAAGGTCACCAGTACATACCTACACTCTCAACCTGATACTTCTTTCGACTCACGGCTTCTTAACTACGAAAACTTGACACTACAACCTCTTCTGAGAACTCTCAGGGAACCTGACACTCCTCTAGGTTGGTCAGGTAGGATTTCCTCTGGTCAGGACCCACAAGAAACCTTCCTGGTTACGATTTCGACTTTGAGGCCATGAAACCGGTGGAGTACGCTTCTCAACTGAGTAACCTTTTCTGAGACTACGACCCTCCCTAACCTCCGTCCTCCTCTTCCCCTGCTGTATCCTACTCTACCGACCTACCGTAGTGGCTGAGCTACCTGTACTCAAACCCACTCGAGGCCCTCAACCACGACCTGTCCCTCCGGACCGCACGTAAGTACCCCAGTGTTTGTTAGCCTGTGCTGACTCGCTGACTTGACTTGACTTTCGTCTTAGTTCTCATGGAAGTAGAATTGTCAGTAAACGTCAGTAGTTACAAAAGAAAGAATTCATAGTAAAAAAATACGAGTTCTTCTGTGACTTCGTCCGTAAATGTCTAAACGCACACACACACACACACACACACACATACTGACCGCACGACGCTAAGTACGCCAGCGTTTCTCATCCTGTGCTGACTCGCTGACTTGACTTGACTTTCGTCTTAGTTCTCATGGAAGTAGAATTGTCAGTAAACGTCAGTAGTTACAGAAGGAAGAATTCATAATAAAGAAAAAACGAGTTTTTCTGTGACTTCGTCCGTAAATGTCTAAACACACACAAACACACACACACACATACTGACCTCACGACGCTAAGTACCCCAGCGTTTCTCAGCCTGTGCTGACTCGCTGACTTGACTTGACTTGACTGACTGTCGGGAAGGAAGGTCACAGACCCACGACCGGAGACTGTCTACTGGTGACAGTATCGAAGCCTTTAGAGACGCGTGTGTCCGAAGATTGTCTACTCCATACTCACTCAGTGTTAATTCGGTTTGCTCAAGCTACGTCTTAAGACTCTTAGTTTAGGTCGGGTCCATTTCCGTTTTCGTCGACCGTCTAGTTTCTCGTACCGAGACTCGCTACTCGGTACTGAACCATCTTCTGCTTGTCTTCATTTTAAGTCCCTCTGTCAAGTTTCCTTACCACTCGCTGGTCACCCCCCACCCCCGTACCGGTCCTCAACTCGGACTTACACCGTTTCGCCTACTTGTTGAAGTCCCGAGTCTGCCGAAATGAGGTCTCTCTCTGCTCCTCTGCCCCAACACTCCGCCCCTCTCTCTTTAAGACAGCCTCAGTGGAGTCGACCCGCGGTCGTCTCCGTCCCTTTCGAGGATTCCGCGGAGACCGATGGCTCTGGGCCCGACGGAACCTCCTCCCGTCTTCGATCCATCTGGCGAACCTCGAAACCGGCTCGCGTGAACGTTCGAGTCTCCCCTGCTGACCCTTCTCTGATAAACTGCCGGAGCCCCAAGTTGCGAAGGGACGGTCCCTCCTCGCGCCGAGGCTGGCGGGCCGCGGCGCCACCAGAGTCGGGCGCGCGGAGTCACGGGCGCGCGCAGGCAGAGCCGCGAGACCCTTGGCCCAGGATCGTGGCGTCTGAAGGGTAGGGAGCGCGCGTGAAAGGCAGAACGGAGAGAGCTGCGCGGGGGTCTGTTACCTACCGTCGAGGGACGAGAGGCGTGGTTCCATTCTGGGCGAAAGGGGAGACGTGTACGACGGCGCGCAGTTTGAGCCAAGAGACGAGGCTCAGCGAGCGCTCGAACGGGACCCCCGCGCCCCGAGGGGTCCTGTGGCTCCTGAGCCTTGAATGTCCTTCAGGCCGACGCCCCCACGCTCCTCGAAGCACCAGGTTCAGTCGATCGGGTGCCCCTCGCGACGACCCACTCGGACGCGCGGCCTCGGCGTGCCCCACCCCCGTTCGAGCACAGGCGGAGATCCCGCCCCTGGGGCGCTTCGGTCCTCGGCCTGAAAGACGCCTGGGCCGGGCCTCTCCAAAACGCGGAACTCCCCTCTCGCCAAGGTTCCATCCCTACTTTTGTCCTTCCCTCGTCCTGACCCCATTTCGTGGGGATGTAGGGCAGGGAGGCCTGGGGGATCCGCTCACAGACGCCAGCGACCACCCCTCCAGCTCCACCCCCGCTAACGGAGATTGAGGGCTGGCTGGATCTGACGCGGGCGGCCTCTGGACATGGTTTTTCCTGGAGACAGGCGGGGTCAGGGTGGGCGGAGTCAACGGGGGTGTGGAGGACCGTCCGAGGAATCGTAGAGACCGGAGATCTCAAGAGACTGATGGGGTCGGGACCCCAGGCGTGCGGTCCTCCACACCCCTCCGGTGGAATCCGCGACGGGCCCACCCTTTGTTGTACAAAAGGGACTATCCGCAACGCGGGACAGAGGAGCGAAACGGCCACGAGGCGCGAGCCAAGTCTGAGTCAGGAATCGCGTAAATCCTTTGTCTAAAATCATAAAGATGGGCGCATTTGGACTCCCCACTTAACTCCGGCAGCGCGACCACCCCAAGGCGGTCGGCCCGTCCACCCGAAGACGCGAGAAACACGCGGCGCGCGTCGCAGGAAGGGGCACCGCCTCTCCTGCGACGAGCGCCTACGTCCACAGAGAGACGGCGGGCGTGTCGGGGTGGAAAGGCTCCGTCTTCCCCGAAGCACACCTGATAAAACAGTAGGGAATGAAGGAGTAAAGGGGGTTCGTTTGTAGATCCGTCGAAGGTCGGCTCACAGTCCGAGACCTTATTTGTAAACCTTGAGCTTAAGGACCTCTCGAGGATTCAGGTGGTACGTGGCCGATTTCGTCTGTGCCTCGGCCATGATACAACGGCTCATCGGCGCTGCTCCCACCCCGACCTCAGCCCCACCTACCTGTGGCGAAAAGTTTGCACAACTTCCGACGGTAGATCTCTGAACTTCACAATTATAAATATAAGGCATTCCTTTATCTCGAAAAGGTTGAGGTGTCCGTAAAGGAGAATTTGTAGGGAAGGGACCCCCAATCGTTTCCCGAGAATGTTTCCAAAGATTCGGAGCGGACTTCGACGATGTTATAGACACCTCGGTTTGTCAGTTTTCATGGTGATTCAGTAAGGAAAGATAGGATTGCGTGCTTTTCCTGCCATTCTTGGCGTCCTTTTGAAAAATTTCGAATTTTCATATATAACAGTGAGTCAAACCCAATTTCACACTTTGTAAAATTTCAGCTTGTTTGACCCCTAAGTGCAAGATGTGGTAGACCAGATGATGGATTCCAGAAATCTTACCTTTCCCACTCGACACACTAAGGTTGTAAGGTTATTTTATCTCTGTAAAAACTATCCTCTAACAAATGAGATTTAGGTCAAAACGACTAGTTATGTCACCACGAACTTAGCCTTAATATATAGATAATTTGTCGACTCCGTAGAAGATTTTATAATCTTTAAGAAATATGGTTATTGAGGAATTTTAATAAAGAACACGTGCTGACATTTTACTGGAAAACTTCTCGTTTACTTGACGGTACTTTAACGAGACATAGAACATCACCGGACATTTTTACAATTATATCTTAATTGTGGTCGAAGTCGATAGTTTGGAAAACTAAAACTTATAATAACGAATAAGTGGTTCTATTTCGTGTAAAGGTGTTTCGTCACACTATTAAGTCGATGAAATACTCGTAGGAATAATTATATTTTTATCAACAAATTGGGGATAAAGTAAATGATGTTCTTAAAGAAGTACGTTATAAATTAACCTTCAGTATCACTATACGTTTTTCATTTGATCTTAAATTTTTGTCACACATCTTTAATATAAGTAACATGGTGAAGAGGTGTTTTGAAACTTTAAATTTATTAACTACTAACCTAGAGATGTTTGAAAAGTTCTTTTACTTTTATTTCTCCTTTTGAGTTTAACAATATTTAGTTCTAAATACAACAGATTTAGACTATACAAACGTCATAAATTATTTCAATTCAATCACTAATATTTAGTAACAAAGAGAATTCTTAATATTTTCGTTACACTATGAGGTCGTTAACCTTTCTATTTTGTTTTTCTAAAAAATTACATAGTTCAATTAATTTCTTATATACAAAATACACCCGGAAATCTAAAATTTTACAAATTAGTTAGTTTCTATATTAACTGACTTTAAAATTAGTTTGTCATAAGACATCTCTAACTACAATAAACTAAGTATATGACATCTTTAAAACTTCCTACCAAAAAAACTTTCCTTAACAAATACAAAAAAACTCAATAATGTGATATAATGGAATGGAGACACTTTCGAGGTTATTCAATACACCTAATATAATGTCAAAAGAATTTTGATGACAAATAATTTCGACCTTCCACAAAGTTTCTCCCTTCGATTCGATACCTTTGTATTTTACAAAGGTACAGTCAACATATCATCTGGGTCTTGGATTCACAAAAGACTAATTATTAGGTCAAGTTCCTTTTTTGTTTGTGTGTTTTAGATTTTTTGTTTGTTTTTTCAAACTAAAAAAAAAATCTAGATTTGCAAATCTATCTCTAAGAAAGTACAGAAAATGTTTTCCAAATAAACTAAACGGTTCCGGTGTATGGATCCTAAATACTTTTGTCTTATCTTAGGGTCTGACTGTTTTACACAACATAATGACATCGTGTAATGTGATGTTACGTCATCAATGGAGAGTGTCTTCCTTTTAACTAGACTGAATATAACCATTATGAAACCGGTGGACCACGTTTATTGACTGAATTAAACTTATCTGAGACTACGATCCTTTCTAACTTCCACCCTCCTCTTCCCCTACTCTCTCCTACTCTACCAGCCTACCGTAGTGGCTGAGTTACCTGTACTCAAACTCATTCGAGACCCTCAACCACTACCTGTCCCTCCGGACCGCACGACGGACCACACGACGTCAGGTACCCCAGCGTTTCTCAGCCTGTGCTGACTCACTCGCCTTGACTTGACTAACACACCTACCATTTCAGCTTTCACTTTCAGCGAGTCAGTGCAGGCTGAGAAACGATACCTAACATATCGGACGGTCAGAGGAGACAGGTACCTTAAGAGGTCCGTTCTCATGACCTCACAAATCGACCAGGGAAGAGGTCCCCTAGAAGGATCGGGTCCCCTTCCCCTAGAAGAATGGAGTCCCTAGCTTGGGGTCAGAGAGGGTGTAACACCCACTTAATAAATGATAGACTCGGTGGTTCCTTCGGGTTCTTATGACCTCACCTATCGGATAGGGAAGAGACCCCCTAGAAGGTCTGGGTCCCTATCTTGGTTCCAGAGGACGTAACGTCCGTCTAAGAAATGGTCGACTCGATGGTCCCTTCACACACTTACCAGTTCAACCATAAAATAACACAATAGGGTATATAAGGGGACCTCCTCCTTTACCGTTCAGTGAGGTCATAAGAACGGACCCCCTAAGATACCTGTCTCCTCAGACCACCCAGTGTCAGACACCCTAGCCTGTGTTGACTCACTGACTCTCGTAGGGTATATAATTTCATAAACTAGTAGTGTAGGTACACTCAATTAATATTGTTTATATTAACGGAGGTGATTAAACAACCTTTTTTTAACTTCATTTTTCTTTAATTTACTTCTTTTATTAATCTAAAATTTTAAATATGTTATCTTACATTCTTTCGAGTCAGTAGATGTTCAAGAAGACTGAACTTCAAGTTAAAGGAAAAAACATAACTAACTTTTAAGTGTGTAATAAAATTCACCCCATCTCTTCTCTAGGGCCATGTGTCAAACCTGTTTGAGACTATAGTAATCTTGTGTACCCCCGTCGGATTTTCGGTCTAATAACAAATTTCGGTTGTTTACAACTTTTATGGCAAAAACGTTTGTCTTTATTAAACAGTGGAACTGGTACAGATTCGAACTTGAAGTTTAAATTCTTTCTTCGGAAAATAAAAGATTTAGTGAAAGTAAATATGATTAAAACAAGAAAAACAAGACAAACCGAATGACCCAAGACAAAGTCACTATTAAGTAAAAATAACCTCATATCTACTAAATGTTATAACACAATCGAAGTCCACATGTCGTTTCACTAAGTCAATATGTACATGTATACGGGCAAGAAAAAGTCTATGAAAAGGGTAAATCCAATAATGTCTTATAACTCAACTCAAGGACGTGACATATCATCCAGGAACAACTAATAGATAAATACATATGATCGCACACATATCCCTCTTCCTTTACCTTTGGGTGAAGACATAAGAACGGATCTCTTAGGGCACCTGTCTCCTCGGACCACCCGACGATAGGTATCCCAGCGTGTCTCAGTCTGTGCTGACTTCACTGAATCGGACGTACGTACGTAACCTCTTCCTCTACCGTTGGGTGAGGTCATAAGAACGGACCTCTTAGGGTCCCTGTCTCCTCGGACCACCCGACGGAAGATCCCCCAGAGTGTCTCAGCCTGTGTTGACTTCGCTGTATCGTCGTCGTACACATACAATTAGGGTCTGAGGGTCACATAGGGAAGGGGGTGCGTACCGTGAGACTTACTCTTTTTGAATTTCTCTCTACAAACTTTTTATCTATAAAATTAAATTTAAAGGGTAGTCAAATCAAACTGGTTCGGATTCAAATCGGATCGTTATAAAGTGATTTCGGGTAGTCTTAGTTTTAAAACAGAGACTCTTACAATCATGATCTCCCTTTTTTTTTTTTTTTTTCGACAAAAAATTTACCTCGATTGTTGGGTTACGACATTTACTTTCAGAAGGTAAGCTCAAGTTTTGTTTGTCTCTTTAAATTCTCATGTAAATGTAAAGACAAAAAATAAATAGTCTTTGAGAATTCTTTTTTCATAGGTAGTGAGAATTGTTTAACCCCTAGTCCCTGTTTATGGTCTAAGACACAATTTAGTTTTAAACTCTAATAAGAGATCTGACTTTACGTACAAGAAATGTTCTGGTCCCGATCACACCGGTATAGGAGATTAAATGTTAAGAGTCCCTTCGTGACGAGTCCTCCACGACGAAGAATGTCTCCTTTTTTTGGACCCTTAATCATTCAGAACCACGAGTCCTGAGTTTAGGATACAACGGCTTCCTATTATTTGTAGACCCCTTCTCCACCCTTGAGACTTCCGTTAAAGGGTGTCTTTGTAATAAAAAGTTTCAGAACTTTGGGTGGTAAATAGGACGTAAAGTATGGAACTGGAAAAATCCCCGGGGACTGGAGGTAGGAAAACCAAGGAAAACTTTTTATACATAGACGACGGTTTATCAGTTAATCATTTACTTGATAATCTCTTACAGAGTAAATGTTTCCCAGGTAAACGGATTATAAATAAACTTACCTCAAAATGAGATTAATTGGGAATGTTGATTTTTCTTAATATCCTTCTCCTTTTTTACCACATAAACTGTAATCCTCTGATGACCCTGTACATCACGAACCAAGACAAGACTTTAATTACCGACATTGACGCCTTAATTAACTAAGAGATGGAGGAGGACAAATGTCATTACGTATGAGATGTATATGACTAGACTTAGGGAGAGTGAAGATTGGAAGATATTACGGTACTGGAAATAACATGTCTTGGAAATAACCACCGAAGGGACCACGGAGTCTACCATTTCACAGACGGATGTTACACCCTTTGTGTCCAAGCTAGGGACCCAGCCCTTCTAGGGGACCTCCTCCTTTACCGTTGCCTCCGATGTCAGGTACCCCAACTTTACTCAACCTGACTCACTGAAGTGAAAGAAAGAAAGAAAATCACATAGTACAGAGTCGACCTGTACTATACTTATTCTAGCAGGAGAACTTTATATGTTCGTTTTAGTTCCGTAACTTTTTCTTGGCTTCGTTGTGATTAGGTAATTTTTTTCAGGTCGAGTCTCTTACTTACAAACAAAAATTTAGGGAGGTTTCTCGAGTGTCTTCCGTCTTATTCGAATGAAAAAATATTTCTGATATCGTACCACTAATTCTAGGACCAAGATGGTGAATGATGAAAACAACAGAATCAACAACTTATCGGGTGTATTGAGTCTCTACTTTAAATGAAACAGACTGTAATCGTATCGATAAGGTCGAAAGAAAGCCCAATGGTAAAAGGTAGAAGAACGAATATTAGATAGAGAAGTATAAATTTTAACAAAGAACATCTGTCCCATAACATAGAATGAAAATATAAAATAGACTGTTAGACAATTAACTACACGAACTTAAACCTAATAAGTGTAATACTAAGATCTACCCCCACATAATTTTCGGTGGTTGATTTCGTTGTTTCTCTCTCACTCTCACTTCAGCGAGTCAACACAGGCTGAGAAACGCTGGGGCACCTGACATCGGGTGGTCCGAGGAGACAGGTACCCTAAGAGGTCCGTTCTTATGACCTTACCCAACGGTAAAGGTTTTCGTTTTTATTTACTCTATTGTAGTTTAATTTATCGAAGACGTGTCGTTTCCTTTGGTAGCTGTTTACTTTTCCGTTTGTACCTTACTCGCTTTCATAAATACTTAGTATATAGACTATTTTCTATTATAGGTTTCATATATTTTTGACTATGTTAAGTTATCGTTTGTTGTTGTCGTTGTTTAGATTTGTTAGACAAAAATTTTACCTGTCTTTTGACTTATTTGTATAAAAAGTTTCTTCTACACGTTTACCGTTTGTCCATGGACTTTTTCACGAGTTGTGTGAATAACAGTACCTTTATGTTTAGGTTCGTTATTTACTCGAAAGTGGAGTGTAGACAATCTTACAATTGAGACGCTGGGGTACCTGACATTGTCCGGTCTAAGGAGGCAGGAACCTTAAGAGATCCTTTCTTGTGACCTCACCCATCGGTAAAGGAAGAGGTCCCCTAGAAGGGTTGGGTTCCTAGTTTGGGTCCAGAGGACGTAACGTCCGTCTAAGAAATGGTAGACTCGGTGGTCCCTTCCGAGGAGACAATCTTACCGATAGTAACTTTTCCGTTCTCTATTGTTTACCATCACTTCTACACCTCTTTTCCCTCGGGAGATGTGACGACCATCTTTTCATTTAACCATGTCGGTGGTACTTTTCGACATACCTCTAAGGAGGTTTTTAACTTTCATCTTACTGATAAACTCGGTCGGCAGAGTAAAATGCACTTCTATTTTTCTCTCTGCACCACCCCACCACCCCACCTCTCTCTTTCTTTCTTTCGTTCGTTCGTCCTAGAACTTCTCTACAGACGTGAGATCACAAGTAACGTCGTAATATGTGTTATCTGTTACATACATTTGTCGGATTCACAAGTAGTTGTCACTTATTCATTTACTTATAAATATACGTACTGCACATTTTCACAAACAGTGAGTCAGCACAGACTGAGAAACACTGGGGAACCTGACACCTTCTATGTACCTATAATAAATCGGTACTCTCTCTACTTTTAGTCCTATGGGGAAAAAACCTAAACCTTACTTTTGACTGAAAATGGTCAGGACCATTTCACTAGTGACGACAAAAGGTTTAAACGACTGTATGACTCACGTCGTGAAATTGTCATATATGGAAGTTTAACATTATATGATGGAGTGTGGGTCACATTCCCAGAATGCTAATATACAGGTTTAACAGAAGAGACTAGGACACACGATAACAGTATATAAAATAAAAATAAAGACAATATTTGTGATAAATTACGACGACGACGACGATTCAGAGGAGTCAGCACAGGCTGAGACGCTGGGGTATCTGCCGTCGGGTGGTCCGAGGGGGCAGGGACCCTAAGAGGTCCGTTCTTGTCACCTCACCCAACGGTAACGGAAGAAGTTACGGACTTTCACTTTTCACTTTCACTTCAGCGAATCAGCACAGGCTGGGAATCGCTGGGGTACCTGATGTGTCGGGTGGTCCGAGGAGGTAGGTACTCTAAAAGGTCCGTTCTCATGACCTCACCCCACGGTAACGGAAGAGGATGCAAACGAAATTTTTCAACCTATAAAATCTTTTAGTTTTTATTCTTTTTCATCTAAAATAAAATGGGAGTAAATAAGTCAAAGACTGTGAAGTAAACATATCTCCGTTCGAAGAGACAGAACATACAAGAAAGACAGGTATCTTGAGGGAAAGTGTAACGATAGTACGGTCAGACGACCGTCACTTAAGAGAGTCAAAAACAAATAGATTTTACAGATGAAAAGGAAATTAAAAGTTTAGTATGAAAAATACTCATACCTCAGGACCCAACTTTTTTTAAATAAAAGTAACAAAATTTCTACAGTAAGGAAACATAAACCCGAAGACACCAAAGACGGTTCTTTGACAAAAATAAGAATAAAAAACAAGGAAAGATACAGTGTACAAAAAAAAGGGGACGGACAGAAGGTTTAAAAGAAAAACAGAAAACAAACCTCGTCAAAATTACACTATACGGTTCCTCACTCATACATACAAACACACAAACACACACAACATTAATAGAACGGGCCACAAGAGAGTCGAAGAGCGACACCAAACCACAGAATAATAATTAAGACTTTTATAATTCGATTTTACATTATCCGACCAAACCATACAACGAAATAGGGAACCTTCTCGTAAAAATGGAACGGAAAAGTACACCGAATATAACAAAAATGGCTTTGGGTTTATGGAAACATCCTATTGTAAAGGGGTTCATCTTTGACCTTCAGTCACGACGATAAATTACGTGCACATTTTCTTATACGAATCCGAAGCTCTCCAATTTACTGAGCGGGTTCCAGTAAGTTGATCACTCACTGTCTACGGTCTGAAGTGGGAACCAAAAATGTGAGGTTTAGGGCACAACAGACTGATATAGTGACAAAAGAGAGATGAAGGATTACGTACATGTAAGGGTGAGACCTCCGGAGGTCCTGCGAATGACTACGGTGTACCGAAGTAAATAAAGTCTGTAAAAACTGGAGGATAGGGGTTCTTTCAATGACTTCGTACGTATTACTACTCATTCTTTACCAAGAACGGGAAGTATTCCAGTGGTTCATCTAAATTTTACAGTAATAAAAAAGACTTACGGAAAACTAAGGTAGTAAAAGTAGTATACCGGAGACTTAGTTTTCGTCGACGTTCCTGTCCACCTTCGAGTTTTTTTAAAACTCAATCGGTATTCTTTCGTTACCTTTGGATCTCGTACTACCTTCTTTTTTAATTCTGTAATTAAATTTTCAACCATAGACATAGGTCACCTCAGATTTTTAAATCTACGATTGTGGAGATGGACTTTTGGTACGACGTAAGGACGAACTCTATCTTTGTCACCGTATATGTTTGTTTACCGAACTCTCTTGAAGAGAACCCTTTTTTATCGTACGTCTGGTTACATGAAGAAAAATAAAGAAAGTAAAATCTATGTATAATAACTATAGAACTTTATCAATTGTCTTTAAGAATCTCATAGGTACCGAAAACTTTATTTCAATCAGAAATCTTTACATTTGTATATCCTTAAGGGACCGTCAGGTCGTCCATTCTGTATCACGAAGGTAACGTCCCCTGTATACAAGCTGGGGACTAGTCCCTCGATTCTAGGGAACGTCATACCGGTTGTTAAAAAATTTTATAGTTCTATAATAAAAGTAAAAGATATAATTAAGTCGTTTAATGGTGTTTTAGTCATCTAATCGTGTGTTTATTATAATAAAATATTAAGACATACAACCTTTAGACTGCGCCCGGTGTGACCCTATTTTAGTTTCACAATCGTCCCAACGTAAGAAAAGACCTTCCAAAGTCAAGTCAAGTCAGTGAGTCAGTACAGACTGAGAAACGCTGGGGTACCTGACGTCGTATGGTCCGGAGGGACAGGTAGTGGTTGAGGGTCTCGAATGAGTTTGAGTACAGGTAACTCAGTCACTACGGTAGGTTGGTAGAGTAGGACAGAAGGAGCAGAGGAGGGCGGAAGTTAGAAAGTGTCATAGTCCCAAAAAAGGTTACTCAGTCAAGAAACGTAGTCCACGGGTCTCAAAACCTCAAAGTCGAAGTCGTAGACCTTCCAAATCCTCCTTAGATAAAGGAACACAAAAGGTTGAAGACCTTTGACGACCTTCAGGAACAGAAGGAGACAGAAGTTTCAGTCGTTACCACCCAACTCAAGAATGTAGAGTAAGAAGATTGAAGACTGGAGGAGAAGTCGGAGAGAAAAGGTGAAAACTTTGGAACACTAATGTAACCTAGGTGGGTCTGTTAGGACCTATTACAGACATATAGTTCCAGTACCTAATTATTGGAATTACGGTAGATCTTAGAACTAAGACGAAACGGTGCATCGTTATAAGGATCCATCACCCCTAAACTTGTACTTGTAGAAAAATCCTGGTAAAAAGATAGTGTTCGTAATTAAATTGATTTTTTTTTGACATAGTACGACCGAAAGTTTAACGTGAACTTTCCGATGATCCTCATTAAAGAGAGAGGGAGAAAGAGAGAGGAGTAGGAGGAAGAAAAAATTTATTTCCCCCTCTCACTATCCTGACAAATAAGGAGGTGACGTTATACGTTAAGTAAGTCACACTGGTTTCACTTTGTTGGTGGGTTAAGGTCTTAGAATAAGTTATCGCATTCCGGTCTAACCCCACACGAACTTCTGGATTTTCTTAAGTGAGTAACCGTGTAGAGAAATAACGTCACCAGTAATCACTATCAGTCCTTTATAAAGGCTAACACAAGGATTCGTATTTCGGTCCAACAGGAACGAACAGAGGAAACATGTTCTATACTAGGTGCACTAAACGAACTCGGTTACCTTCCACCCCGAAGGGAGCATCGAGTCAACCATTTCTTAGACGGACGTTACGTCCTCTGGGGTCAAACTAAGGACCCAGTCCTTCTAGCGACCTCTTCCCGATCCGATGGGTGAGATCATATGAAGCCGAAGGGAACCCCGAGTCGACCATTTCTTAGACGGACTTTACACCCTCTGGACCCAAGCTAGGGACCCAACCCTTCTATGGGACCTCTTCCCTTTCCGATGGGTGAGGTCATAAGACCGGACCTCTTAAGGTACCTGACACATCAAGTACCCCAGCGTTTCTCAACCTGTGCTGACTCGCTGAAAGTGAAGTAAAGTGAAATTACGTTCCACACGTCTTCTCTGTACACAGAGTAGGTCCACCTACACAATTTCCCGGGTATATACTAAAATAAAGTGAAGACGAAAGGCGGTACGATGTATTGTCTCAAGTGTAATCGGACTGAAAGTCTTCCTTGTGTTAGACCTTGTGTCGGGGGTAATTTAGTACTACCGGTTCATCCTATTCGTTCTTTATCTAGAAACAGTAAAATTGGGGGACTCTAAAACCTCAACAAACTATTACGTCGTAGTGAGTTGGGTGATACAGACTGGGACGACGGAAACCCAAACCTTACCATCCACCCGGTCACCCATCCACCGAGCGAACACTTCCAAAAGTTTCCTAGAGTGTCCAAGAACAGAACGAGACTTGAAGTTTTCTAGGGGTAGTGATGGATTGGCATATGAGAACCACACCACTATGTTCCTACCCCAACCTCTTTCCCTCCTTACCTTAAGTGGAGCTGATTAAGTACTTCGTCAGTCCTTGGTCCAGGAAACCTGGTCGGGGTTCATTACTGTTATTTATGTTACACCGGACATCCAGAGGGTAGGATTCCTGTACCGCACACTGGATCCTCAGAGTGAGTAGGACTACAGTCAAGTGAGGGAAGGGTAAAGTGTCAGAGTGTGTCGACGACGATAAATTCCTGTATACATCACGTAGTACACCCTAAGAGTCCACCGAGTCACCATTTCTTAGACGGACAGTTACATCGTCTGCACCCAAGTCAAGGACCCAACCCTTCTAGAGGACCTCTTCCTTTACGTTGGGTCAGGTCATAAGAACAGACTTTTTAGGGTACCTGTCTCCTCGGACCTTCCGATCACAGGTACCCCAGTGTTTCTCACCCTGTACTAAATCACTGACTTGTTGTTGTTGACGTAGTACATGCGTGAATTGAGTACGTTTAAGTTATGATGTACAAGTAAAAGGGAAAAGTAAGAGGGTAAAGAGAGAGAGAAAGTAAATTTTTTTTTACCAAAACTAAACGTAAAGAGATTATTACTCACTACAACTCGTAGAAAAGTACACAAACAATCGGTAGGCATACAGAAGAAACCTCTTTACAGATAAATCAAGAAACCGGGTAAAAAACTAACCCAGCAAATAAAAAGACCTTAACTCGACGTATTCAACGGTCAGATACAGACTGTGTCCCATGTCGTACGAACCCCGACCACGTACCCCTACTGGGTCTCTCTACAATACTCCTCCCTCCACCCTCCCCCCAAGTACAAACCCTTGCGTACATTCTTAATTTCTAAAATTTTAATTTTTTTATTATTATTTTTTTATTTTTATTTTTTTATTTTTTATTTTAATTTTTTACCATCACATCAAGTCAAGTCAAGTCAAGACAGCGAGTCAGTACAGACTGAAAAACGTTGGGGTACCTGATGTCGTGCGGTCCGAAGGGACAGGTAGTGGTTGAGGGTCTCGAACAAGTTTGAGTATAGGTAGCTCTACGGTAAGTTGGTAGAATAGGAGACAACAGGGGAAAAGGAGGGCGGAAGTTAGAAAGGGTCGTAGTCCCAGAAAAGGTTACTCAGTCAAGAAGTATAGTCCACCGGTTTCATAACCTCAAAGTCGAAGTCGTAGTCAGGAAGGTTACTTATAAGTCCCAACTAAAGGTAATCCTAACTGACTAAATTAGAGGAACGTCAGGTTCCCTGAGAGTTCTCAGAAACGACCTCTTCCCTTACCGTTTGGTGAAGTCATAAGAACCGAACTCTTGGGGTACTTGGCATACTTTTCCGTTTTTTTTTTTTTTCCATTTGATTACAATCGAACATAAAGACAGTGTAACGTGCAAAGATATATCGTATGTGTGGGGGGGGGTTTTTTTGGGTGAAATAACTCGAAAAAAAAAAAAAAACCTTTTTAGGTTGTACGGTACTAAATATTCGAAGAATTTCCTAAAAGTTTCCAATAAAACTGAGGTGTGTTAAAAGTTCTATCCGATACTGTAATCTGGACTTTAGAGTGTAATCGACGAAGAGGTGAAGGGTCACCAACAGTTTTGTGACTAAAACCATTGGACAGTGGTGTTCTTCTCCTACTGACCTTTCAATTAGTCCGTCGTGAGAGAGGACCGAGGAAGTGGTAGGACCCTACCTCATTCTGGGTCAAGGACGGGAGTAACGTAAAGCAGAACCACCGTCAACTTGAAACACTCCTTCCTCTGCACGACCCTTCAACTGTGTGTCGTGGGTCACTGATCTAGGAGAAGTAAAGAACTCCCGGGAGAGAGTCCGATTGGTTTGACTAGTCAAGAGAAGGACTAAGACTCACGTAACTGGATTCCCTCTCCACTGGGGATTGGAAAATTTTGTTCAAAAGGGATTACTCTTTGAATGGATTTAGTATCTGGAAAACTTTATGGTACGAGAAAAGAGAGACGACTCTTTCACCTTGGGTGACTCTCACCCTACAACATCGATATTTCTACAACTATTGACGGTGAAACGAGTTGGGAAAAGGAAATGTCTAATTTTTTGACTTAAGTCCTTTTCAATTTACTTAATTAGTTTAACGTGTTTACAACTATAAATCTCTACGCACACACGGACGAATCAGTGTAGGTCGAGAGACTCTGGGTACCTGAAATCGGGTGGTCCGCAGAGACAGGTACCCTAAAGGGTCCGTTCTTACGACCTCACCCAACGGTAAAGGAAGAGGTCCCTTAGAAGGACTGGGTCCCTAGTTTGGGCTCAGAGGACTTAGAAGACGCAACCGTCCGCTTAGAACTGGTGACTCGGTGAACCATCTCAGTCCCTCGGTTCTTACTTAGGGATTCGAGGACTAAGGATACGAATCGTGGCGTGACCTAAATAAATTTTATTATTATTATTAGTTGAGGTTTTACATCAACCTTCGAGAACCGTAAAAGGTTATGATATCTTGAACAGTTAGTGGACACAGATATATGGAAAGAATAAAAAGGAATTTTTTTGTTACAAAGATACTAACGAATACAGACGTAAAGTGAAGTTGACGGTCATTACGGTCTTTGTTTAGTTTTCAAACTAATATTGTCGTTTAATCCTCAAATGTTGAATTTATAGATACGGTAAAAATTGATACTATGATTGGTGAACAGTATTACAGATAAAAGGAATCGGGATTCAAAATTTGATACAGACTAGCAAAATAACATGTATGTAAAAGACACACACGGGTACGCACGAGTCGAGACAGGTTGAGAAACACTGGGGTACCTGACATCAGACGGGTCCGAGGAGACAGGTACCCTAAAGGGTCCGTTCTTACGACCTCACCCAACGGTAAAGGATGAGGTCCCCTAGAAAGGTTGAGTCCTCAACTTGGGCGTAGACGACATAACTGTCCGCCTAAGAAATGATGACATGGTGGACCCTTCGGGTACAAAAGACAATCAACAGTATATAAAAATCACCTTGTTCTACCTTATATGTAGTAATTTGGTTAGTACGTCAGTTAGTTAACTAAAGAAATATTCGTTACTTTTTCTTATTACAAGGACATATAATCTCCTTAATTTAACTAGACACCGTCCAACCTTGAGTATACTTAGTTACCGGATATACATAATTAATTTGGATGGAATTTCTGTCTGAATAGCATACACTTTACAATATTCGTTAAAGATGTTTTACTAATAATCTTCTAATTGTAATTTCGTTTTGGTTGACAAAATCTTATTTATGTTTTATGTTACACTTTCGAAACACTTTGTATTAAGAGTTAATAAATAATTTGTACTACAATACTAACAAATCAGTGATTCACACAGACTGAGAACACCGGGATACCTGACATCTGACGGTCCGAGGAGACAGGTACCCTAAGAGGTCCGTTATTATGACCTCACCCAACGGTAAAGGAAGAGGTCCCTAGAAGGGTTGGGTCCCTAACTTGGACCCAGAGGACGTAACGTCCGTCTAACAAATGGTTGACTCGATACTCCCTTCGGGTTTATACTACAATGTGTAGATAAAATTTACATACACGTATTCATTACTTAAAGTTAAACATAGTTCCTATAATTATCGATTTTCACGGTAAAAATCAAACGTGTAAAATATAAAATCTCATGAAACGAGTCCCTAATTTTGCGTAATTTATTTTATTATTCTTAAAATTTTATAAATGAAAACGAAACTTTCTATGTTCCTCTTAACTATTAAAAGAGTGTATGAAGTCATAATTGTATTCAATTTGTTGTGTGAATCAACGAAGAGAACATTTTTAGATAATAAAAATTGATTTTTCTTGTGTTATTCTGAAGTTATTTACTGAAAACTATGGAATACGGATACTTATCTTACTAGACAAGTCAATGTCAAACTTGTTGACTGAGAAGGTGAATTAAATTCTTCTGTTTATTAAATAGACCAATTAAGTTTTGTTTTTAATATATTTTTAGTATCTGGCTAACCTCTGTAAAAAAAGATTCACTTTATAACCGAGGTAGATGACACGAGCAACGACTGAGTATGTGAATCATATTGGACTACTAAAAATGGAGAATAAATTCAAATAAGACTTACTTAATTACTACGAAGTTTTATCGTTAATTTTTACGTACGGGAAAAGAACACATTAATAGTTACCAGTCACTAGACTGGACTGTAAGACAATTTGGCAATCAAAAGGAGAGAACGTTACTACCTATTTTATACTACTGAAGTAGTCTTAGTCCAGTAAACCTATTACTCGACGTGAAAGTAGTGTACTTAGTGACATTTTCTTCACAGGTCTCTTCTCTAAGCACTAGGTCTCTTGAACAATAGATCTCTTCGAAAATAGGATTGGGATCAGGGGGTGTCCGGAAAATCTAACATTAGTAAGAAATACTTCCTCTTGTTATACGTGTTTGACGATTACTGCTACTATAAAAGGAGTCATAAAAATGACCAAAAGTATAAAAAGGTATTATGTCTATTCTTGTAAATATTTCTTACTTAGGTTTTTCCACTCTAGAGAATGCTCAAAATTCGAACATCTAATATACCTTGACCACACCTACAAACCTTTACCTTCCCTTTTTTCATTCTCCCTCCCAAAAGAACAAATGAACTATCGTTTCTCACTTTAAATCACTGAAGTTTCGGTAGAAGTAACACACTCCTGTTAACCTTGGACATTTTCCAGTGTATTTAAAGGATGTCACTTCTAAATTACGACGATTTATCACCTGTTTTAATTGGTCAAACTAACCTTTACATAGAAATTGTTATTATTGTAAATATAAAGTTTTAGTAAAGTGAAATAACTACAAAATTTTTATTTTTCATTCGTACTTAATACATTATTAGTTTATTACCCCGAAGGGAACACCGAGTCACCATTTCTTAGGCGGACGGTTACGTCCTCTGTACCCAAGTTAGGGACCAGGGCCTTCTAGGGTGTACGGTAGTTTGTTGATTCCGACTCGTGGTGTTGATAACTCGAACACGGGACCTCGAATCCTCGGGATTGACGACTTCGGTTCTCGGAATCTTGAGGACGAAGTGTTATTCTCTTCGGTCACGTAACTCTTCGGACACGTTCCGTTGATCTCCCATCGGGGGTGGAGATGTTGGGTGTGTAGCTCTGGGTCGTGTCGGTTTTTATTTATTTATTACCTTAGTTATTACATTTTTTTAAATTTACTAACTTATTACTTAAACCATAACTAACCTAACCTTCTAGTATTAAAAAGGAAGTTTTACCATACGATTGTACCGTGTACTTCTTATTTCTTCAGTCAAACATTCATATAGGTTCTCGGAGTATTCAAAACGGCCAACAAGGAAATGAAGCAACTAAGAGTCTAGTCACGGAACCCTTTACAGATAGTACAGTAGTTGGAGGGACTAGAAGGGAAGAAGGTTAAAATCGACTAGAATTGAGTCTGTCTGAGAGTAAATAGTTGTCAAACTGGACACTATTTCTCAAGAGGAGTAGTAAAAGAAGAGAAAGGACTTCAAGACGTAAAAGACGTTCTAAAAAGTGGAATTAAATACCTGTAAAATAAATTTATTTTGACTGTCGGAGAATTTAGTAGTTGTCCGTTGATGGTTTCTATAACTACGGTACCCGTCTCTATTTGTGAGTTCAAACCAACCCTCCTTAGGAGTGACCTCTGATTAACCCTCGACAGTCAGACAATCAATTATTTCACACACTAAAAAAACATGTTAGAAAATTAATGTTTCTGACCTTGTACTTATTGTTCCTGTAGACTACAAATCCTCCTTTTAAAGGTTACCAAAATTTATATGGTCTAAAAGAGGTTACTTCCGTGACGACTTTTAGAAAAGGTAAAAGTGTTTGTAAAAGAATGTCTACTCACTTAATAGATTACTTCGGTACGTCTATTTTAACTGACAAAGTTTTCGGATAGTAAGACCCTTTAATAGGTGACAAAAATTCTGACGTCTCCAGAAAGACAAAGGTTTTATAGAGTGTCAATAATCAGGAAAAAATTACGTGTCCATAAGTAAACTTCACTTACTTACTTTTCGTGGTTTGCCACAAGGTCCTATTTACAGTCAGACGAAGAAATGGGAAAGACGTTCTGGTGACCCAACTAGTTTCAGATGTTCGTTGTTCATCTGGTTGTCCTAATTTTGGTGCACCACCTAGAAATCTGTCACAGACACCACTGGTCCTGGAACCACTTTGTCAAGGTACAGATTAAGAAGTATCAGTGACTCACTCACTCACTCACTTTCAGCGAGTCAACACAGACTGACACGTTGGGGTACCTGATATTTCAGGTACCTTAAGAAGTCCGGTCTTATGACCTCACTCATTGGAAAGGGAAGAGGTCCCCTAGAAGGGTTGGGTCCCTAGTTTAGGTCCAGAGGACGTAACGTCCGTCTAAGAAATGGTCGACTCGGTGTTCCCTTCGGGTATCAGGGACAAGTCAAGTCAGCGAGTCAGTACAGGCTGAGAAACGTTGGGGTACTTAGTGTCGTACAGTCCGGAGGGACAAGTAGTGGTAGAGGACCTCAAGTGAGTCTGAGTGCAGGTAGCTCAGGCACTACGGTAGGTCGGTAGAGTAGGAGCCAGCAGGGGAAGAGGAGGACAGGGGTTAGGGAGGGTCGTAGTCTCGAAAAAGGTTACTCAGTTGAGAAGAGTACTCCACCGGTTTCATGACCTGAAAGTCGAAGTCGTAGTAAGGAAGGTTTCTTTAGGGTCCCAACTAGAGGAAGTCTTACCTGACCAACCTAGAGGAACGTTAGGTTCCCTGAGAGTTCTCAGAAAAGGTTGTGGTGTCAAGTTTTCGTAGTTAAGAAGCCGCGAGTCGAAAGAAGTGTCAGGTTGAGAGTGTAGGTATGTACTGATGACCTTTTTGGTATCGGAACTGATCTGCCTGGAATCAGCCGTTTCATTACAGAGACGAAAACTTATACGATAGAACCAAGCAGTATTAAAAAGAAGGTTCTTCCCATCACTTACGTTTTAAGGGAAACGAGGGAAAGGATTACTTGTTCTGAGTGTACTACGGTCCTTTCTAACTCCCGTCCTCCTCTTTTCCCACTGTCTCCTACTCTACCAGCTTACTGTAGTGGTTGAGTTACCTGTACTTAAACTCGTTCGAGACCCTCTATCACTTCCTGTCCCGTCGGACGGAAAACGACAGGTACCCCACTGTTTCTCAACCTGTACTGACTCGGTGATAATTGTTGTTCTTGTTGTTGCGTACCGAAGTCCGAGGATCGTGGTCTGGTGTAAGGGTCGTGGGTAGACCTCCCTCTTAAATTTCTGTGTAAATATACCTTTAATGAAGGAGTCTATATCACTTCTACCACATCTTCACTTTCCGTACCATAGGACACTACTCTTTACTCCTACCTCTTCTTCGGTTCCAGAGGTGCTACCTTCGACGTGTCAGGTAACTGGTTCTACTTGAATTGTGAAAGGAGTAGAACTGATGTGATCATTAATGGAAGAACTGAGACCCTCGTCTGAAGAGAAAAGAATCTCGGAAATTTTTTTTTTTTTTTTGAATCTTTAAGAAAGAGACGGAGAGACCTTACTTTTATAAGAGTTTTCGGAGAACGGTCAAAATGTTTCCTCCTTATAGAAAGAACTCCTAGATCTTCAGTAGATAAACTTAACATTCGTAGTACCCTCTATCACACGGATAGAAGATCGAAGACACCCTCTCCCCTCGGACCTAATACACTCGTAGAACGAGGTTTAATATTTTGATAGGACACAGTACTTCTATACTCTCAAATAAAAAGGAAACCCATTCCAGTTAATTGTTTATGTTTACCGGACACGAGGGGGTGGTTGGTAGTCGTAGGGACGAGAAGTTGTCAGAAGTGGGAAACAAAGTTACCTTAACTCAAACCTGACGTAAGTCCAGAGAGAGGGGATAACGTTATTGAAACTTATTTCAAACAGAATGGACAAATTGAAACAGACCATCTTTAATCGAAACTCTAATACAAATTCTTGGACCTGAAACAGATTCAATCATGCTATCACCACCTCTTGAGTCTGAACCTCCAGGATGTTGGACTTGATCTTAAGACAGAGATGGTGACGAGTAAGCATTTAATGAAATAGGGAGTCAGACTTAAAGAAGTAGATACTGTGTACTTGTCCGTAACTTAAGAAAGTCTCCATTATAATATTATTACCTTTCTTACCCTATCTTACTTTCTACATAAACAAAACTTTCTGTATAAATCTCTTATTTTAACCTTTCCAAACCATTAACTAATCTATAATATCTACTCTACTTTCCCTAAGTTTCTATTTAAGGTTCAACAAAATCAAACCCTTTAAACTCAACAAATACTATCGTTTTCAACTTGACTTTTAATTACTCCTTTTCGTTCAGTCCATCTTTATTCATCTGAAACTCTATCCACGTTCTGTATATCTACTTCTGTAAGTCGTCCGACAACTCAAAAGTGTAGACTATGAGTTCCCTCTTCAAACCTCATTTTCTTACTTAGATCTGCTTATATAGTCTCCATACTCTAGAGAACCCATTTAACCAATTGATTCTTATCGAGAGGAATCGTTGGATTTACAGGTGGTTATCTCCTTACCTATCTCTTCTCTACCATGTACTATGTTACCCTATAATGATTCGGTACTTCTCCTTACTTTATTACGGTAAACTTCATCGTACCTACCTGGATCTCTAACAGTATGACTCACTTCATTCAGTTTCTTTTTATGTACTATAACGAATATACTCTTTAGATTATTTTCACGTCTTTACTTGAATAGTTGTTTTGTCTCAATGTCCACATTTTTGTTTTTGTTTTCTCGTTTTTTGAATACCAATGGACCCTTGTTCCTTCCCTCACTGACATCGGGTGGTCCGAGGAGGTAGGTACCTTAAAAGGTCCGTTCGTATGACCTCACCCAACGGTAAAGGAAGAGGTCCCCTAGAAGGACTGGGTCCCTAGCTTGGACCCAGAGGGCGCAACGTCCGTCTATGAAATGGTAGACTTGATGGTCTCTTCGGTTCCTTCCCTCCCCTCCATATTTACCCCTCTAACATTAACTGTACACGTGGGATGATATGTATGTACACACACGAGACAGCGAAGACTGGACAGACTGGGACGTTGGGGTACCTGACTTCGGACGGTCCGAGAAGACAGGAACTCTAAGAGGTCCGTTCTTATGACCTCCCCCAACGGTACGGGAGGAGGTCCCCTTAGAAGGACTGGGTCCCTAACTTAGGTACAGAGGACGCAGAGGACGTAACCGTCGTCTAAGAAATGGTGCTCGTGTTGGACCCTTCGGGTATAGATAGATAGATTTTATATAAATTAAAGGACCACCTGGGTGCAAGTGAGACATCGTTACCGTTATCTTAATTCAGAGAACCTGAACTAAAAGTATGAGGGATCCTGTATGGAATTCAAACGGGGACCAAAAAGGGTGCGGACCGATAAAATTGGTGGAGGACGTGACCTAGACCAACCAGAGAACCGGAACAAAATAAAATAAAATAAAAAAATTAAATAATAATAAAAAAAAATGAAATAAAATGAAATGTTATGACATATCCAAAACGGTATGTAACTGTACTTAGGTCGTGCCCACATATACGCAAGGGTTTGTACTTGGGGGGAGGGTGGAGGGAGGGGTATTGTAGAGAGACCCAGTAGTGGTACATGGTCGGGGTTCGTACGACATAGGACGTAGCCTGTATCTGACCGCTAAGTTAAGAATATACTATCATATGTACAATGTTACAGAACCGGAATAAAATTTGTCATTTTATTATGGCAGATACGACCCTTTCTTTCTTCATTTTATGTTAGTGTTAATAGACTGTACACGGACAAAGTAAAAGTGTATCGGGAGACTTCAGACTTTTTCTTCTTTCATCCACTTCTTACATCAATCACCTGGTAAACCTGTCCTTTATCCTTCAACGAACCTACTAGTTGTGACTTTCGTGACTAATTTAAGTGACCTATTAATTAACGAGCTAAGAGAGACAACAAGACGGAAACACGTCAGGATCTTCTTCGTTTAGACGCTCACACAACAGGTAAGATAGTAAATTAAGGACTGGAAAACGTTCGAGTAGCCAGTGTTAATTGAAGTTATGTGAACCGTACAACAACACGGGAACCGTAGAGGTGTAGTCAGAACACGTAAAACTTCGTCCGATTATTGCTACCGAATTATTTTTCGTCATGATAAATTTTAAACTAAAGGACAAAAGGAACCATTAAAATGAAAGGGAAGTCCTTAGTATTAATAAGATGGATCTGTTTTGTTGATGATGAGTAGACACCGTAGATTTATCGGGTACTTTTATAAAGTCGTAGCTACGAATAAAGGCTTAGATGGGTTACTTCGACAGGATCGTTAACACCTTATCCGTCTAAGTGGGTCTAAGGCCACCAGAGACAACCGATAAGGGCAAGAATCCACGAATACGACAAAGACTCAAAAGAAGGTGACGAAGGGGTGGGCTTTATAATAGAGGAATAGGGAACATAGCTATCTTGATACATTATCTTCGTGTACGTTTCTTTGTCTGAGTTTTTGGGAGAGTTTCGTTCGTGGTATTTTTTTTTTACATTTTTCTCTTATTGTCCACAAGATAACGTTTAATATGTCAACGAAATAAAAAAAGAGTAACTCAGGACGAAAGAGACTTTGTTACTCACCTCTTGAGACTTTATAAGTCTACATATAAGTTAAAAAGTCAAACAAACCGACAAGAGAAAGTTACTCAGAGTCATGTGTTGAGAAACACTTGTAAATTAAATGCAAATAACGACACATCTGTTACGAAATATTACCTTTTTAGGGTCCGTACCTTAACCTTCTGTCTCAACTTTAGTATAGAAAACCCTATGACACACTAAAGTCGTTTTAACAAATGGATAGGACTTCAACAGATAATTACAAAGGACTGGACTAAGAGTAATAAACAAACTTCCTGTTTTTTGGATCCGTTGGATTTACTTTTATAAGTGACATATTTTATTTGTAAATTTACAAAAATCAGAGAATGTATAAAAATTAAAAAATACAATGAAAAAAGAAAGAAGAGGTTATGTCGTATTTGAGGTACTTTTACTACTAAAAAAAAACAGGTGAAATAATGACGTTCACGAGTCATCAATAGACAGTTTTCTTATTTTCATACACTTAAGTCAAAAGACGAGTCAAAATATCAACGAGTCTTTCATATAAAGAAGACGAAAAAGATGAATATCTCACCAATTACCTTGACAATTATAGAACAATCTTTCTCTCGAGTAAAACTAACTTAAAGTCTTCTTTACTTTGTAAACACAAAGATCTAGGACGGAATCTTTTACTCTTCGAGTCTTCATTTAGACTTAGTTACTGGTCTTCCAGACTCTATACATAGATACTGATAAATAACTACAATTGGGAACGTGAACATTAAAATCAACCTCCCTATTTGAATTAAGACAGAAATCACCTCTTCTGATAACAACAAATCAACGATCCAGGTTGAGACGCTAGGTTACCTGACATCGGGCGGTCTGAGGAGACAGGTACCCTAACGGAAAAGGAAGAAGTTCCCTAGAAGACTGGGTCCCTAGCTTTGGTGCCGAGGACATAACGTCCGTCTAAGAAATGACGAATCAGTCGTCTCTTCTGGTCGTTATGACTATATTTATTTCGAGGAAGTACTAAGGACAAACATCAAGAGGGTGTCGAAAACAAGTCAACGATTCAGTATTGGTGGAGACGATGGGGCACCTGGTGTCGTGCGGTCCAA
This sequence comes from Capra ibex, assembly GCA_006410555.1. Taxonomy (NCBI): domain Eukaryota; kingdom Metazoa; phylum Chordata; class Mammalia; order Artiodactyla; family Bovidae; genus Capra; species Capra ibex. The sequence continues at coordinate 16,767,934 of SJYO01016970.1, forward strand.
AGGACAGGTAGTGATAGATTGCCTCAAATGAGGTTGAGTACAGGTGACTTAGTTCCTACCGTAGGTTGGTAGAGTAGGAGACGACGGGGAAAAAAGGAAAACGAGAGGTAGAAGGGGTCGTAGTCCTAGAAAAGGTCACTCAACCGAGAAAAGTAGTCCACCGGTTTTATGACCTCGAAGTCGACGTCGTAGTCAGGAAGGTTACTTATCAGTCCCAACTAAAGGAAATCCTGACTAACCAAACTGTGTAAACTCTGTACGTATAGTCTAAAGCCCCCATTAGGACATCTGTAATACATCTGTAATATCTATTTTCTTTCATTGGAATAAAGTTTCTTCCAGAACTACTCCCCCTTCCTCAGAATAAGAGAATCAACCGTACAGAATCGAATTAAGAAAGTGTTCCCTTCCATAATGAGTGGTACCACTAGAAGATATATCCTGTGTGAGACAAGAGAAGACGGTTCTTTGACCGATTACTCAATCTACCGGGCGACGTACGGGAGGGACTCGGTACTAATTGCAAAGGATTTGAAACTCCGTAACGGACGAGAGAAACGGACACGACGTATCTTCGAGATAAAAGACACACGTTACTATTAAACGATATTTATAATTTAAATACTCTAAAGAGAGTCTTTATACAAAAATCGTGAGAACTTGTGACTTTATTCCCTTATTAACAAAATTCGGGAATTCGTCGAACCTACAGAGATGTATTAGGGAGATCACCTTAAACAAGTGACAGACGAGAGTCGAGTGGAAAGAGTCATCGTGGAGTACTCCGTTATTCTATTTTAGAGGACACGTTTACCTATATAAAAGGATTATTACTCCTTTGTACAAGTAAACGAGTCGGAGTGATTTTAAGAGACGAGACGAAATGGATCTTTCCTACTTTACACTAAAGGTTTTGTTTACTGTCAAAGCACTTAGAACCACTAAACCCTTAGGTATCTAAATATTTTAGACTTCTCAAATAAATATAGTATAAATACAATACCGGAAAAATCGCTTGTAAAAATACAACGATATTAAGTATATACCGGATTATGAACTTCAAGAGTAATTATTATCAACGTATATCTAATAGTATAAATTATTAAACCCAAGATCGACGTAATAAGAGTAGTGGATGAAAGTCTTTCATTTCTTCAAAATGAGAATGGTCCAGAATAGAATCTTTATCGATGACGACTTACCCATCTTCCTCATAAGTGACGATTTGAAGGTTGTCTGTACGACCATATTAACCGAATTTTAAAATAGATAGTTAATATGTTTCCATATTTAATCGATTATTATAGACAATAGTGTTAAAGACTTTACAACGAGTTTAATTTCATAAAAAATTACTTTTTTAAAGGGGAAATTATATTTTCGAATCTCCTCATGATATTTTAGAGGGATTATAAGAAACGTGAAACTTTTACAAAATGTGTAGGGAACTGAGTGTATGAAAAAAGTACTTCACTTTTTATATCTCCATAAATAAAAAATCGAATTTTCGGTTACATAAATTCGTAATATCGAATCCTGGATCGTACTATTCGACCAAATAGACAGAAAAATAATTAAGTAAATGAATAACAAATCAACTTATTTAAGTACTTTTTTCTCTTTTATTTATAAATAAAGGTAAAGATGTAGAGTAAGATTTTGGATTATCAACATTTCAATAAAAAAATTGACTTGATCTTATTCTCAACATCTTTTTAACTGGTAAGATGGACGGAGAGATTATACAACCTAACACGATGAGTCGAAAGTAATCCCATTTTTACAAAAACAACCTTTTCGTTAAATTTTGACCGTCCCTCCGTCGTACGTAGGATGAACTTAAAACATGTACTCGATAAATAAATTCCAAAAAGACTTTTACTCTGTAAGTGTTACTGTTTTATAACCATATTACTTAAATCTTGTGTTTTTTATTCCAAATTATTCTAATAATTATTTCGGTGTATTATACACAAGAAACGTACCCGTAAAACTATATAATGGATCTCCATTTGAAGAAGCTTTCATATGACGAAAAGTTCTTTCTGTAACTCACGATAAATAACCACAATAAGTCAGTGAGTCAGTACAGGTTGAGAAACGTTAGGTACCTGACGTCACCAAAGGGACAGGTAGTGGTAGTGGTAGAAGGACTCAAACGAGTGTGAGTACAGGTAACCCAACCACTACTGTAAGTTGATAGAGTAGGAGACAACAGGGGAAGAGGAGGACGGAAGTTAGAAAGGGTTGTAGTCCCAGAAAAGGTGACTCAGTATAAAAGTTTAGTCCACCGGTTTCATGACCTCAAAGTCGAAGTCGTGCAGAAAGGTTACCTATAAGTCCCAACTAAAGGAAATCCTAACTGATCAAACTAGAGGATCGACAGGTTCTCTAAGAGTTCTCAGAGGAGGTCGTGGTGTCGAACTTCTGTAATTAAGAAACCGGGAGTCAGAAAAACTAACAAGTCCAGAGTGTAGGTATATACTGACGACCTTTTTGGTATCGAAATTGATATGTCTGGAAACATCCGTTTCACTATAAAGACGAAAAAATATATGACAGATCCAAACAGTAACGTAAAGAAGGTTCCTCATTCGTAGAAAATTAAAGTACCGACGTCAGTGACAGGTGCCACTAAAACCTAGGGGGTTTTTATTTCAAACAGTGACAAAGGTAACAAAGGGACAGATAAACGATACTTCACTACCCTGGTCTACGGTACTAGAAGTAAAAAACTTACAACTCGAAATTTTGTCGAAAAAGTGAGAAGAAAAAGTGGAAGTAGTTCTCCGAGAAATTAAGGAGAAGTGAACGACGGTATTCACACCACAGTAGACGTATAGACTCCAATAACTATAAAGAGGACCGTCAGAACTAAGGTCGAACACGAAGTAGGTCGGACCGTAAAGAGTACTATATGAGACGTATATTCAATTTACTCGTTCCATAGTTATATATCAGAACTACATGAGGAAAGGGTTAAACCTTGGTCAGGTAACAAAGTACAGACTAAGATTGACAACGAAGAACTGGACGTATGTCCAAAGAGTCCTCCGTCCATTCCACTAGACCATAAGGGTGGTTGAATTCTTGAAGGGTCAAACAACACTAGATACGTTTCCGAAAACACATCAGTTACTTCGTCTACAAAAAGATCTTAAGAGAACGATAAATTTACTAGGTCGCCTACAACCGTTAAACTAGGGACTAAGGAGACGGAAAAGATTTAGGTCGAACTTGAAGACCTTCAAGAACCAAGTGTATGGCAACTTCGGATTGAACTTCCTAAACTCGTAATGAAACGATCGTACATTCTATTCACGATCACACGTCATCAAACTTGTAAGAAACCGTACAGGAAAGAAACCCTAACCTTACTTTTGACTGGAAACGGTCAGGACACCGGTAACGACTCAAAAGGTTTAAACGACCGTATAACTCACGTCGTGAAAGTGTCGTAGTAGAAAATCCTAAACTTTATCGAGTGGACCTTAAGGTAGTGAAGGTAATCGAAACAAGTATCACTACGAAGGATTTCGGGCAAACTAAAGTGTGACAAGTATTGATATATATTTATGAAATAATTAAGGGATCCTATTAAGTAAAGTTTTACCCCCACTTCTTGTTTTTGTTACCTCCTTACTCTTTTTTCACTTGTAGTGATGTATATAGTGTCTGTTTTAATACTATTACAACATTTTGTAATACAGTTGTGTAGTTGTGAGTTGAATCTAATTTACCTGTTAAATCTCATTTTTATATCAAATGGTTTCATCGAGTTCTTCTTTATCTTTGATACCATTTGTAGTTTCTATAAATAAGACACTAGTCTTGGGAAGGTTGTCTTTTCAAGGTAGAGGGAAACAATCTAAAGACGGTTTGTAAACTGTTATCTATTAAAGGTATAATGTGTTTGAGTAGGACGTTTGTCCTTTTTTCCTTATCGAAATTATATAAAATACTCTGACCGTATTGAAACTATGGTTGTGCTGTTTTCTTCTTTCCTTTATGTCAGATAGAGTAAGTACTAGTGTTTCCCCCTTTTTGAGGTTCCTTTACTAGTCGTTAGATCCAGAGTGTTGTATATTTTTACCATTAATAATGATACTTCAATTTAACTCGAGTCCTTAAGTTCTGACTAAATTGTAATATGAAGTTAAAAATATTAGGTAGTTTAATCATTAGATTTCCCATTTTTACACCAATATAGTTATTTACGTTTTTTCGTCAGTTATTCTTCGTTGTGGGAAAAGGTTAATTAACTTTTTTCGTTTGATCTTTTTATGTTTATCCGTTTTGAAGCAGTCATTTTGAGATATCGTTTATGTTATGTGTAACCACAATGGGATACCCAAAAAAAAAAAGTAATGAAATAAGTCGTAAAGAGACTTCTAGGATCGGTTCCGTCCTTCTGTTATTACTCTTTGTTTTTCATTTTCTATACCTTCAGTACACACTGACAAACACTGGGCAACCTGACATCGAACGGTCCGAGGGGCCAGACACCTAAAGAGGTCCGTTCTTATAGGCTCACCTAACGGTAAAGGAAGAGGTCCCCTAGAAGGTCTGGGTCCCTAACTTAGACCCAGAGGACGTAACCGTCCACCTAAGAAATGGTGACTCGGTGGTCCCCTCGGGTCTAACCTGAAATATACTGTGTTTACCAGCGAATAACTGTGTACCACGAGATGGGGCACGGAGATTTTGTTCACAGAGGACGAAACTATCGAGACTATAAAATGACGGGATGAAAGGACTGTAGAAGTAGGTATTTCATTTTAAAAGAACTTAAGATTACTACGTATCCCGAAGGGACCCCCGAGTCAACTATTTCTTGGGTGGACGTTAAGTCCTCTGGACCCAAATTAGGGACCCAGTCCCTCTAGGGGCCACCTCTTCCTTTACCGTTGGGTAAGGTCCTTAGAACGAACCCTTTAGGGTACCTGTCTCCTTGGACCACTCGATGTCAGGTACCCTAACTTTCTTAGTCTGTGCTGAATCACTAATTGGGTGATTACTACATATTCAGTGATGGTCGTCACCTCTACACTACTATTAAAGTGACTGAAGAGTAAATAAAACACGAGGTCATATATAACTATGACAATCAAAAAGTATCGATATTACTGAAATATCGGAACCTTCAAACTCCATTACATGGTAAGTAAAACTGACTTTTTTTCCACGGTCTCGTACGAATGTCCATTCGTAACATATCTTTTAATTAATGCTCCGTAAGTTTCTTCGATATTGTTTACAGATATTTTTAGACAACGGGATGACAAGAGAATTATAATTGGAATTATAATTTTATCATTCAAACTCATCGTGTATGACTCGAGGAGTGGATATGTATGGGTATTTGGTCCAACCTTCCGACACCTTAAGAATAGATGATCTACATTAAACGGAAAACTACGTAGTTTCTACACCTCGGGGTAGAGTCTATGTTTAGGTCGTATAATGGGTTCTGTCCGCGATAGACGTACGTTGAAACCTTGTGCAAAAACTCAAAAATTTTTACTAATGTTACAGAACAAATCGACAAAAACAAGAAAAATTTCTGTCGGACGACTCTCATACAGAAAGAGGAACTTACTATGATTTTGAACAAAAGGGGGGAGATGGGAAGAGGAGAGGGCACAGGAGAGGTTTAGACGACCATATACATTGTGGAAATAACACTCACACCAGGAGAGGTAGTCGGTACACCCATCAGCTGGTTTGAGTGGATGGACGGAGAGACGACGGAACAGACGGTCCTCTGGGAGGATCCTTAGGTCCAACCAGTACCCCACACCCCAGGACCCTTTATATGTCGGTTCAGTACTGGTCCTGGTGAAGAGAGTACGGTCGTAAGGTAACCACGGGACCAAGGGTTGGGGGGTCTAAAACTGGGACTGAGACGTCCGAAGGACCAAGTACCTCGGTGAAAACGGTTTGACGTTTAACAGGATACGTGGACTGGAGAAAAAACTTAAGAGTTTAAAATGGGAATGATACGAGGTAGGTAAACCCCAGGAAGATGGGAGAAGATCAAATTAAAATCATCCCTAAGGTAGTACAGCTAATCTGTCCGAATCAATGCGTCAAACGGAGTAAGAAAGTTAGTGTTTTCTTCCTATAAAAGGATAAAGTAAAAGTACGTCCAGATCCGGACCATCATACGAACCGCTACGAGGAGATACTAAGTTCAGGGGAGGAAGGAGGCATCCTCGCGGGTAGGTCAGACCACGTCGTCGTCGCAGAGGAGGACGTTTGGAAGTGAGAACAGACGTAACGAGAAGAGACCCGAGGTCCTAGGGGTACTTTACCTTCTGGAATTCCTTTTGTGTCAAGAACTCTTTCAACCGTACAAAAGAGCCCCTTGCAAAAGATTCCCTTTTTCGTGTCTGACTCCCCAAGTGGATCCGAACTTAGGGTTTAATACGGTGAATTAATTGACACATCGAGGATCTTTTGAGGTTTGGAGACTCAGAGTCAGAAGAAGACTTATGTTGTCCCGTTATCGTAGAGGGGATGAGACTTCGAGACTTCACTACTTGCATTTCCAGGATAGTGTCGTTGATTCCATCTCACCCACGAGCCGGTTCACACAGATAATTGTAATTGACTCTGAGGAAAGCAATTGTCGTTTAGAACATCTATCCTAACCGGGGTAAACTGTTTACTCTTTCACTCCGAGTCCCTCTAATTCATTCAAAGGGTTCTAGCTCGATCATTTTCACTGGGTTTGAGTTCAGAAGATGGAAGGTCATGTGTCGTCATAACAATGATCTAGTGTAATGTTCTTATGAAAAAATAAAACGGTATATATAAATATAATTAACATTAATAAGAGTACCTGATAACAAATCACACACCTACAATATGTAAAGAGGTAAGATGACCAAAGTTTATAACGTTTATATTAAATGTACTCAAAAAACAACTAAAATTTTTTTACTGTCAAGGTGAATGTCGAATAAACATGATAAAGATCGATTTACAACCAAAATGATTGTAAATATAAAGTCCTGATATCTAAGAGTGTCTGTTTCTGTACCTCTATTTTCTGGTACAAGCGGAAATAGACTGTTAACACCTAGTCAAGTCAAGTCAAGTCAGTGAGTCAGCACAGGCTGAGAAACGTTGGGGTACTTAGTGTCGTGCGGTCCGGAGGGACAGGTAGTGGTTGAGGGTCTCAAGTGAGTTTGAGTCCAGGTAACTCAACCACTACGGTAGGTTGGTAGGGAGGGTCGTAGTCTCATAAAAGGTTACTCAGTTGGGAAGTGTACTATCTAGTGATGTTAAAAACACCACGGTAAAAACCTAGGATAGTATAAATAACTCACGACGGATTAACCGTCTGTAACACGGTTCACAAAACATGCCAAGTCATCGTTTAGTCTACGAGGAGAAGTGGAGTTCTTGACTTCTTGTTTAAACCTTTATTTTAGACCGTCAAATTTAAATTGGAGTCGATTTAACCTTTAAGGAAGAAGTAAGTTATATTTTATATTAATACGGTATTTTACCTCTAAGTATATGTAATTGCAAATATCCATTTCTAAATGAATGAACGAACTCCACACAGACTGAGAAACTCTGGGGGACCTGACATCGGGTGTTCCGAAAAGACAGGTACCTGAAAGGGGTCCTTTCGCCCAACGGTAAAGGATGAGGTCCCACAGAAGGACTGGGTCACTAACTTGGACCTAGAGGACGCAGAGGACGTCCGTCCTCTTTAAGAAATGGACGACTCGGTAATCCCTGCGACTATGTGTATGTTTATATGTATATATAAATTATAACAGACTTAACCCTAAAGACGTCTATGAGAGAGGTTCTTTTATGTTTGGGTTGAGAAACAATCAACATTTTCATCGGACGACCTATCGAATACTTTAGAGACGATATTGTCGTCTTTTCTGAAGAAGTTTGAGATTGTTTTCACACATAGCCTCACAAGATAAAGTTTTACGTTGAGTTCCGTATCAAAATGTTAAGATTTTTAGACTCCCTTCTTTTAGACTCCGTTTCTTTTACAGTTCTTACAAAAAATAAGACTTCAACGGACTAGTCTATAAAAGGTCCGACTGTGAACATTACTTTTACTCACGTTGTCGTACGAATGTTTCGTACGACTTTAATAAAAAATTAAAATTTACATTATAACCTCATATCAACTAAACGTTACACATACCGCAGTGAAACGATACGTGAACTTTGATTTTTTCGTACGACTTAAATTTGTCCAGGGTTCGAGTTGTTCAAGACGGTTCCACCGGACTAAATATATAAAGATCTCCTCTATTTTGAGTTTGGAAAATTCCGTGTAAGAAGGTCAAAAGTTTTCAACCGTTGATCAAATTTTATAAAATTATGACGGGTCAAACACCTAAGATAAATTTGAGAGAGTACCGGATTACAAACCCTACATTTTAATGGAGTTAAAATTCAAATAAAACAAGATAAGTATTTAAAAACTGTAAATTGTTCGACATGGAAAATTTCGGTATTTTACTTTTATGTAAGTAGAGATTCCTTAATTCAATTAACCTGAGATACTTTTAGATATTAACATCATTATGTTTAAGGTCCAAGTGAATCTTCTAGGTAAATAATTTAGGTTTACATGAACGTCGTTCAGACTCTCGTTTTTACTAGACCCTTTCCAATAGGGAGATGGGAAACTTTCCTTACAATAAGTTACAATAAGATTGTGTACTTATTGGGTTATTTCTCAAGTTATGTTTTGATAATCTGATAAGACTACCAAAGTCTCTTTACTTCGGTAATCGCAACCGACAGGAGTGGGTAGTCCTCTTGTCCTCGATGAAGAAAACTCCCCTTGACATAAAACCGTACTACCACGAGAAAATTGAACACATCCAATGAGGTAGGTCGTCGAAGGTTGTAGAAGACGAGGACTAGATTCAGAATAATAGGTCTTAGTCACTTCACAAGGTATCCCAACAGTTTCAAATTAAAGTAAAACGGACAATAGATGCATCTGTTGATACTTTGTTAAGTTGTAGAAATAGGGGGTCTCTACATTCCTTTTGTTCTACATCCGAGTATGGGTCAGTAGGCACTATTTCCTAAGAAGACGTATTTTCGAAACGGTACCTTCAATGGACACCAATTTCCGTCGTAAACGACCAAGATGGTCAGTGTAATCAAGGACTATCGACCTAACAGACGATGGAAACTACCCTGGGTACTCTTGAATAATGATTTTATCATTGGATATACGATTGTACCTTTTAAAGTAAATAAAACTTCCTTTTTGTTAAATTATTGGTCCATTTAAGGAATACTGACATCTATATTATGTTAAAACGTAGAGGAAAAAAAAAAAAGTCTTCGGGACCCAAAAGTCTCGAATGTCTCTAGTGTGTAAAATTTTATCTCTTAAGAAAACTCAGTGTGTGTGTGTGTGTGTGTGTGTACGCATACATTTCTTACATTTCTTAGATCTTTTACATCGTTTCTTGTTCTTTCTTTTACAGTGTTCAGTAGGGTATTCGGTTTCTATTCAAGAGAAATGTAAAAGTCCCCGAAGGAACTACCGAGTCATTTCTTAGGAGGACGTCACGTCTTCTATGTTCTTTGTACCCAAGTAGGGACCCACCCCTTCTAGGGGACCTCATCCTTTACCGTTGGGCGAGGTCATGCAAGGGTACATATACTTTGATACATACGTAAACAAAATTCATCGAGTAACTAAGTTGTTTGTAACTGACTCGAGGACGATATAAGGTCTACAATACGAACCTGACTCTTACGTAGTACTTTTTAGTTGTTTATAGGGGTGTAAAAAACCTTAAATGTTGGTCGTCCAACCTCACTCCCTCCCGTCCCTCCTCTCTGGACATTATTTATTATTTACATCATTCATTATGGAGGATATCTTACAATCTTTTACTATAACTATGACTCTTTTTATCTTGTTTCATCCTCTCCAACCCTTCAGGTCACATCCCTCCAGACCCACTATTGTTCTCTCCAGTTCTTTTGGGTGTAACTCTTCCCCGTAAACCCTTTCTGGACTTCCACTACTTCCCCAAAACGTCTGTTTCTGGTAAGGTCCGTTCTCCTGTCGATCCCTTCCCTGATTCTGTCGTCACACGGACAGGACAAGAGCCTTATCGTTCTTCCGGTCACACCGGTCTCACCCCTCTCCTCCTTACACTTCCTGTGTTCCGTAGTCTCCCCTACTCTAAGGTTCGTACATCTCGACACACCAGGTACCGTTACTGAATGTTAAAATGAGCTTCAAAATTCGTACTTCTATTGGACTAGTTCGAATGTAAAATCTTCCTACGGTGGATACAGTTATCAGTATAACATATTGTAAAACACAAGTTGACACCAGTAAGTTGTCCCCTCGTAGAGGGGTTCAATAAACATAAACACCCCTTCTTCGTATGACCAAGGTAGTTACATGGGTAATCACTTACATAAGAAATAAAGTCAAAAGGGATAAGTTTTACAACTTACCTTTAGAGTTGTGTGCTCAGAAATAGAGTCAGTAATGACAGTCAGGAGATCGTATTTAAGAAAATTCACCGTCATGGCTCATTGTACATTCTTCTTCTCAGCACTTTACACGAAGGTCTACCAAAAGGTTTTCACAGTATATGTAAATACGGGAGTCTTCGTTGAACATTTTCTACTGTAATGAAACTAGTTGTCTTATTATACAGTCAAAAATTTGAACTCTGGTTGTTTATCCTCTGAGTGAATAAATAGTTTTTTCTGAAGAATTTTAGGTATGTTGTTAGTCTTAGTCTTACTACCTCCGGGCATAAAGAGTGTGTGTGTGGATGCAAAGAATGGAAAGAAGAAAGTGAGGAAAAAAAAAAGTAATTAGGTGAAAGTGTATTCACTGGACTAAAAGAAATCACTTAGTAACAACATAAATAAATAAATAACCGAAGTGCCGTGTCGTACACCCTAGAATCAAGGAGTTGGTCCCTAGTTCAGACATGGACGATATGACCGTAACGTCTCAGAGTTGGTGACCTGGATGGTCCTTTTAGGTCTATATTGACTGAAAGTTACATTTATTTGTCGTACGTACTGAGTTCGGTCGAGACCGAACTCACGTACTGAGGAGAGGAGGGAGAGGATTACAAAGAGAGAGAGAGAGAGAAAAATTAACTTCCTATTAACGAAATGAAATTACACAACAAAAGACGGCATGTAGTTGTACTTAGTCGGAATCCATATGTATACAGGGAAGGGAGAACTTGGAGGGTAGGTGGAAGGGGGGGTAGGGTGGGGAGATGNAAAAGACGGCATGTAGTTGTACTTAGTCGGAATCCATATGTATACAGGGAAGGGAGAACTTGGAGGGTAGGTGGAAGGGGGGGTAGGGTGGGGGATGTAACAGTGGCTCGTGGTCTAAACTTGAGGCAGACAGTATGTCATTTAAGGCTACTATGGACTTCGTTTCCGAAGTGTCTTCGCATTGAGGGTCATAGAGTCTTCTTTCCCAAACGGTTCGTTTACTTCTTCCGTTTGTCTTTGTCTCCCTTTATATGCATTTAACAGAATCTTTTTATTAAGCAAAAATAGAAAATTTAATACTTGTGTACTTTTGTGTCCATATCCTCTAAATCTTATATGTCTTGTTTCAATGTACATCAGGGTGACATCTCTTTTCATTAAGAACACATAAATAATTTCATAAGAAAAAAAAAGCTAATTTTATCGTTATGGAGAAAGGAGTTCTTTTGAAAGTTAAGTTTAAAAGTGACTTCAGTATAATCAGGAGACATTCGAACTTATAAAGGGGGACAACTGTTTATTTTCTGACACACAGACTTATCCGGTATATAAACAAGTCGAAATCTGAGTAACTTACTTAAGACACAAAGGAACCTAAATTTTCGTCAAGTAACGAGAAATAAAATATCAGAGTACCACTGTCAGTTCTCTCGTATTCATACATATACAAAATCTTTGAGTCCGGACTCTTGTCTTTTCTCTTTACAGTGATATTGTTCATAAATAAAGGGAAAAACTCAATGAATAGAGACATACTGGCGGAGACTCATAATTGCGTACATACACCTTAGATTTACTATTATGTCTACTTGGTTAAAAGTTCCGTCTTTATCTCTGTGCCTACATTTTTTCTTTACATACCTGTGGTTCCTTCTTGTCCCCTCCAACCCTACTTAACCTTCTAACCCTAACTGTACATGCGTGACGACACATATTTTGTCTGTTGATCACTCTTGGACCACGTATCGTGGCCCTTGAGATGAGTCACACGAGACCACTGGATTTACCCTTCCTTTCGGATTTTTCTCCCCTATAGACATATACATATGGACTAAACGGGATGACATGTTGTCTTTGATTGTGTTATAACATTTCGTTGATGTTATTTTTAATTTTGTTCTTTTAGTGTTCATAATTTACGAATACGTAAATAAGTTTTCCAGACGTGTATAACACAAATTAAATTATAGTTTTATACGAAATTTTGACTATTCCTCTTAGAATTCTTATTCCGTTAAATATCTCGAATTGTACCATAGTAAAGAGTAAATCATAGATCAAGAAAGGGACACGGTCGGAATACGATGACGAAATGTTCTGTTATTGGGGTAAATCGGTGGTCTTGTCAAGGTACTGTGTCGAAGACAATATTAGACGTACAATGTCTACTCCTTTACTTACGAATCTCTCCAAATTCAGTGTACAGGTTAAAGTGGGTCGATTTCATCTATTCATGATTTCATCTTTGAACTTGGATCTGAAAGAGTTTATGGTTTCGTGATCCAAAACCGAGGCGACCCCGAGTAAATGTCCTGTGCCAGTACCTTCGGTTCCTAATCTCCCTTTTAATCTTCAATGATACTCTTTATCGTACTACATCTCTATTCTTTTCGTCTCGTTTAGTGTCTCGTCAATAAATGGTCCCTATATTTGAACCTAATGTGATTGGAGATTGAGGACTAGTAATTTTCCCCATATAAATTTTCTGTCACATTTCATCAGTCATCTGTGATTCGTAGACGATACGTAATTTACCACCGTTATACGAATCTTCGTCACATCTCTTCTAACAGCCTCTTCCGTTACCGTGGGGTGAGGTCATGAGACGGACCATTTAGGATACCTACCTCCTCGGACCACCCGACGTCAGGTACCCCAGCGATTCTCAGCCTATGATGACTCGCTGAAGTGAAAGTGAAAAGTGAAAGTACGTGACCTCTTCCTTTACCGTTGGGTGAGGTCACAAGAACGGACCTCTTAGGGTCCTTGTCCCCTCGGACCACCCGACGGCAGATACCCCAGCGTGTCTCAGCCTGTGCTGACTTCACTGAATCGTCGTCGTCGTCTCTTCTAACATATTGTCTTACTTCGTGAACGGGTCCACCAAACCACCTTCTTGTCTTTAATCAACCCTTACCTCCACCTATGATATGGTATATAATGATTACATAGACTTGATTTTAGATCTACGTCGTCTTACGTCACTGTATGTACTACACAAAACTGGTAGGTTTGTTTATAGTGGACTCGGAAAAAATTCTGTATTTCTTGAAACCCTATTCACACAGTTACGACGACGACGATTCAGTGAAGTCAGCACAGGCTGAGACACGCTGGGGTATCTGTCGTCGGGTGGTCCGAGGAGGCAGGGACCCTAAAAGGTCAGTTCTTGTGACCTCACCCCACGGTAACTGAAGAGGTTACGTACTTTCACTTTTCAGTTTCACTTCAGCGAGTCAGTACAGGCTGAGAAACACTGGGGTACCTGACGTCGAGTGGTCCGAGGAGGCAGGTAACCTGAGATGTCCGTTCTCATGACCTCACCCCACGGTAACGGAAGAGGTTCATACAGTTATCATTAGTAGATTACCGGAAGTATCACGTATAAGTACGTTGAGATTGAATCGTCACTATCCATGGAAAACAGATTGTAATTTTATTATAAAAGGTATGTGGTAAACATCCTGTATACAAATGCTTTCAAAGGGTATCGAGGACAATTGTTTTTCCCTCCCCCGTCTTTCGATTTGATACGACAGAAAGCGAACTAGGAGAAAAGACTTGTTCCTCAATATAAAAGTTCCAATCAAGAACCCCCACAACCACTTCCGATTCTAACACTTTGACTCAAAATTTCATATTTTTATTTGGGGATGTCTTCACTACTTTAAGGACTCCGGTAATGAACGACAGTAGATAGATGAGTCTCTATCATATGCTTAAAAGTTTCGTTTCGTAGACTGTGTGTCTGATAGTAAGTTATTTACGAAAACATAATACATATATTAGTAGTTATGTCAGACAAGATGTCATGTCATGAACAAATAGAAAAGATAACATTATCTCGAAACACGTATTATAGATGAATACTACCCGATAGTCTGTAAAGAAGGTGACAAAGGGGTAGATAAACGGTAATTTACTACCCTGGTCTACGGCACTATAAGTAAAAGAGTTACAACTCGAAATTCGGTTGAAAAAGTGAGAGGAGAAAGTGAAAATAGTTCTCCGAAAAATCAAGGAGAAGTGAAAGACGGTATTTCCATCACAGTAGACGTATAAGAGGACCGTTAGAACTGAGGTCGCGAAGTAGGTTGGGTCGCAAAGAGTACTACATGAGACGTATATTTAATTTACTCGTCCCACTGTTATATGTCGGAACTGCATGAGGAAAAGGATAAACCTTGGTCAGACAACAAGGTACAGGTCATGATTGACAACGAAGGACTGGACGTATATCTAAAGAGTTCTCCGACCAGTCCATCAGACCATAAAGGTAGAGAAAGTCTTAAAAGGTGTCAAATAACACTAGGTGTGTTTCCGAAACCGTATCAGTTATTTCGTCTTTATCTACAAAAAGACCTGAGAGAACGAAAGGGTACTAGGTCACCTACAACCGTTAAACTAGAGACCAAGGAGACGGAAAAGATTTCGGTCGAACTTGTAGACCTTCAAGTACCAAGTACATAACGATTTCGGACCGAACCTCTTAAAACTCGTAATGAAATGATCGTACACTCTACTCATGTTAACACGCCAGCAAACTCGTAAGAAACCGTAACGGAAAGAATCCCTAACCTTACTTTTGCCTGGAAAAGGTCAGGACACCGGTGACGACTCAAAAGGTTTTAACGACCGTATAACTCACGTCGTGAAAGTGTCGTAGCAGAAAATCCTAAACTTTATCGAGTTGTCCTTAAGGTAGTGGAGGTGATCGAAACAATCATCACTACGAAAGATTTCGGATGAACTGAAGTGTAAGGTCCTACAGACCGAGATCGACTCACTAGTGTGATAGTACTAATAGAACCAGTACTTCTAGAAGAAACATATCAAGAAGATACATAAGAACGGTGGAGAAGAATTATAGAAGACGGAGACAATCCAGGTATAGTAAAGACAGGAAATAGCTCGGGTGGAAACATACTTTACAAGGGAACCATAGAGATTAAAAGAACTTCTCTAGAGATCAGAAAGGGAAGGACAACAAAAGGAGATAAAGAAACGGAACTAGCGACTCCTTCCGAAAAAATAGAGAGGAACGATAAGAAACCTTGAGACGTAAGTCTACCCGTATAGAAAGGAAAAGAGGAAACGAAAAGCGAAGGGAAGAAAAGTGTCGATAAACATTCCCGAGGAACCTGTCGGTAATACGAAAAAACGTAAAGAAAAGGTACCCCTACTAGAACTAGGGACAGAGGACATGTCACAGTACTTGGAGTCAGGTATCAAGTAGTCCGTGAGAATAGATAGTCTAGATCAGGGAATTTAGATAAAGAGTGGGATATTAGTATTCCCTAAACTAAATCCAGTATGGACTCACCAGATTAACAAATGGGGTGAAAGAAGTTAAATTCAGACTTAAAACGTTGTTCCTCAAGTACTACACTCGGTGTCAGTCGAGGGTCAGAACAAAAACAACTGACATATCTCGAAGAGGTAGAAACCGACGTTTCTTATATTAGTCAGACTAAAGCCACACCTAGTAGACCACTACAGGTACACATCTCAGAAGAGAACACAACAACTTTCTCTCACAAACGATACTGGTCACGTAAAAGAACCGTTTTGAGATAATCGGAAACGGGACTAAGTAAGGAATGAGGTTCTGGTTTAAACGGACAATGAGGTCCACAAAGAACTGAAGGATGAAAACGTAAGGTCAGGGGATCTTACTTTTCCTGTAGAAAAACCCCACAATCAAGATTTTCTAGAACATCCAGAAGTATCTTGGCAAGTTGAAGTCGAAGAAGTCGCAATGACCAACGCCATATCCGAACCTAATACAACTATAACTTACCAAACGGAACCTTTGTTTGTCTCTAGTAAGACAGCAAAAACTCTAACGTAGGTTCATGACGTAAAGCCTGAGAACAACTGGTACTACCGATGAGGTAAAGAAGATTCCCTAAGGACGGGTGTCATCATCTATGTTACCAGTAGACTCAATTTAAGTGGGTCAGGTCAGGTAAAATCAGGTGACTAAGGATCTTACAGCTGTAAGTGAGAACGGTAGAGGACAAACTAGTGAAGGTTAAACGGAACTAAGTAACTGGACTGTAAGGTTCAAGGATACGTTGTAACGAGAAATGTCGTAGTCTGGAACGAAGATAGTGGTCAGCGTAGGTATCGACCCATAACAAAAACGAAATCGTTTTGTTATAACTTAATCTCATATCGATTAACCACGAACACGAGTCAGTACAGTCGAGTCCACTATTTCTTAGACGGACGTTACTTCCTCTGGACCCAAGATAGGGACGAAGTACTTCAAGGGGACCTCTTCCCTTACCCCTGGTTGAGGTCATAAGAACGGACCTCTTAAGGTACCTGTCTCCTCGGACCACCTGATGTCAGGGACCCTAACGTTTCTCAGCCTATGCTGACTCGTTGATTGTTAGTGTTAAACACGAATACGAGTCAGCACAGGCTGAGACACTGGGGTACCTGACATCAGGTGGTCCGAGAAGACAGGTACCTTAAAAGGTCCGTTCTTACGACCTTACCCAACGGTAAAGGAGGAGGTCCCTCAGAAGGACTGAGTCTCTAGTTTGGGTGTAGAGGATACAGAGGACGTAACCGTCCATCTAAGAAACGGTGACTCGGTGGACCGTTTAGTCCGGAATCCCAAAGTAATCGTCGTAACTGTCATAGTGTTCCGACTCTAAAGACTAAGTACTTGTCACATTACTTGAACTGATTTCGAACCGGTTCCTCCCTCATAAACAGTTATCTAACCAGTCTTCTACTTCTTTAAATGTGTAGTACACTAAAAATTTCGTTTGGTCAAAATTACATTAAATAAATTTTTCATTTCTTGTTTCGTTTTTTGTAAGTGGGTAAAGAAGGTGGATGGAGAGGGAAAACAAAATATCTACGTCTACTATATTTTTATAATATATAATCAGTGAGTCAGTACAGGCTGAAAAACGTTGGGGTACCTGACATCGGGCGGTCCGAGGAGACAGGTACCCTAAGACATCCGTTTTTATGACCTCACCCAACGGTAAAGGAGGAGATCCCCTGGAAGGGTTGACATGTATTTTCTCTGAAGTAATTACACGTAATCTCCTATGGGGTCCAATTGACAGTATCTTTTGACAGAGAACTCGGAAATTTAAGATATGGTTAATATATGGAGACCAACCGGTTGACAAATAAAGAAATGAATCCAAAATTCCACTTACTGGACCCCGATAAACAAAGGTAGTTGAACTAACGCTTATATTTCCGCGTCAACTTAACAGACAAAAAGAACGGTAGGAGTCTTCTAACGACGTCTTTATGAGATACTAAGAGTAAGAAAAGTCGAATGTTATGTTTATCGAATAATAAAAAACGTTGGATACAGAATATTATTTAGTCACGACTTTTTAATTTATCTTCTTATAAGTCAACTATATCTATTTATGTATATATGTACATACAAAAGTTAAGGTGTATATTTGCTCTAACATGTTTATCATAAACAGAAAGAAACAGACTGAATAAAGGGATTCGTATTACGGGAGTTGCAGGTAGGTACAGTAACGTTTACGGTTCTAAAGTAAACAAAAATACCAACTTATTATAAGGTCAAGGACACACGTACATACGTGTGTACGAACATACAAACCTAAGTAGGTAGGTAACTACCTACATGAATCCTACCCAACCGAGAACATTTATTACGACGTTATCTGTACCCCACGTATATAGAAAAGTTTACTCACAAAAACAAGACAAACCTCTTTACGGGTCTCCACCTTAACGTCCTAGTATACCATCAAAATAAAAATTAAAAAACTCCTTTGACGTATGACAAGAGGTATTCACTGACGTAGTTAAATGTAGAGTGGTTGTCACATGTCCACAAGGGAAAAGAGGTATAGGAGAGGTTATGAACGATAAAACAGACAATCAGTAAGATTGTCCATACTTCACTATAGAGAAACAATAAAACTAAACGTACAGGAACCACTAATTGTTAGAAAAGTAACCGGTAGACATAAAACTAGAAGACGGATGAAAAATTGACTCGACAAGTCAAAGAACGATATTTCGAAATACTCAAGAAACGTATAAAACGTATAATCGGGGAATGACCTATATACTAAATGTTTATAAAAGAGGGAAGGACATCCAACGTAAAAGTAAGACAACTACTAAAGGAAACGACACGTCTTAGAAAAATTAAATAAAAACGAAAAAACGAAAGTAAAAACCACAGTCTAAAATTTTTTAGTAGATACTCGAATGACGGAAATAAAAGAAGATCCTCACAATACTAAAGTCCAGAATAAAAGTTCAGAAATTAGATAAAGTTCAATTAAAAACACATACTATATTCCATCACCCCCTCGAAGGGAGTATCGAGTCGACCATTTTTAGGCGGACGTTACGTCCTCTGGACCAAGCTAAGAACCAAGACCTTCTAGGGGACCACTTCCCTATCCGTTGGGTGAGTCTATAAGTACCCGAAGGGACCACCGGGTCGACCATTTCTTGGACGGAAGTCACACCTTCTGGACCCAAACTAGGGACCCAACCCTTCTAAGGGACCTCCTCCCGTACCGTTGGGTGAGGTCATAAGAACGGACCTCTAGGGATACCTGTCTCCTCGGACACTCGATGTCAGGTACCCTAAAGTTTCTCAATCCTTACTGACTCTCTGATTCGTGTCGTGTCGTATTCCATCCCCCAGGTCAAAGTATGAAAAAGTACACCGACAAGGTAAAAAGTTGTGGTAAATGATTTCTCTGACGGAAAAGATGTAACATATCAGAACCAAGGAAACAGTATCTAATTAACTGGGATATATTCACGTAAATGAAGACCACGACATAAGACAAGGTCATTAGAGACACAGACAAAAAATACGATTCTAGTGTGACAAAATATCCACAAACATTATATCAAACTTTAGTCCCTCATACTACGGAGGTCGAAACAAGAAGGAGTTCTAACGAAACCCAAAAGTCAAAAGGTTTTTGTATTTCTGACTGGATTTGGGCAAAAGAAGTAGATTGTCTAATTAGGGAAATCTATTCCCATTTTATTCCTGTAAGTGAAATCGTTTGAAAGTAAAACTTGGTGTGTTTACACATAAAATTTTAGGAGATTTAAGATCCAACACCGGACAACAATTTGACCAAAATTGTTCCCCGTGAACTAAAGAACGAGTTTTAGGGAAGACTATCTATGTTCAAAAATAAAAAGAAGACCACAACTCTAATTTCCTAAATCACATTCCGGGTTCTTATCTATAGGAATTATCCTAACTCTGTTAGTTTGGTTAATGGTATAAAATGATTCTCGTAAGAAATACACTCCCTCTTCGATTCTTATTTGGAATCGAGAATCTTAGAAGTTTAATAGATTGAAAGTGACACAAATGAACTGAAGTTGTCGTTGTTGTCGTCGTCCTAGGGAAAAACAATCTTAATAGGACCCTTTAAGAAATTTAATAGAGAAGTCTACACCGAATAGAGTGGTAGACAGTGGTGACGTCCTTTAAATCGTAAATTAAGTTTGTGAGAAGTCACGTATTAGAAAACTCCAGTTGGTCCTTCGAGTCTTTCTATTCCTTTTTGTTGTAACTATTTGTGATTAACTCCTAGGTAGTGACGGAGCACGACAGGATCCACCATTCCCTAGGGACTGTCACTTTCGTGATAAATATCGGATTTGTCCCTCTGTTTGTTTGTAATACGTTAATATATAGTAAAACTGTTCACGACAGTATCCTGTTCACGATAACTTTGAGTGTTCTCATAGATAGATCAAAGAACCCAACTCAACTCTAAACCTTCTACTCCCACCTCCTTTACACTCCCACACCTACACTCACATACACACACGTACACACATACGCACACACACGTAACCCGTAACCTTCAACCTCTCCTCGTCACCAGAGAAATCGTCTCTCTCCCCTTCTTTCTCCACGTTCTCCACTACATATTTACCTCTGAGTTTCCTATCTCATCTCTAATAAGACTTCCTTCGTCCCCACACCCGACGCCACCCTCCACCCATGTCCTTCCCACAAAAAAAATTAACCCCATATCAACAAAATGTTACAACACAATCAAAGACGATATGTTACTTTACTTAGTCAATATACATGTGTATATAGGGTCACTTTTTCGTCCGAATTCTGATTTATAAATTTTTTTTGGATTCTAGTATCGTGGACGGGGGTTACTTCACTTCACTTCAGCGAGTCAGCACAGGATGAGAAACGCTGGGGTGTCTGACATCGGATGGTCCGAGGAGACAGGTACCCTAAAAGGTCCGTTATCATGACCTCACCTAACGGTAAAGGAAGAGGTCCCCTAGAAGGGTTGGGTCCCTAGCTTGGACCCAGAGGGCGCAACATCTGTCTACGGAATGACAGACTCGGTGGCTCCTTCAGACAGGGGTTCTGATGTACCGTTTATCTTCCCCCTTTTCACCTTCATCACTGTCTAAAGGAGAAGCACCCGAGGTTTCAGTGAGACCTGCCACTGACGTCGGTACTTTAATCTTGTGGTAACGAGGAACCGTTCTTTCGCTACTGTTTGGATCCATCACATAACTCTTTGTCTCTGTAATGAGACGGTTGCTTCCAGGTATATCAGTTCTCATACCAGAAGGGTCGCCAGCCCATGTCAACACTCTCGACCTGGCACTTTTTCCGTCTTGTGGTTCAGTAACTACGGAATTATAACACCACGACCTCTTCTGGGACTTTCGGGGAACCTGTTGTTCCTCTAGTTTGGCTAGTTAGAATTCCCTCTAGCTGGGACTTATAAGTGACCTTCTTGACTACGCTTTCGAGATCATAAAACCAGTGGACTACGGTGAATAACCTTTTCAGGGACTACGACCCTTTGTGACTCCCGTCTTCCTCTTCTCCCGTAGTCTCCTACTCTACTGACCTGTCGTAGTGATTACGTCACTTGTACTTGAACTCGTTTGAGACCCTCTACCACTCCCTGTCCCTCCGGACCGCACGACGTCAGAAACCCCGACATCTCTCAGCCTGTGCTGACCTACTGACTTGTTGTTGTCAGGGGAGGGAAGACCTGCAGGGAGGGTGGGGTGGAGGTAGGGTAGGTAGACCCAATAGTGTCTCGTGGTTCGACTCGAGGCACGCGATATCTCGTCGAAGGGTGACCGATAGTCCAAATGTGTACCGTCACGTATATACACTCAGGGTTAGAGGGTGAAGTGGAGTGTAGACGATGGGACAGAGGCACACAGACAAGGGATGCAGAGTTTATGTAAGGATTAGGACGGGACTTCTATCCAAGTAGACATGTAAAGATTTTCTTCATTATGGTACACGTTTCCGAGTTCCCGTTTTTGTTATATACAAATTGAATTCTGAAATCTATTTATGAAGAGTTCGAAATTACTCTTACACTTAGGGTACTCATATCACAGTTTTACGTCTAGACTAAGTCATCGAGATCCCGTCCAGTACTCTAGGACCCATCGTTGTTCGAAGGTTCTCACGACGACCATGTATCTGACTTGAAGCTCATCGTTATATTTTTGCTGAGTTAAAGGTCATCACCCAGTGAAGTAAGAGACCACTTTAGTGACTTATAAGGAATTCGATAAAAGTAGTGATTTCCAACCGGATGAATAAGTGTAACGTACTTAGTAACTAACGTCATACCACCGTTGAGTCCTAGAGTAACTGTATGCTGTAACAAGATGTTTCCACAGACGAAGAGGAGGATATTATGAAAATTTCAGCGATGAAATTTAAGACGAAACCACGGAAGGAAGGATCGAACTAGAAGGAGGAGTGACTTTACGTAAGTCATCAAAGTCGCACTTTGGTCTACCTTTCCTACACGAATTATTTATGACAGTTGTGAACAGTTTTAGTTTGTTTTTACAGGGTCCCTTCATAAATGTAGGAAGGGGTAATTCTCGTTCAATATTCCGACACGACATAGAACTGTCGTCAAGAAAGTTACAGTCAAACACGAGTAAAAATTATTTACGTACTCAAAGTACAAGAACGGTAGCGACAGAGTAGGACATCGTCGTTCACAAGACGAAGATCTCTCTTTTATAAAAACGTCTATGAGACTTTTAAGGTAGAGGAAGGGTTTCCGTACCCTTATCTAACTCGACCCAACATCAGTGGATGACCTTTGAATGTAAGTACAGTGCACTAAATTTTCTACGTGGAGAGATCTATATAAAATCTATATCCGTAGTAATTTAACTAAGTATTACACAAAGTCCCCTCGTCTTCTACGTAACTCCCGTGTAACAATTAAAACGATATCTACCAATCGGAATTTGTGTACCTCGGTCGGGACGTCCGTTCGTTGTGAAAGTTTAGGGAAGAAGTGGAAGTGGAGACTGATCCTAGAGTTAGAGTGTTAGTAGAGTTTCCGTCTTTCTAAAAGTATGGTCCTATATACACCCAGTCAGTCAAGTCAATTCAGTGAGTCAACACAGGCTGAGAAACGCCGGGGTACCTGACGTCGTGCCGTCCGGAGGGACAGGTAGTGGTTGAGGGTCTCGAACGAGTCGAATGCAGGTAGCTCAGTCACTACGGTAGGTTGGTAGAGTAGGAGACAACAAGGGAAGAGGACGGAAGTTAGAAAGGGTTATCGTCCCAGAAACGGTCACTCAGTCGAGAGGCGTAATCCACCGGTTTTATAACCTCAAGGTCGAAGTTGTAGTCAGGAAGGTTACTTAATAAGTCCTGACTAAAGGAAATCCTAACTGACCAACCTAGAGGAACGTCAGCTTCTCTGAGAGTTCTCAGAAGGGGTTGTGGTGTCAAGTTTTCGTAGTTAAACCGTGAGCCGAAAGAAATATCAGGTCGAGAGTATAGGTATGTACTGATGACCTCTTTTGTCTCGAAACTGATCTACCTGGAAACAACCGTCTCATTATAGAGACGAAAAATTGTACGACAGATCCCACCAGTATCGAAAAGAAGGTTCCTCGTCTTTACAGGTCAAGATTGACAACCAGGCGAATCTCCAGGTATGGTAAAGACAGGAAATAACACGGGTAAAAACATACTTTACAAGGGAACCATAGAGATTAAAAGAACTTCTCTAGAGATCAGAAAGGGTAAGATAACAAAGGGAGAAAGAAACATAACTAGTGACTCCTTCCGAAAGAATAGAGAGGAACGATAAGAAACCCTAAGACGTAAGTTTACCCAGATAGAAAGGAAAAGAGGAAACGGAAATCAAAGAGAAGAAAGAGTCAATAAACATTCCGGAGGAGTCTATTGGTAAAACGGCAAAATGTAAAGAAAAAGAACCCCTGGAGAGGTGGTACTGGGCGGACAGAACCCACCGGGGTGTGCCGTACCGAATCAAAGTAACTCAATCTGTTCCGACACCAGCCACACTAATCTCACTGATCAAAAGACACTAATAGCAAAGTCACACGGATGGGAGACTACGGGAGAACGTTGTGGATGGCAGAATGAACCCAAAGAGAATGGAACCTGCACTCCATAGAGAAGTGCCGACGAGGTCGTTTCGCTTCGTCGTGAGGAATGGAACCTACTCCCCATTGAGTAGTGGTGGTGGGGAGGACTGGAACTTGCACCTCATCGAGGAGAGTCGGGAGGACACGGACGTGTCGGTGGCGAGTAATCTGTACCCCATCGTGGAGGGCCGACGGTGGGGACCGGAGCCCGTTCTCCATACTGTCTTACACCGGGTGACCTCTTCCCTTACCGTTTGGTGAAGTCATAAGAACGGACCTCTTGGGGTACTTGTCATACTTTTCCGTTTTACTATTCTAGGACTTTCTCCTTAAGGGGTCCACCCATCCACGGGTCATACGACGACCTCTAGTCACCTCTTTATTGAGGTCTTTCTTACTTCCCTACCTCGGTTTCGTTTTTGTTATGGGTCGACACCTACACTGACCACTATCTTCGTTCCAGGGTACGACATTTCTCGTTATAACGAATCCTTTGACCTTGCAGTCCAGGTACTTAGTTCCGTTTAACCTTCACCAGTTTGTCCTCTACCGTTCTCACTTACAGTTGAAAGATCCTTAGTCACTTAATTTTACCTGACCTGACCCACTTAAATTGAGTCTACTGGTAACATAGATGATGACGTCCGTCCTTAGGGAATCTTCTTTACCTCATCGGTAGTACCAGTTGTTTTCTCAGCTTTACGTCATGAACCTACGTTAGAGTTTTTGCTGTCT
Source organism: Capra ibex (assembly GCA_006410555.1). Lineage (NCBI taxonomy): Eukaryota > Metazoa > Chordata > Mammalia > Artiodactyla > Bovidae > Capra > Capra ibex. The sequence goes on from SJYO01016970.1 coordinate 16,792,609, forward strand.
TACTAGAGACAAGTAAAGGTTCCGTTTGGTAAGTTACAGTGCCATTAGGTTCAGATACGGGGTGGGACATTACAACTTCTTCGACTTCAACTTGCCAAGATACTTCTAGACGTTCTCGAAAATCTTGATTGTGGGGTTTTTCTACAGAAAAAGTAAGATCCCCTGACCTTACGTTTTCATCTTTCAGTTCTTTGTGGACCTCATTGTCCCTTTAAACAAGAACCTTACGCCTTACTTCGTCCCGTTTCTGATTATCTCAAAACGGTTCTCTTTCGTGACCATTATCGTTTGTGGGAGAAGGTTGTTGTGTTCTCTTCTAAGATGTGTACCTATAGTGGTCTACCAGTTGTGGTTTTAGTCTAACTAATATAAGAAACGGCCGTTTCCACCTCTTCGAGATATGTCAGTCGTTTTTGCTCTGGTCCTCGGCTGACACCGAGTCTAGTACTTGAGGAATAAAGGTTTAAGTCTGAATTTAAGTCTTTCATCCCTTTTGGTGATCTGGTAAGTCCATACTAAATTTAGAGAATACTAATATGTCACTTTCACTCTTTATCTAAATTCCCTGATCTAGACTATCTGTCTCACGGACTACTTGATACTTTACTCCAAGCACTGTGACATGTCCTCTGTCCCTAGTTCTGGTAGGGGTTCCTTTTCTTTACGTTTTTTCGTTTTACTGACAGACCCCTCCGGAATGTTTATCGACACTTTTCTTCTCTTCGCTTTTCGTTTCCTCTTTTCCTTTCTATATTCGTAAACTTACGTCTCAAGGTCTCTTATCGTTCTTCTCTATCTTTTCGGAAGGAGTCCCTAGTTACGTTTCTTTATCTCCTTTTGGTGTCTTACCCTTTCTGATCTCTAGAGAAGTTCTTTCAATCTCTATGGTTCCCTTGTAAAGTACGTTTCTACCCGAGCTATTTCCTGTCTTTACCATACCTGGATTGTCTTCGTCTTCTATAAGTCTTCTCCACCTTTCTTGTGTGTCTTCTTGACATGTTTTTTCTAGAAGTACTGGTTCTATTGGTGTTACCACACTAGTGAGTCGATCTCGGTCTGTAGGACCTTACACTTCAGTTCACCCGAAATCTTTCGTAGTGATGTTTGTTTCGATCACCTGCACTACCTTAAGGTCACCTCGATAAAGTTTAGGATTTCCTACTACGACACTTTCACAACGTGAGTTAGACGGTCGGTTAAACCTTTTGAGTCGTCACCGGTGTCCTGACCTTTTACAGGCAAAAGTAAGGTTAGGGTTTCTTTTCGTTACGGTATTTTACGAGTTTGATGACGTTTTAACGTGAGTAGAGTGTGCGATCATTTCAATACGAGTTTTAAGAGGTTCGGTCCGAAGTCGTTAAACACTTGGTACTTGAAGGTTCTACAAGTTCGACCAAAATCTTTTCCGTCTCCTTGGTCTCTAGATTAACGGTTATAGGCGACCTAGTAACTGTTTCGTCTTTTTGTACATAAAAACGAAATAACTGATACGGTTTCGGAAACTGACACACCTAGTGTTATTTGACACCTTTTAAGACTTTCTCCACCCTTATGGTCTGGTGGACTGGACGGAGATCTTTGGATATACATCCAGTCCTTCGTTGTCAATCTTGACTTGTACCTTGTTGTCTGACCAAGGTTTAACCTTTTCCTCATGTAATTCCGACATATAACAGTGGGACGAATAAATTGAAGATACGTCTCATGTAGTACTCTTCGTGACCTGACCTTCTTTGTGTTCGATCTTAGTTCTAACGGCCCTCTTTATAGTTATTGGAGTCTATACGTCTACTGTGGTGGGAATACCGTCTTTCACTTCTCCTCGATTTTTCGGACAACTACTTTCACTTTCTCCTCTCGCTTTTTCAACCGAATTTCGAGTTGTAAGTCTTTTGCTTCTAGTACCGTAGGCCAGGGTAGTGGAGTACCGTTTATCTACCCCTTTGTCACCTTTGTCACAGTCTGAAATAAAAAGACCCGAGGTTTTAATGACGTCTACCATTAACGTACTTTAATTTTCTGCGAATCAGGAACCTTCCTTTCAATACTGGTTGGATCTATCGTATAAGTTTTCGTCTCTGTAATGAAACGGTTGATTCCAGGTAGACTAGTTCCGATACCAAAAAGGACACCAGTACATACCTACACTCTCAACCTGACACTTCTTTCGACTCGTGGTTTCTTAACTACGAAAACTCGACACCACAACCTCTTCTGAGAACTCTCAAGGAACCTGACGTTCCTCTAGGTCGGTCAGGTAAGATTTCCTCTTGTCAGGACCCACAAGAAAGCTTCCTTACTACGATTTCGACTTTGAGGATATGAAACCGGTGGAGTACACTTCTCAAGTGAGTGACCTTTTCTGAGACTACGACCCTCCCTAACCCCCGTCTTACTCTTCCCCTGCTGTCTCCTACTGTACCAACCTACCGTAGTGACTGAACTACCTGGACTCAAACTCACTTGAGGTCCTCAACCACTACCTGTCCCTCCGGACTACAGGACGTCAGGTACCCCAATGTTTCACAACCTATGGTGACTCGTCTTAACTTGACTTGACATATTAGTATTCCTTAAAGTAAATCCAGTATGCACTTACCACAGATCACCAAAAACGATGAAAGAAGTTAAATTCACACTTAAAACGTTATTCCTCAAGTACTAGACTCGGTGCCAGTCGAGGGTCAGAACAAAAACGACTGAACATCTTGAAGAGGTAGAAACCGACGTTTCTTATATTAGTCAGACTAAAGCCATAACTGGTATACCACTAGACCACTGAACCGCAAAGAAGAAATAGGTACTGATTGAGTCGTCAATTTGAAAATACACATATTATTAGTGACACCATAACACCGATGAGAGGGACAACAGAGGCTGCCATTCCTTAGACGGACGTCACCCCCACTGGGTCCAAGCTAGGGACCCAGTCCTTCTAGGGGACCTCTTCTCTTACCGATAGGTGAGGTCATAAGAATGGACCTCTTAAGGTACACGTCTCCTCGGACCGTCCGATGTCTAGTACCCCAGGGTTTCTCAGTCTGTGCCGACTCTTTACACCGATGGACGTCGGTACGTGTTACACGAAATACCCTTTTGTTCCTCGAAGGTACCGACTAGAAAATGAGATTGGATCCAAGGGACTAAAACCTGGATAGGTTGAAAGGGATTCAATCTACACTAGGAGGAAATCTCTCTATGACTAACGACTTCGAGATAAAGATAACACAAAACATAGTCCAAACACAGGTAGAGTAAAGAGTCGGAAGGAGGAAGGGCGAGAGTCCTAACGATTGGGACGTTACTCTGTACCCCTTACAGGGTTGTGACCTGAATTTAGGAAACCACCGGACCTACCTTCACTAGGAGGTCCAGTGATCTCTACGGGTTACCTGTATCGTCTTCGTCCCGTCCGTCGATACATCTGAGAAATCGGACAGAGAGACTTGAGGACGCGGTCTCGAAACTGACCGAGGATGATTCCTATTATTGAGTTAAAGAAAACTCAGTACCCGGTTCAACAATATCTAACATCAATGGAACCAGCCACTAGGACAGAAGGTACACATTTACTAAATCTTAGAGTGTTACTATTGGACAAACCACATTTTCAGTTTGAGTGGACACCGGCTCTTTCGCAAGTCTTCCAGACCTTGACCCAAACTCCCTCTTAGTCAATGACTGCCATTCATCCCATATCCGGGATGTAACGTTCTACGGACTTTTTTGTCCCGACTTTTGAGTCTGAGAGTTACTATGAAACTTTCACTCCAGGTCTCGATCGTCCCTGGTGTCTGAACTGACGTTCGTAAAGTAAATATTTACTTTTTCTCTGTCTGTGACTTTTCGATCCGTCACAGAACCGATTCCACAACCTTGGTCCTAGATCTCAGTCAATGGAAGAGGGTGACAAAGGACTAGGGAGGGGGAGGAAGAAGGAAGAAGAAAGGAAGAAGATAGGGACGGAAGGAAAGAAGGACAGTAGGAAGGAAAGGGTCAGAAAGGGATCAAGTAGTTTTTATTATACCTACGACAGAAAAGTAAGATAAGGAGTTCCACCGTCAATGAGTCTTTTGTTATGTATTACAAATTTTGTTTTATCTAAAACGAACTTAATAAGATACTTTAACAATGGGTTTAAAAACTAGACAATGTCTCATGACAGACGCCAGTACATTTTTTTCTTACAATAAGTACCATCAATTATTGTCTTTATGTTTACCTGATGTACGTACGTTATAAACTGAATACCGATTAACGTTACGTCACTTTTAACTGATTAAGTCTTGGAGTTCGCACTCCGAATATCCAATAAATCTTTGTGTTACAAATAAATTGCCTAGAAGACAAAGCACGAAAAATTAGACTTCTTTTTTTTAAGATATACAACCCAACTATTAATGTATTTCTCAGTAATCTGTTATAAAGTTTTTTTACACAAAATTACTTAACATGTACAAAATACACCAGTTGTTGGTGTTTTTATTTTATACATCTGACCTCTATAGTCATATGAAAATTTTTTAGATCTAAACGTATAAAAAGTCTTCTTTTAATAAGTCGGATTAAATTTATATGTTCTTCGGGAGACTTAGAATTATAAAGAGTCGAGTCGAGTCATTCAGTGAGTCAGTACGGACTGAGAAATGCTAGGGTACCGGATATGTCAGGTACCTTAAGAGGTCCAGTCTTATGACCTCACCCATCGACAAGGGAAGTTATAAGATCTTGATAAAAGATTTTTATTAAAACTAAAAATAGTACAGAACTCCGATATATTCGTCAAAGTCTAAAAAAATTTATAAATATGTGGGGACATATATCAGTTCGGGTGGTTCTAAACTGCCCTTGTCCCCTCCTCCTAAATTCAGATCTTAAAACCTCTGTTCTTTCAATTCTATGACAGAGGTCAGTGTCCCTACTATTTTTCTACTGGACACAAAAGATTTCGAGTACAAGAAGAGTACCATGGTGTGACGAAGGGTTAATTTTAACAAAAGGAGAGTAAACTTTTTTATTATACTCATAAAAAATACATAAGTAAAACCGACTCATCTTTATTACACTGTTACCTTTCTTATAATGAACCCAAAATTTTGACGAACGACTTCTTTTACACAGTTGAGACGATCTTTAGTACGTCTACACAGGTCACCTCCCACTACCCAGTGTTAAAATATAAGTCTTACCTTATCCAGTAGCACCAAGGTGGTTTATACTTTCACTTTGGTCGTTCCTTTGTTTGTAGTTACAGTCGTCTTCGAAACGTCACAGGTCGAGTTAGACTTTTCTACTAAAACGTATTTCGTGTAACACGAAGAAAGAAAGACTTATACGTCTACTGAGTGACTTACACAAGAAAAAACACAAAACCCCTTGTTTGTCGTCGAACCTCAGTGGGGACTACATGGTCCAAGGCCTTTGCGTCGTCCCGTCGTGGTCGCGGTCGAGCCCTTCATCGGACCCGCCGAGGTAGTGACGCACATTCTTCCATTGTGATGGAGATTGTGGCGAAAGAGACTTGACTGACTCGACTAACTTGTGACCAAACTCAAAAGTTCGTGAAGAAGATTTCGTCTTTGTCGTCATTTTGACGTGTCGTTTGAGTACGTGTCAAACGAGTATCCCTATTGGGGGACTACTGTAATTTGTATATCAAGTACCTTTACTAGTCTTTTTAGTTCGTAAAGTCTTTCCAGACTAAATTTTTTAAATTCGGAGGTCAGTATGTTGTGTGGAGGTTGGAAAAGATAATCGAGAAGGATTTGAATTGATACCTATTCCCGAAGAACCTAGAGGAATGTCTTTTTAAAAGTGTCTAAAACTTACTGAGTTGAATAATATCATTCAAGGATTCAGATATAGATTCTTTTTATGTAAGTACCGACAAAAGAAAATCGACAAAAGAATTTCCCCTCCCATGTGAACCAATAAAATAATCCTTGTCTTAACGTAAAGGATCTCTTATCTAAAATCTTTACTATTTGTTTAGAATGGAAGTCTGTGAACCTCTTTCAACAGTAAACTTGTTGTATTTTAGTAGATTAAATTGCCAGGGTAAAAAGTTCGGTTGGGTTGGGTTAAAGTCCGAGTCTTTAAATTTCCGTTTACGAGTGAATGGATAAATTACGTAAACAGTAATAAACTACGACTTAAGGTCTCCTTTCACATAAAGAAAAGAACTTTTGTTCTTTTTAGTGTGACCTAATAAAGTAAATAACAATTTTTTTCAAGTTAATATTTCTTACGAATATCAAATATGTAATTCTGTTGAATAAAATGGCTAGTACAAAATATACATATAAATTAATACTATTGTATTACACGTAATATATACGTATGTATAAAGTCAGATAACTAATGACAAACCTCACTTAGTCGTCATAAGACAAACACACTAAAACATATCAAAAGTTCATGGTTTCTTTAGTTTATAGAAGCTATCTCTTGTATGTAACGAATAAATTTTTCATTGTAATTTGTATTAGAATTTTTTATAAACGTACGTATATAAGTATTGATTTATATTTTTATTTACACGGACTAATTAATTCCGTGTGCACAATATATTGGGATAGAATGATAGTGCACAATGTATTAGAATAAAAGAGAGGAGAATATTGTAAGAACATCTCCTAAGTTTCGATATTTAAAGTCTAAAATTACATCTTCTGACTCCGGGACATTACGTTTGACCAAAACTCAACGAATACTTTCTTGATTTCGACGTCCAAAGTCCGTCGAAACCAGATAAGTGGAGACATTGAGATTTAATATTTCAGTAGTGGTCTACGATATAGAAAGTATTCCGATTTAATAAAAATTAAATAAGATTGAAAACTTATTGAGATAAAGATAACTAATCTTAAGGTCACCGTAAATTTTCTTCCTAACTTCGGTCTGACGGACTTAAACTGTGTGTCAAGATACTAATGATCAACACACTAAAACTCGTTTAATGGAGAAGTACAGAGTTAAACGAGTAGACTCTTTTCTATAATAATGGGTAAAGTGTCCCAACTCTACGTCCAAGAAGTTACTCACGTAGTTATCCTTTACGAATCTTGTCACGGACTCTATGATATATAGAAGTTTTTATTTCCAATATGATAGTACATTCTTAGCTTAGCGGTCAGATACAGGTTACGTCCTATGTTGTACGAACCCCGACCACGTGCCCCTACTGGGTCTCCCTACAACACCCCTCCCTCCACCCTCCCCCCAACACCCCTCCCTCCACCCTCCCCCCAAGTACAAACCCTAGCGTACATGTGGGTACCACCTAAGTACAGTCACATACCGTTTTGGTTATGTCATGACATTTCATTTTATTTCATTTTTATTTTTAATTTTTTTTTCTAATAGATATTGATTATAATCAGATTTCTTACCAAAATAGTCGACCATTTGTCACGGTCTTTTTAAGTTATAATCGTAATGGTACGATTCTCTCAATCATGAAATACTAGACAATAAAGTTAATACGAATAAAGGGATCTTTTATCAGTATAAGTAAAAAATTTTTTAGCACGGATTTTCGATTACTTGATTATTATTTCGGTAAACCCTGATTTATCGAAGATCTTTTTCATTTTGTTTAAGTTACTAGATAAGATTTACTAGATAATATATACATATATATATACTAAAATTTTAAAACTTATATTAAGATGAGTAAGGTGTTAATAAAGATCTTGTTGACAATAATCCGACTTGGTATATTTTAAGTGAAAAATAACTAGTAAATAGTTTTTACTGGTTTATACCCATTAAAGTATGTTAGGTTGAATTTGTGTAAATTTTAAAACAATCGAGGATTTCTTTCTATCCCCGAAGGGACCACCGAGTTTACCATTTCTTAGACGGACGTTACGTCCTCTGGACCCAAGTTAGGGACCCAACTCTTCTAGGGGACCTCTTCCCTTACCGTTGGGTGCGGTCATAAGAAAGGACCTCTCAAGGTATCTGTCTCCTAGGAGCACCCCATGTCAGGTACCCCAGTGTTTCTCACCCTGTCCTGACTCACTGAGTGTGTGTGTGTGTGTGTGCGTGTGCGTGTCGTGTGCGTTCGTACGTACGTGTCTTTCTATGTTCCAGTCTAGTGTTTACCGGGGGTGAGATTTTCTTAAACGTCATACCAAACCCTCTCACATGACCACAGACTACACTTTTCAGTTCGTTATTTATCATTCAATTTATTATACTGACGTCACTGTATAGTTCTATCATATTTAATCCACTGTTTACTCGTAATTCTCACAAATATCGATTCTTGTGTCTCTCTGTGACCAAAACATTATCTATTTTTGGAAGTTTTTCTCTTCACCTACAATTAAATCTGAAACTTCATACTAATTCTAAACTTATTTACTTCTCTAATGGGTTGATTTAAATTCTTCCTCTTCGGTTTAATTGCATCCTCTTCGGTTATGAAGACACATACCGTTATAAAAAGATTATAAGTACCATGTAAGGAAAGTAAGAATTCGAGCATTTGTAACGTAAAATTCTGTTAAATCATCGGAATATACGGTATCCAATATGTGGTACACCTGAGATTAACAAAAAGAACGGAAGGTTTTTCGTCGAGTGGTCATAAAGAAGAAGAAACATAGTTCTGGTACCGGGGTGTTATTTTCCGTACTTATAACTTTGAATTAAGGAAATAAATTAAAAATATACAATGATGTTCAACTAAATTCACTAGTACTAATACAAAAGTAACGTAATTAGTGTCCAGTGCCCTTACTCCTTCCATTCCTAGATATACAAGTGTTAACGTGTATATACAAGACATGTTATTAATGTTTTTCGTATTCCTGTTAAGACAGAATCTTTGTCGTTCTGACAGGTCGATTTAGAGATGAGAAGTGTTACTTAGTCGGAAGTCATTCTCATTGTACCTATTGACTTTAGATAACCATTAAGGGGTTTGAGTAAAATACATTATCGAAGTAGAAGAAGAGGTAGTTTGGAAGAATAGTATTGACTGTATAACAATTTAATTGGTCATCTTCTTTATTTTGTTCCCAGGTTTTCTATTACGTAATCAACCTATTAGTCGGAGACTTTTTAACTTTTAACTGGTTTACATAAAGTATACGACATACGAACTGTCACTTAGAGACTCCAAAAACCTTAGGATAGGTCGAAGTCAACAAAATCAAAGAACAACAATTCCTTTATACAGTGACCTGCGGTATCGACACTTTTCCGGTATGGTAATCCTTTTTCTTAAATCACCAGAATAAACTTCCTGTTGAAGAATAAATTGAAGAATTATATACACAAATAAACTCTCCCTGACAGCAAGGGGTCTCGATTCTAATGGTATGGCACGTTAGGGTCGACTATATATGACAGGACCGTAAAACAACTATCTTAGGGGAAAACGAGAGTTTTTAAGGGACCATACGTGTCACAGTATACTAATAGGGTCGAGATCGAAGTCTTAATAAGGAAGGGAAGAAAGAGGGGAAGGAGATTCACGATACTTTTCAATAGTCGATTTGAGTGTGACGCCACAATTATTGATGTGTAGAATTACAACAACATTGTTTATTTTAGACAAAAATGAATTGATGACGATGACGACTTGATCATACTAATAGTGGAGGGATTTGACTGTAACCGTTGACTCGGACATCTCGGACCTGTACTAAAGTCTTAAGATAAGGAGTGTTTCGTCATTAGGTAGGTTCAAAGCTAAATTCGATTGAAACTACAGTGGGATTAAATTACTCGTGGTTCTGGGTAGATTAAGACAAAGTGACTGATACGATTTCGGAAACTGACACACCTAGTGTTGTCTGACACCTTTTAAGAATTCCTCTACCCTTATGATCTGGTAGAAAGGAGGAAGGACTCTTTAGACATACGTCCAGTTCTTCGTTGTCAATCTTGACTTGTACCTTGTTGTCTAACCAAGGTCTAACCCTTTCCTCATGTAGTTCCGACATATAACAGTGGGACGAATAAATTGAATGTACGTCTCATGTAGTACGTTTTATGACCCGACCTACTTCGTTTTCGACCTTAGTTCTGGAAGGTCTTCTTAAAGTTGTTGGAGTCTATACGTCTACTATGGTAAGATTACCGTCTTTCACTTCTCCTTGATCTCTCGGAGAACTACTTCCACTTTCTCTTCTCACTTTATCGACCGAATTTCGAGTTGTAAGTTTTTTACTTCTAGTACCGAAGGCCAGGGTAGTGAAGTATCGTTTATCTACCCCTTTGTTACCTTTGTCACTGTCTGAAAAAAAAAAAAAAACCGGAGGTTTTAGTGACGTCTACCACTAACGTCGGTACTTTAATTTTCTACGAACGAGGAACCTTCTTTTCGATAGTGTTTGGATCTGTCACATAATTTTTCGTCTCTGTAATGAAGTAGGTGTTTCCAGGTAGATCAGTTCCGATACCAAAAAGGTCATCAGTACATACCTACACTCAACTTGATATTTCTTTCGACTCGTGGCTTCTTAACTACGAAAACTTGACACAACAACCTTTACTGAGAACTCACAGGAAACCTGACATTCCTCTAGTTTGGTTAGTTAGGATTTCCTTTAGTTGGGACTAATAAGTAACCTTCCTGACTATGACTTCGACTTCGAGGTTATAAAACCGGTGAACTACGCTTCACGGATGAGTAATCTTTTCTGGGACTCCGTCTCTTTGTAACTTCTATCCTCCTCTTCCCCTGTTGTCTCCTACTCTACCAACCTACTGTAGTGGTTGAGTTACTTGTACTCATACTCGTTCTAGGTCCTCTACCACTTCCTGTCCCTTCGGACCGTACGACGTCAGGTAACCCAACCTTTCTCAGTCTGTACTGACTCACTGACTTGTTGGTGGTCTGGGCCCCTCAAAATTACATACGTCACAACGACAACAAGTCAACGATTCACACAGGTTGAGAAACACTAGGGTACCTGACGTCGTGTGGTCCGAAGGGACAGGAAGTGACAGAGGTCTTCAAACGAGTCTGAGTACAGATAACTCAACCACTACAGTAGGTTGGTAGAGTAGGAGACAACGGGACAGAGGACGGGAGTTAGAAAGGATCGTAGTGCCAGAAAAGGTTACTGAGTCGAGAAAAGTAGGCCACCGGTTTTATAACGTCGAAGTTGAAGTCGTAGTCAAGAAGGTTACCTATAAGTTCCAACTAAAGGAAATCCTAACCATACGTTATATTACGCAAATTTACTACTTTAAGATTTATGACGGACCCTTTTTTTTTACTCTTTCATTTTTTCGACGACCACTTCTCCCCTGTGACCTCGGGAGGTACCACAGAGAATTTTAACAAAGAGTGTACCTGTAAGGGACTACAAAGGAAGGCAATATCCTATTAAGGAGGAATGTTCTGTTTATGTTGGTGGAAACAATTTGACTTAGTATACCTAAAGGGAAAATTTATTCGATTCAATAGTATTTACAATAGGAAAAAACAGATAATTTGTGATTCACTTCACAGGAATTATAAGAGAAATATTATTTAGTTTTAGACAATAGATTTCCCTCCGTCATACCCCTCCCTCCACCTCCCCCCCAAGTCCTACCCCTTGTGAACATGTGGACACCGTCTAAGTACAACTACATACCGTTTTGGTTATGTTATAACATTTCATTAATCGGAGGTTAATTTTATTTATTTAAATATAAAATTTTTTACTGATTGGTTTCCCTTTTTTTTTCCGCCCCCAACCCCCCCTCTCCGTTATTTCACGACACATCGTTTCGACTTAAACCTTAGGTTTCAGGACTCAGTTTAAAGTCCNGTTATGTTATAACATTTCATTAATCGGAGGTTAATTTTATTTATTTAAATATAAAATTTTTTACTGATTGGTTTCCCTTTTTTTTTTCCGCCCCCACCCCCCCTCTCCGTTATTTCACGACACATCGTTTCGACTTAAACCTTAGGTTTCAGGACTCAGTTTAAAGTCCAAAGAGGAAAATGACACACTAGAATCTGGTCACTACATTGAAGAGACTGAGTCTACAGAATTCCCAACCTTTCGGAAGTATGGTTGGGAATTCTGTAGACTCAGTCTCTTCAATGTAGTGCTCAGATTCTCAAACCCGAAGGGAACATCGAGTCGACCATCTCTTAGGCGGACGTCACGCCCTCTAGACTCAAGGTAGGGACCCAACCCTTCTAGAGGACCTCTTCCCTTTCCGATGGGGGACGTCATAAGACCGGACCTCTTAAGGTACCTGAGACATCAGGTACCACAGCGTTTCTCAACCTGTCCTGACTCGCTGTAGGTGAAGGTGAAGTGAAAGTGACCAACGAGTCGCCATTTCTAAGGCGGACGGTCACGTCCTTTGTTCCCAGACTAAGGACCCAACTTATCTAGGGGACTTCCATCCTTTACCGTTGAGTGAGGTCATAAGAACGGACCCTTTAGGGTACCTGTCTCCTAGGACTGTCCGATGTATGTCAAGTACCCCAAACGTTTCTCAACCTGTGCTGAATCACTGGTTTGTTGTTGTACTGTAAATATACGGTTTTCGAAACACATTCAGAAGTCATGTATTAAGTACGAATTATTTTTAATTAAATAAAAATTGGTTTTTTATTTATTAGAAAACAACAACAACAAATCAACGATTCAGTATAGACTGAGAAAAACCTGGGGTACCTGACATCGGGTGGTCCGAAGTGAAAGGTACCCTAAAGGGATCGTTTTTATGACCACACACAACGGTAAAGAAGCCCCCTATAAGGAATGGGTCCCTAGTTTGAGTCTAGAGGACGTAATCATCCACCTAAGAAATGGTAACTCGGTGGCTTCTTCGGGTGTCCCATTTAAAATAAATTCATCTTAACTGTTTGCTTAGACCTACATGGTACGTCACACGAAAGTAGCACAACTAATAGACAACCTGAGAAGAGATCAAACTTTTGTAATACTTTCACTTCACTCTTACGATCAGTCAGTCAACACAGACTGAGAAATACTGGGGTACCTGACATCGGGTGGTCCGAGGAAACAGGTACCTTAAGAGGTCCGTTCTTATGACCTCACCCATCGGTAAGGAAAGAGGTCCCCTAGAAGGATAGGGTCTGTAGTTTGACCTCAGAGGACGTAACGTCCGTCTAAGAAATGGTAGACTCGGTGGTCCCTTCGGGGAACTTTCGTGATATCAGTTACAGTATACAGGTGTTCTCGTCCTGTAAAAACTAAGTACGAAATGCAGTGTCTGACTTCTAAACGATGAGTCGTATATCACCTTGGTTTACGTACTTTTCTTAAAACCTCTTTTTAGTTGTGGAGTTTATAGGAAGAGAAAAATACAGTACAATTAATTTAGGTGGGATCTCAACCTGAATCGTTTCCGTAGTCTGACTTTTGTGCAGTCCAAGGGTCTCCGTTCTAAACTAGAATTGTACTGTAGACTAGTAGAGAAACTTCGAAGTTTTCGTACGAAACCGAACTGACTGGAGAAAATTTGACTGACTTTAAACGACAGTTATCACCGTGTCTACGTTGACTTCTTTTTGTCTCACCTTCGGGGAACTACAAAATGGGACGAGACATGATATGCAAAGTAGAGTCGGGTATAGAAAAACTACTGTACATTAATTGTTTTCGTTAAGTTAATTACGCAAGTACGTGCTCGTATGTTTAACTTTCCGAAAAAGCCTTAGGATAGGAAAAGAGATTTCTATAAAAATAATTAGTCTTAACGTAACGAGAACCGGTTTTCGGGGTCATCATTATGATTGAGGTCCTTCATGTACTACCTTTTATCGATATTAACAGACATAAACATCTTCGACAAAGGAATTTCCTTCCTTCCCGAAAATTTATATATATTGATTCATTGATTTTAAATTTCGTTCCGGTCGTATTGACCCGGTATTAGTGGAAAGAGAACTTCCGAAAGGGAGATCCTATATTGGGTGAGTGTCTAGATATTTGTGAGAAGACTAGTTCGTTGGACAATCGCTACAAGTCCACGTGGAAGACTATCGTCTCTTACCGGAGAAGTTCAAAACAGTTTGTCGTTCCACAGAATAAAATAACGGGAATAAAGTAGAGTCGGGTATAGAAAAACTACTGTACATTAATTGTTTTCGTTAAGTTAATTATACAAGTACGTGTTCGTATGTTTAACTTTCCGAAAAAGTCTTAGGATAAGAAAAGAGATTTCTACAAAAATAATTAGTCTTAACTATTATTAATTATAGTAACAGTTATTAGTCTTCGTAATTTCTTTGTCCCTCTAAAAATTCTTTTCTTTATCTATATAAGGATTTTCACCACAAACTTCTAATAATCAGATCATCAAGATTTCCGTCAAGGAATCTCCTTTTACTCTCACTTTAGATCCTACGGTCTTCTTCGTATCGAACATACCTACCCTTTCGTCCCTCCTCTCTCCGTCTGAGAGATATGTCTTTCACCCTCCTTCCTTTTCGTTCGAGACCCTGCTCTGTGTACTCCTTCCGTTCCAGGTATCCTAAGGTGCTGTAACTCTCAATTTGTCTTGGTACTTGAGATAGACTCGGTTCTGTAGGTACTTACCACTCAGTGACTCCAGTAACCCTTCTCCTCGATCCTCTGTTCCATAACTCAAGTGTCCAAGTCTAAATCGGGTCAACGTAGACTTCTCGGTCGGTGTTCTAAGGCAGACCCCCGGTAAAGTGACTGACGGATTCCTTTGTAGATGAACAGGACTCGGTGCAACTGTAGATCTTCCGAAGTTCCAACGAGACTCCGGTCTTGCGTCTATTACTCCTGAGACTACCCCTGAGTAAAGGAGACGGAAGTCGTTTTCGTTTAACTTTACTATTTGTAGAAGAGAACGGAAATTTCGTCGGATCAGATGAGACTTGATATCTCCACACGATATACCACTCAAATAAGAAACTGTTTACAGTCAAGTCATTAGAATCCACCCTTTGACAAATTTTGATAGTTAATACCGAGTAAAACGTTAGACTTACACTAAGTCTAAGAATAAGGTTTTCAGTCCTGAAGAAAAGTCCTAAGGTGTGGTGGAGAGGAAGGACGGTTGTTGACGATATATCTGACAAACTCTACGGTTATACGATCAGAAAAAGATAAGAGATGCCAAGTAAGGAACTCGTAGGAGGGACGATACAACTTCTTGAGGATCTTCCTAAAACGTCACGAAAAAGAAAGAAAAAAAAAAAAAAATTGGTTTTTCATCCCGAGACTTTTGAGTTTTATCGAATCTTGTAAAACACCTTACCTTCCACTGCAACACGACAACTTTGGTCCGTTCACTAGAAAGAAAAAAGGAACTTAATAAAATTAACGGGGTTTGGAAACATAATCGATAAGTTTTAGAGAAAAGTTTTTACCTTCCCCAGATATAAAAATTTTATAGATTATACCGTAAGTCTTGAGAGAAAAAAAGGGAAGTCCGTAAATTTTATAGAATGGTAGGGACGAGGGGTAGTGATCGGAAAACGAAAAAGAGTGAAAGGGGAATCACGAGGTAGATTCGTAGGGAGAGCTGAAACATCGGACCTCATTTCTGACAAGGGGTGGTCAGGATTCTCCTAAGTGAAAGGGACATAGGACGGTCCGAACGGAAAGACTATTTTCACGAGTGAAAAGTCAAGACGGTCACCGTCCCACCCTTCTTTTTTACACTGAGTCTATTTGAACTTGTCAGGAGGAATTCTCGGAAGACAAAGTACTTAGGGACTCTGACTCAAAGACGACACACACGGACGTAAATGATCCGAAAAGAGACACAGATCTCTTCCTCTGGGTAGAACTTTCTGGGTCTACTCCCGAGAAGGAGAGTTCCTACTTCTCGTAGGTTCTTCGTCCACACAGGGAATCGTTTCATACACAGGGAGACGAATGTGGAATCTTCCATCAACAAGGGTCGTCGTAGAACGTTTCTTTTCTCAGTTCTACTCTTGACGGTGAAAGAATATTAATTTGCACAGTAGTGAGTCAGCACAGGATGAGAAACACTGGGGTACCTGACATCGGTCCCTAAAAGGTCCGTTCTCATGACCTCACCCAACGGTAAAGGAAGAGGTCCCCTAGAAGGGTTGAGTCCCTAGCTTGGACTCAGAGGACGTAACGTCCGTCTGTGAAATGGGAGATACGGTTTCCGGTTTATGTGTATGGTTATGAGTTCACAACGTACCGGTTTGGGCGACAGGGAAACTACTCATCGTTTAGACGTGGTACATGTGAAATGTGTTTTTAGTAGGTTTCAGTAACCGTCCGGACCTACATGCAATACCCTAAGGGACCACCGAGTCTAACATTTCTTAGACGGACGTTACTCTCTCTGGACCTAAACTAGGTACCGAACCCTCCTAGGGGACTTCCTCCCGTACCGTTGGGGGAGGTCATAAGAACGGACCTCTTAGGAGTCCCTGTCTCCTCGGACCACCCGATGACAGGTACCCCAACGTCTCAGTCTGTACTAACCTCGATGAATCGTGCGTCGTGTGTGTCTACATGTAATATCTAAAAGGATATACACACAAAAAACAAGGACATAAAACGAAGAGGATTGTACTTTTTAGGATAAAGGTGTTGTCCAGTATAGTTGTACTGTCGTAATGTACCGTGGATTTATCTTTGATTTGTCGTTAATTAACCGATAGAAGGTAAATACGGATTAAACTACGATAAATTTAGTCTGGTAAGTATTTAATACGATATTAACGGAAATGACTCATATAGACAAAGACATTAAGAACGTAAAATACGAACTCTGGTTGAACCATTAGTAAAAGTACACCTTTTTCGAGACTAGTCGAAAGTCTCGTAAGAAGTCGGTCGGCTGTAGACACACCACACCTCTTTATTTGTCGTACCGAACTATGAAGATTTAACAGGAAACACGAGGATATGGTAAGAACACTAACGTAACTTTATGTTACATTGAAGGTCCTATGTTCATTAACACACCACGTCTTTTTGTCTTTCGATGAATTTTGACGGATGGATCAAGTAAAGAACTACGTAATCCTATGTGAGACCCGGTTCTATTACATGTTTTAGAGGTCTAATGTATCTACCCTTGAAATTGAAGTTTCCTCTCTCGGGAGAAAAAGTACTTTGTAAAGGTAAAATATGAGTCTCTCTATGAACATGGACACTGTAAACAACCTTCACTTCGCTTCACTTCATCGAGTCAGCACAGACTGAGAAACGTTGGGACACCTGACATCGGGTGGTCCGAGGAGACAGGTACCCTAAGAGGTCTGTTCTTATGATCTCACCCAACGGTAAAGGAAGAGGTCCCCTAGAAGAACTGGGTCCCTAGCTTGAGCCCAGAGGACGTAACGTCCGTCTACGAAATTGGGGACTCGGTGGTCCCTTCTGACCATATTTAGTCATATAAAGTACAAATGGTCTCCGTCCGAATCAATCTGGTCCATGTATAACGATTTTTGTAGGGTATCTATTCCTGAGACGACGATATTTTCACGTCAAAGGGACCTCCAATCATATAGATATTACTTTATACTGTCACAGTGGAAGAGAGAAGAAACCCTCATAAGGGAGGGTTAGACGAGGTATCAGTTCTCTCTTAACGTCTAGGTGACGGTTGGTAAAGGAAGGGTTTGAAGGTTTTGTTGTTATGGAAAGAAACTAGACCACGATAACTCCAAGAAAGGAAGAATTGTTGTCTCTTAACGATCAAGGTTCCAGAATTGTCTTGAGGTAATAAAAGGTTATAAAAACGTCGTTAGTCAATTTTCTAACGATGAAACACGATCCACAGTTGGAACAGTACTTTCTTACAAAGTGTAGGTTGGTTGTACTAATACGTATGAAACTTTTGTCAAAGGGGAAAAACAGTTTCCTTCGATTTATGTGGTTTTTTTTTGTCCGTCAGTCGGTCTTCTTAGTAGTAATTTTCCTTTTACAATAGAATTATAAAGTGACTTGGAAGACTCTTTGACTCTGATTTGGTGACTCACAAGACACGACGAAAAAAAGAGGTGTGTTAGTATAATAAACGTCAAACAAAGAAACTGAAAAGAATCCTTAAGTCACATGAAAGGTTTCGTATTCTCAAAGGGAAACTCCATTACTTTTTTATAATAGGGTCTCTCCTTTTATTTTCTAATGTCTCAAGAGTCTTTCAAGGGATACCGCGTCTAATTTAGTTTTATTTTAATTCACACATTTCACTGTGTCATACTTTTCCGTTTTACCATCCTATGACTTTCTCCTTGATGGGTCCAACCACCCATGGGTTATACGATGACCTTTAGTCACCTCTTTATTGAGGTCTTTCTTACTTCCCTACCTCGGTTTCGTTTTTGTTATGGGTCAACAACTACACTGACCACTATCTTCGTTCCAGGTTACGACATTTCTCGTTATAACGTATCCTTGGACCTTACAGTCCAGGTACTTAGTTCCGTTTAACCTTCTTCAGTTTGTTCTCTACCGTTCTCACTTGCAACTGTAATATCCTTAGTCGCTTAATTTTACCTGACCTTACCCACTTAAATTGAGTCTACTGGTAATATAGATGATGACACCCGTCCTTCGGGAATCTTCTTCACCTTATCGGTAGTATCAGGTGTTTTCTCAGGCTTTACGTCATGAACCTACGTTAGAGTTTTTGCTGTCTTACTAGAGACAAACAAAGGTTCCGTTTGGTAAGTTATAGTGTCATTAGGTTCGGATACGGCGTTGGTCATTGTGACTTCTTCGACTTCAACTTGCCAAAATACTTCTTGATGTTCTGGAGGAGCTTGATTGTTGTTTTTTTCTACAGGAAAAGTAATAACCCCTGACCTTACGTTTTCATCCTTCAGTTCTTTATGGACCTCATTGTCCCTTTAAACCGGAACCTCATGTTTTACTTCGTCCCGTTTACGTGACCAGTATCGTTTGTGGAAGAAGGATGTTGTGTTCTCTTCTGAGATGTGTACCTGTAGTGGTCTACCAGTTGTGGCTTTAGTCTGACTAATATAAGAAACGTNTGTGGTTTTAGTCTTACTAATATAAGAAACGTCGGTTTCTACCTCTTCGAGATATGTCAGTCGTTTTTGTTCTGACCCTCGACTGACACCGAGTGTAGTACTTGAGGAATAACGGTTTAAGTCTGAATTTAACTCTTTCATCCCTTTTGGTAATCTGGTAAGTCCATACTGGATTTAGTTTAGGGAATACTAATATGTCACTTTGACTCTTTATCTAAATTCCCTGATCTAGACTATCTGTCTAACGGACTACTTGATACCTTACTCCAAGTACTGTAACATGTCCTCTGTCCCTAGTTCTGGTACGGGTACCTTTTCTTTACGTTTTTTCGTTTTACCGACAGACCCCTCCGGAATGTTTATTGACACTTTTCTTCTCTTCACTTTTCGTTTCCTCTTTTCCTTTCTATATTCGTAAACTTACGTCTCTAGGTCTCTTATCGTTCCTCTCTATTCTTTCGGAAGGAGTCGTTAGTCACGTTTCTTTATCTCCTTTTGTTGTCTTACCCTTTCAGATCTCTAGAGAAGTTCTTTTAATCTCTATGGTTCCCTTGTAAAGTACGTTTCTACCCGAGCTATTTCCTGTCTTTACCATACCTGAATTGTCTTCGTCTTATATAATTCTTCTCCACCGGTTCTTATGTGTCTT